>JAKOOJ010000001.1:260163440-260165940 GCA_022577455.1 Arizona elegans
CTATTATCTATCTACCTATCTATCTATTATCTATCTATCTATTATCTATCTATCTATCTATCTATCTATCTATCTATCTATTATCTATCTATCTATCATCTATCTACCTATCTATCTATTATCTATCTATCTATTATCTATCTACCTATCTATCTATTATCTATCTATCTATCTATCTATTATCTATCTGTCTATCTATCTATCTATCTATCTATTATCTATCTATCTATCTTTCTATTATCTATCTATCTATCTATCTATCTATCTATCTATCTATCTATTATCTATCTATCTATTATCTATCTATCTATTATCTATCTACCTATCTATCTATTATCTATCTATCTATCATCTATCTATCTATCTATCTATCTATCTATTATCTATCTATCTTTCTATTATCTATCTATCTATCTATTATCTATCTATCTATCATCTATCTACCTATCTATCTATTATCTATCTATCTATTATCTATCTACCTATCTATCTATTATCTATCTATCTATCTATCTATCTATCTATTATCTATCTATCTATCTATCTATTATCTATCTGTCTATCTATCTATCTATCTATCTATTATCTATCTATCTATCTTTCTATTATCTATCTATCTATCTATCTATCTATCTATTATCTATCTATCTTTCTATTATCTATCTATCTATCTATTATCTATCTATCTATTATCTATCTACCTATCTATCTATTATCTATCTTTCTATTATCTATCTATCTATCTATTATCTATCTACCTATCTATCTATTATCTATCTATCTATCTATCTATCTATTATCTATCTACCTATCTTTCTATTATCTATCTATCTATCTATCTATCTATCTATCTATCTATCTATCTATTATCTATCTATCTATTATCTATCTACCTATCTATTATCTATCTATCTATCTATCTATCTATCTATCTATCTATCTTTCTATTATCTATCTATCTATCTATCTATCTATCTATCTATCTATTATCTATCTATCTTTCTATTATCTATCTATCTATCTATTATCTATCTATCTATCTATTATCTATCTACCTATCTATCTATTATCTATCTATCTATCTATCTATCTATCTATCTATCTATTATCTATCTATCTATCTTTCTATTATCTATCTATCTATCTATCTATCTATCTATTATCTATCTATCTATTATCTATCTACCTATCTATCTATTATCTATCTATCTATCTATCTATCTATCTATCTTTCTATTATCTATCTATCTATCTATTATCTATCTATCTTTCTATTATCTATCTATCTATTATCTATCTATCTATCTATTATCTATCTACCTATCTATCTATTATCTATCTATCTATCTATCTATCTTTCTATTATCTATCTATCTATCTATCTATTATCTATCTATCTTTCTATTATCTATCTATCTATTATCTATCTATCTATCTATCTATCTATTATCTATCTATCTATCTATTATCTATCTACCTATCTATCTATTATCTATCTATCTATTATCTATCTATCTATCTATCTTTCTATTATCTATCTATCTATCTATTATCTATCTATCTATCTATTATCTATCTACCTATCTATCTATTATCTATCTATCTATCTATCTATCTATCTATCTATCTATCTATCTATCTATTATCTATCTATCTATCTTTCTATTATCTATCTATCTATCTATCTATTATCTATCTATCTATTATCTATCTACCTATCTATCTATTATCTATCTATCTATCTATCTATCTATCTATCTATCTATCTTTCTATTATCTATCTATCTATCTATCTATTATCTATCTATCTATCTATCTATCTCTATCTATCTATCTATCTATCTATCTATTATCTATCTATCTTTCTATTATCTATCTATCTATCTATCTATCTATCTATCTATTATCTATCTATCTATCTATTATCTATCTACCTATCTATCTATTATCTATCTATCTATCTATCTATTATCTATCTGTCTATCTATCTATCTATCTATCTATCTATCTATTATCTATCTATCTATCTATCTATCTATTATCTATCTATCTATCTTTCTATTATCTATCTATCTATCTATCTATCTATCTATCTATTATCTATCTATCTTTCTATTATCTATCTATCTTTCTATTATCTATCTATCTATCTATCTATTATCTATCTATCTATCTATTATCTATCTACCTATCTATCTATTATCTATCTATCTATTATCTATCTATCTATCTATCTATCTTTCTATTATCTATCTATCTATCTATCTATCTATCTATTATCTATCTATCTTTCTATTATCTATCTTTCTATTATCTATCTATCTATTATCTATCTATCTATCTATCTATTATCTATCTATCTATCTATTATCTATCTATCTATCTATCTATTATCTATCTGTCTATCTATCTATCTATCTATCTATTATCTATCTATCTATCTTTCTATTATCTATCTATCTATCTATCTATCTATCTATTATCTATCTATCTTTCTATT
>JAKOOJ010000001.1:267820940-268073440 GCA_022577455.1 Arizona elegans
GAATATCAATATAAGGTTCTGATGAAATGTTAAGTTCTTTGATTTCTTATCAGATCCCTAATGTAGTGAGATGTGGTAGAGAGCCCCTGAAGGAGGGCCGGTCCTTCCTAAGGATCTAAGAGGTAGATCAGCTTGGAGTCCTTATTATGTAGGAAGAGAGCCCGAAAAGATTCTCCCTATCCTTTCACGGGATAAAGCTGATAGTTATGCAGATTTTGCTTTAGTTTAGTAAGATTCTTGTTTAAAAATGAGCAACAGTAAAGAAACTATTCTAAGTAACTCCTCATGTCAGTCTTGTTTCTTTGTGCTTGACACCCTAGTTCTGTCTGTTTTTCTTTGATTATTCTCACCACTCTTCCTTTCTCTCTATCATTGAGAATTCTCATCTGAAAGAACTGACAGCAGGCCCTTTAGTTGTACTTTTATACAATTTATTTATTTAACGTGTAAATTTTATTAGCTTGATTAAACCAACCAATGTTGATCTTTAGAATGTTAGTGAAAATCTTTTTTTATTTGAAAGATGTTTAGGATTTAGTAACTTTACTTGATGTGCAGTTACATGTAAGCATAGTACAAGCCCTATGTAATTTTCTTATCACAGCAATATCTTCATGAGACTGGTTGGGCTGAGAGAGAATGAGTGAGAATGAGAGAATGAGCTGAGCTGCTCTCATTTAATGTACTCATTAAATGGTTCAGCATTTAATGTATTCTACCACACTGCTTCTCATTTTTAAGACTTTAATTAAGTATATTTGATTTAAATAATAAATAGTGAAATATTTATCAATAATTTAAAATATTGATATTTTATTGCAACACGTTTTCTTTTTAATTCTTTTTAATTATTTTTATGGAACATGGAATATAAAATAATAATTTTAATATGATAAGAAGTTGGTAAATAGGCCAGATTTTATGACTGGGTCATGAAATCATCAAAGTAAAACCTTTATTTGTAGAGATGTCAAACCCTTCAGGAGTTCTGTACAAAATGAGCCCTTCTAAATTTTCTACTTCTGTTCCAGAATTAATGTTGTCGTTTGCATGTTATTATTTACTGTTTGGCTGCAGATGCTGAAAAGTCTTCTTCTTTTTTTTTAATGAGGAAATAAGAAGGAAGTAGTGAGAAGTTGATCAGATTGAGAGATGTATAAATTCTGGAAGAGTGCCATACACAAGCGTACTTACTTTTTTCTTTGCTTCTTCTCAAAACATGCTTCATTAACAAAATGTTAATGGAAAAGAACTTTCTTTAAAAAGGAAGAAGATTATGGAATAGAGGAAGGGAAAGCAAAATCTTCCTCCTCCTCCTCCTCCTCCTCCTCCTCCTCCTCCTCCTCCTCCTCCTCCTCCTCCTTTTCCTGGCACTTCTCCATCTTGCCACAGATTCCTGCCATAAATGCCATAAATTTGTATTTTTCTACAAATATATTGTATTGGAAGCTATCAGAACAACTTTGCTTTTTCATTTGCCCTTTTATGTTGCCTTAGGGAGAACAAACTGAAAAATGTTTCAGTAGAGATAGAGATAATCTATTCCAGCAAGACTGTTGATGAATAGGTGTTTAAGATAAAAAATATGATTACCATAATTATAGCTTTGTGCAGAATGCCGACAGTTATTTATCTTTGCCATGTACTATATATTTCCTTAGCTGTAAGCTTAATGTTTACATTCACTCTGTGCCACATCTTTCAGTCAATTTTGCACTGTACTTTCTTCTTTTTTTTGCACTTGACGTGAACTGCAATAACAGATGTCCTTGCAGAATATTATTGCGCGCTTTAGGAGGTCTATGGAATTATAAACATTTAGCAGTGACTATTCAGATCTGTTCAAGTATCTGTGCAGCTACCTCACTTTTAGGTGATTTTTGTCTTGGACTGGTGAAATATGGGGTAATAAACTCTAGAAATGTATACCTACATATTATAACAAGGCAATGAAAATGAAAGAAATGACAGTATGCAGTACATAAATTGTCCAAAGTGAATTATGTACCCCATAGACATTTATAATCAATTGCTGAATTATGGTACGATGAGCATAATATTTTTTTCTGTGTTACCTCCTCTACGTTTTCTAGTCAAGGTGATGGCATCTTGTGGTGGTATACAGGTAGCCCTCGACTTACGACCACAATTGAGCCCAAAATTTCTGTTGTTAAGTGAGACATTTGTTAAGTGAGTTTTGTCCCACTTTATGACCTTTCTTGCCACAGTTGTTAAGTGAATCACTGCAGTTGATAAGTTAGTAACCCGTTCGTTAAGTGAATCTGGCTTCCCCATTGATTTTGCTTGTCAAAAGGTTCCAAAAAGCGATCATATCACAACAACGGTGATAAGTATGAACCAGTTGCCAAGTATCTTAATTTTGATCACATGCTACAAAGGTCATAAGGCTGCTACAAAGGTTGTAAATGTGAAAAATGGTCATAAGTCACTATTTTCAGTGAATGGTCTGTTGTAAGTCAAAGACTACCTCTAAAAGGTGGGGTGCAGAGATAGTAATAGTCCTTAGAATTGTTTACTGCTCCATAATGCTTTACAGCACACTCTGAGGGGTTTACAATGTCAGCATATCTCCCCCAACAAACTGGTACTTCATTTTACTGACCACGGAAGGATGGAAGCTGAGACAACCTTGAGCCAGATGAGAGGAGAACTGTCTCTAGGAGACACTGTCTTGGAGAGGAACTCAGCAATAGTAATAGCACTTAGACTTATATACCGCTTTACAGTACTTTACAGCCTTTCTAAGCAGCTTTACAGAGTCAGCATATTGCCCCCAACAATCTGGGTCCTCATTTTACCAACCTCAGAAGGATGGAAGGATGAGTCAACCTTGAGCCTGGTGAGATTCAAACTGCCAAATTGCAGTCAGTCAGCAGAAGTAGCCTGAACTACTGCATTCTAACCACAGCAACACCACACCATTGAAGAGAAGCAGCCTAGAACTAGGAACAATTTCCTGACAGTTAGAACAATTAATCAGTGGAATGACTTGCCACCAGAAGTTGTAAATGCTCTAGCACTGGAGGTTTTTAAGAAGAGATTGGACAACCATTTCTCTGAAATGGTATAGGGTGTCCTGCTTGAGCTGTGGGTGGGGCTTGGACTAGACAACTTCCAAGGTCCCTTCCAATTCTGTTATTCTGTTCTGTGATTCTGTTATTGTACTACTGCGAGACTTCTGCAAAAGAGCTTCTCTGTCTAGACAAAAAGCTGGGGTTGAATGGGGAGGAACCAATCTGCTTCAATCAGCCGTTTGCCTTGCAACTAGCAATATCTATGCATGGCGGTCAATTCCATGTTAGAGCCTGAGTTATAATACCTTCATAGCATCACCCAGCCTTTGCTATAATAATACAGAGTTTCTTCTCATTACTACCACATTGCCATAGAATGGTTCGATGGCTCTTGAAGAATCAGCAGGTTTCCAGTGTGGAAATTATCAAAGTGAATCAGCCCTTTCATAGAATAACCTCAACTTTTCTTTGTAGACGTGTTTTGGAAGCCCACTTTACTAGCTATTTCACAAAGACAAGCAACTGGTGAGCAGGACTAAAGTAGAAGGAAAGCAAGCTCAGAGCTAACCAAAGTTAGAAGAACTCATTTTCTGTTTCAGTAAAATTGTATCATTCTAATGCATGTTTATGTTACATTCTTTATATGAAACGATTAATGATACCATGATGAGTATATGCATCTTTTGGTGCAACTTTTGTAATACTCTTCTTCCAGGTGGCTATATAAGCATTCAAATATGAATATAAGTAGCTGTATTTTTCTTATGAGATGAATTAACTTAAAAACTAAGTGAATTCTAAGTTGCTTCAGGTTATCCACTAAACATATAAATTCAACTAATCAGTGCCTGAGTAAAACAACCTACAAACAGGAGCACCAAGCACATCATCACAGAGTAAAGAAAGCAGCGTATATATGGAGTGGCACATTCTCACTATGAACATATTTGTAATGCCAAATTTATATGGTCTATATTTGAGACTATCACTTCCAACACTTTTTAATTTGATTCCTTCTTAATTTCCATGCAAAGTATTGGGGGATAAAATACATATTGTGCGTATGAAGCTATAGTAATCTTCATGTGTGACTTTCCATGGACAGTCAGCATGTCTGCTGACTGTTCCTTTTCTCTCCATCAGGACAAATAAAACAGCTCACAAGAAGTTGTGAGGTCCTTGGAAAAGTTGGTTGCTATTAGAATTGTATACTCTGCTTTTGCTTTTGGTACATGACTTAAACGTTATTATTAATAGGAAATTATAGGAAGGGAGAGAGGGAATGGAAAATCATTTTAAAACAGTCCAGTAAAGTATTATTAACTCTATGTATGTGTAAACATTTGTATGGGAAAGCTTACACAGAGGTGTTCCTCATCCTTCAACTTCCATATGATTAAGGCAGCATTTCTCCCTTAATTCAAAACATACAATCCACTTTTGGTTGTATTGATTTCAATAACTAAAATGATGACATGTTTAACTGCCTGTTAATGTGTTCAGCTTTGTCTACATGCAATTTCATGTAGACAAAGAATTAGTGGAAATCTTTTCATGTAGTACAGAATTCTGTTCATGTAGTACAGAATTAATTCCTTAATATGTTTAATAAAAATGAAAAATGTTTAATTTTAAACATGTATGGATCTTAATGCTATTTTTTCTTCTACACCCAATAGAATTTGATTTTTTAAAAAGTCATACAATTTTTTTCACCCTAACATTACATTTGGGGAGAGGTCAATTTAAATGTAAGGAAATATTCCTTTTCATAAATACAATACATCTGTGCATCCAGTCCAGCACCAATGTCCACATTAAGGCCCATGAAGTACTAAAAGGAAATACCTTTTTGGATTTAGGAAGGTATCTATTTTCTTTCATATTTTGCCTTGGCTCAAAAGCACTTGGATATATTAGCCCTTTAATCCACAATATACTCTCCATACCTGACCTGGTGGAATGGGATGATTTAATTGGGATGAGAATTAAGCAACTGTACCTTGTAAGAAAAGTAGACTACGTAGAGCTACCATGTGGTTGATCAGATTTGTAGGCAAAGGAAAAAATTGATTGGTTATTGATTGATTGATTTCCAAAGTAAAGATAAAGATTTCCCCTTTCCAGTTGTTGTTGATTCTAGGAGGCAGTGCTTATCTCCCTTTCTTAGCGAAGGCAGCCAGAGTTGTCTGAAGACACTTCCACGGCCATGTGGCTAGCATGACTATATGCCCAGATGTCCAGAATCCTCCCACTGAAATGGTACCTATTTATCTACTTGCATTTGCATGCTTTCAAACTGCTAAATTGGCAGGATCTAGGGCAAGTAATAGGAGCTCATCCCATCGTGCGGAATTCAGGTCTCAGACCTGGGTTTTCAACTGACTAGCTCAGCTTCTTAAACCGCTGAGCCATTGCAGACCCTTCTGATTTCCAAAATGCTGTATTTCACTTGTAGTGATGCAAGTTAACCTTTGGATTATTCTTAATCTATTACATAGTTTGAAACCAATTAGACAATGAGACCTTTCCTTGAAATGTAAATACTGCCACCCAGAAACAGCAGGCAAGACAAGACTGTTTCCCTCACCCACATTCCACCATCACAGTTCAGAAGCTGTTTGATCTTCTCCATGTCCACTTTTCAAATGAAAAAAAAAATGTTGTTTATTGCATGTATAAATTGTATACAAACATTTTCATGGTATACCTAAGTTGTTCCCAAATGCAATTAATATTCCCCACCTCTCTCACGCCTATCATCTATCATCATTATCATCATCATCACATTTCTAAATTAACAATGCTGGGTGAATTATAATAAAAACATAAAAAGTGGTAAATAAATAAAATAAAAGCATAAATGAAAACAAAGATAAAACAGAATTAAAGTTAAATATTACAGATTAAAGCAACTAAGAGGAACACCCTTATATCACCAACCACCCTCAGAGTCACATATCACTCTTCTCACCTCCCCCATGCCAATTGATAGAGTCAAGTCTTAACACTCTTTTGGAAGGCCAGAAGATTGGGGGCCCATCTCACTTCTGGGGTGAGATGTTCCAAAGGATGGAGGCACAACAGAGGAGACTCTCTTCCTGGATTCTGCCAGTCAAAGTTCTTTAATTGACGGGATCCATAACATACCCTACTCACCTGATTGAGTGTTATGGGATGATGTAATTGAAATGAGACAGTTTCTTGCATAACCTCCCTTGCCATGAAGGGCTTTAAAGCAGTGGTAAAATTCAGTATTTTTACTACTGGTTCTGTGGGCATGGCTTGGTGGGCGTGGCTTGGTAGGTGTGGCAGGGGAAGGATACTGCAAAACCTCCATTCCCACCTCACTCCAGGGGAAGGATACTGCAAAATCTCCATTCCCATCCCACTCCAGGGGAAGGATACTGCAAAATCCCCATTCCTTCCCCACTCCTGGGGGAAGAATATTGCAAAATCTCCATTCCCACCCTACTCTGGGGCCAGCCAGAAGTGGTATTTGCCAGTTCTCTGAACTACTCAAAATTTCTGCTACCAGTTCTCCAGAACCTGTCAGAACCAGCTGAATAGCACCCCTGCTTTAAAGGTGATAACCAGCATCTTGAATGGGACCCAGAAGCAAACTGGCACCCAATGCACCTCACTAACAGAGGTGTTAGGTGCACAATTTGAGAGGCACCCCAAACTGCTCCTTACCTGCCTGTCCAAACATTTAATTTTGGAAATTCCTTCTGCAAATATATTTTCTTATGAAAATATAGTTATTCTAAATACACCCACACATTGCTTTTTTGCAATCCAATTTTTGTATCTTAAATAAACTTTTTTCCCCACCAAAGCAACCAGTAATCTGAACTAGACAATTCGACAAAAACAGAGAAAGGATTTAGCTGAAAATATATTAGAAATGCACAATGACTGAGTGAGCAGTTTAAGAAACCAACTTGGGGAACTTGTTTTTGCATTTGGTCTGGGTAATAAGCTCTAATAATGACACCATCAGGGAACCACATTCATTTCGTCCATTGAAAAGTGGGACAAAAGGTCACATAATTTTCAAAGATGCCTGTTTTATTTATTTGTGGGTCTTTGTCACTGAAGCAGCTTGACTGTACTATTTAATTCTTCAGCATAATGGGTTTTATGGTCTTGCTACAAGGCAGTGCAGCTGTAGTCTTCCAATTATTCCTCTCTTGCATTTTATGTGGAAAACACTTTACCGTTTGGGGAGCATATTCAGACTATCAGTCCATTCTCTTTCTGCATCCTTTGGGATAATAAAGCGGAAAAAAGCATTCATGCATAATCCCTATCAGTGAATAATAATTAAAATATAAAGTTTGGATGGGTAGATGAACGCTCCATATAATCCAGTGAGTATTTTAGAATCCAGTTGAAACTGAGAAGAAATGAAAAGGGAGATGGTATTACTCTGCTCCTCTTCAGTTTAATTACAGAGAAGATTGGGAAAAAATATACAGAATTCTGCAGAAGAATAATCTAATATATGAATGAAGTTGATTCAAACCAAGCATAACCATGTCCTTACAGGTTTGCAGTGCCACCAGCGTACCATTCCAGGTCACATGAGGAGGACAAGTGGGGGAAGGTGAAGTGCAATAAAGTCATTTTAGATTCCTAGACTAAATCCTAGCTGTCCCTCAGCTGGAAGCTTCTGAGGTTGTGAGACCTTCTCACCACTAATTCTTATCATTAGAAAGAAGAAGCGAAGATTACAGTGGATGGAGGTTGTTTTTACACCACAAATTTTTAATGTATGGGATTGTTCCGAGGCTTGTCTGGTTACGCATATATTTTAAAAAATTCTATGCTGATAATTTCCAAGATAGAAATTATCTATCCATGTGGATAATTGTACAATAGACTACTGAGACTTTATGATGTATCTTCAAAGTAATAATTTTACAGGAAACCTATAGCATTTGTAAACATGTATATATACTTACCGCATATTCTGGGGGAAATTGCATCACTACAGCAAGCTCATTAATTGTGAAGGACTTTGAAAGAAAAAAATATCCTGTATTTCTATAAAGTATTTGAATGATACTGCTCATTATGCACATTCTCATATATGGAGTAGATCTTCTTCAAGTGCATTTTCAGAAACATTGGCTTTTCTATTTCATTTCTATCTGGTCTACCTATTACCATCTCAAACTTGGCTTGTTACCCCCTCCCGGGTTCATTTTCCATTTTGTTCAAGTGTATTTCCCAATCTTGTCGAGCAGAGCAAACTAACTGCTTCAAGCAGCTTTTGTATACATCATTAAATCTATAATTCTTTTCCCATCTCCCATGAAAAGTCTGATTGAACTCAGTAGGACTTACCATTAAATGGAAAAGTATAGAATCGCAGTAAAAGCATAATATCCATAACTTCCATAACAAAATCCATAACAAAAACTGAGACTCTTCTGGATACACAGCTGACATTTTTTAGGCAGCTCTTCTGTTATTGGCAATGAAGCATCAAGGCAACAATTTGATTACTATTGTGTTTGCTACATATGTCATATTGTCCATGCCTGAGTTATTTCAAGTGAATGCAATAATCCTTTTACTTTAACCTTGAGCTGAGGTCACAGAGCATAAATCAGCATTTGCTCAGTTGTTTGATATAAGGCCATGTAGAGTTTTCTGAGTAAAGTCTAGGAAGTCAAAAGAGGAATGCTATTCATTCAGCATGATGGTTTTGGACCTTCAGACAGGTGCATGCTTCCCCCTTCAAAGCAGCCTCATCTTTGGGGTATTTAAAGCGTGAGTTTACATATGTGAGAATTCAATCTGTGAATTTTGATCAACCCCTGGAGAATGGATATCTGCTGACGGTGCCATGTCAGTTAATTGCTTAATATACTACACTTTTAATTCTGCTACTTTATAGCAATAGCACTTAGACTTATATACCTCTTCACAGTGCTTTTACAGCCCTCCCTAAGCATTTCACAGAGTCAGCATATTTCCCCCAACAATCTGGGTCCTCATTTTACCCACCTCAGAAGGATGGAAGGCTGAGTCAACCTTGAGCCGGTGAGATTTGAACTGCTGAACTGCAACTAGCAGTCAGCTGAAGAGGCCTGCAGTACTGCACTCTAACCACTGTGCCACCTCTGCTGTTCAGATTCATTTTCAATTGGAGCAGCATATAATTCTCAGTAATAAATAAAGTATAGGCTGCCTGATTTATTTGAATATTTCACTAGTGAACTTCCATTTTTTATGAATAATATGCATGCTGGTATTCTGGTGATATTTTAATATTTTGAACAAGCTTCTATTGCCTCCAGAATTCAGTCAAATAATTTGCCATTGAATTGTGGCAACATGCTATAACTTGCAATATATAGTTCTTAAAATGTATCGAGTGTAATGTAATAGCTTTTTAAATCATGAACGCATTTCAGAGATAGGGATAATTTTAAAAAAAACTTTTCATCCAAGCTCTGCCTGTTTTTATTCTGATCTTGCTATTTAGACTTTAGACTTTAAAATCTAAACCCATCTACTTTTTAAAATGTACCCAGCAGCAGCCTTCATCCAAAGTTAAAGCACATATTTTTGGATTTTTCATAAAACGGTCATATTGTCCCCTTATGTGTAAAAATTTAGATGTGTGGCCTTTATTTTTAAACTTATTCCTGCCTTTCTGCCTCCATGCCCATGCCACATCTTTAATAAAAAGCGGTGGTGACTCTATAAAATGTTTTATAGATGGCATTTAGATCCAAAAAAATTGTCGTGTATGTACCCTAGTGTCCAGCCTAAATGTTGGAGATGTGACTGCTTAGACGCTACATATTATCATGTTTGGTGGACTTGTAAGAAAGTTAAGGCTTTTTGGGTAAAAATTTGGTGGGTCATGCAGAATGTTCTAAAGAAAAAAATTCAATTTTCTCCACAACTGTTTTTATTGGGTATAGTTAAGGGTTTTACATTGGGGGAAACAAAATTGATACTGTACATGATAACTGCAGCAAGATTGTTGATAGGTAAATACTGGAAAAATGAAGCGCTGCCTACGATTGAGGAATGGACTTTGAAGATGGCCAGTTTTGCAGAGATGGCGAAGATTTCAGCATATCTAAAAGATTGTTCTCAAGAGACCTATGAATGGGAATGGAAGAAGTGGATAAATTATGTTCAGCACAAATATCAAACTAGGAAGTATCAAATAGCCTTTATTTAAAAGCGTTATATAAGATAGAAACATTTTAGGGTTGAGGATAAAAATTTGCTAGAAAATGTTATATTAAGATAGAAATATTTTAAGGTTAAGGATGAAAATTTGTTAGAAAATGTTATATTAGGATAGAAATATTTTTAAGGTAATCAGGATGAAAATTTATTTGAAAATGTTATACCAAGATAGAAATAAGTTAATGTAATGAAGATGAAAATTTGTAAGGGGGAGGGAGGGGTTCAAGTTTTATATACAAAGGAGGGTTTTTTCCTTTTATCTGACATGAGCATATTAGGAAGTCTGGGGGGAGGGGAGGGTTAGGGTGGGCTGGGGAGGTTGGGAAGTCTGGGGGGGTAGTGGGGGGGGGGGGAAAAAGGGGGTGAAAATGTTATTGTAAAACTTTTGCAATAAAAAAAAAAAAGCGGTGGTTTTTTTTTTTAAACATAAACATAAAATACATCTTTTAGAATGAAGCATTGATCCGGTCATAAATTGGTACAATCACTAATTCATCTTTAACAACATTTCATCTCCACTAATTATCATTTTATAAAAATAATAATAATAATAAAAATAAAACAGAAAAAAAACAGCTCACAATAAGTCACTCAAAAACAATTACCTTTTCATTTTTTCACCTCAAATCTTAATTTCCAAATAACACAACTTAATGTTTTACACAATTGTTTCCCTAAATTCTATCTATTTTATAATCCCATTATCCAAAAACCCATTACTTAAATCTTTAAATCCTAATTCAATATCATTTCATTATCTTTTTATTTTTATTTTATTTTATATCTTAAAAATTTAAATCATTACTATCATCTTAAACAGTATCTTAACAATTACTCACAGTCATCTTCATTACTATTTATCTCAATATAATCATCCTAATTTAGCAACTAATCCCAACATATTTATCTTTAATTATTTATCACAGCACATCATCTTCATCTTAGTTCTCCTCTTTTACTTTTAATCCCAACATACTCATTTTTATTTTTACTGTTAAATCCAGCATAATCATTTGTTTTTACTGTTAAACCTAGTATAATCATATTTATTTTTGCTGTTAATCCCAGCATAATCCTCTGAATTTTACTGTTAAACCCAGTATAATCATTTTTGTTTTTGCTGTCAATCCCAGCAGAATCATCTAAGTTTTACTGTTAAACCCAGGATAATCATTTTTTTGTTTTTGCTGTCAATCCCAGCATAATCTTCTGAATTTTACTGTTAAACCCAGTATAATCATTTTTAATCTAAACATAAATTTCTTTAATTTTACTGTTATACCCAATATAATCACATTATTTTAGAATCATTACTTATTCATATTCAATAGCATTCTCATTATCATCTTTATAACAATTGGCCATGCCACATCTTATAAGTATTAATTCATTCCTAATAACGTGAGGTTGAGGTGAGGGGTGAGGACAAAAAATATGAAAGCCAAGAAGAAGAAATTCTTTAAATATATTTAAATCAAAAACAATCCAGTGAAATAGGCCAGTGTAAAAATAAAAGATTTCCCCAAACCGACCTCTTTGGGGAATCCAGTTAAGGAAGTTGTTTGTTTATTTATTAAATTTCTAATTTTTATATTTTATGTTTATTGTATATTTTTTTCCTTTTCTATTTATTAAATATTTATTCCCCAGTTAAAATAACTAACTATAAAGGAGCATATATTTAATTTCACATTTCAAAAATTCACCTTAATCATACTATTATTATGAATAAAACTTGTGCTGTTCTCTGGTAAACACACTTGAGAAAAAAGCAGCTTTGTTACAGAGATGGATCACACTTTAGTACAAACAATATCAACATAACATGCAAAATCATGTGCATGCCTGATCCAATAATATTAGATCTGTATAAAAATTGTAGGGAGCAATCTCAAATTCTCCATTTTTCTACTTTTGGAAATTTTCATACATTTTCTGCTGCGGTCTTCATTTCCCCCGTTTGATATGCAGCCTTATAAGCTTTCCTTTACTTTGAAAATAAATAAATATTTCAGGTTATTTGCTTATCTAATTGGCTGACTTGCAGTACCACAAAGCCTCAATTGCAAACTTTGCACACTGCTTGCTAACATATTCAAATAAACAAGATACCAGCCACTGCAAGATATTAGCAAAAGGATTGCGGGTTTTTGTTTCGTTCTGTTTTTCAGAATTTACCAATTGGTGTGACAAATGTACTTTTCTCTGCAGCAGAAACATCTATTATTTTGTTCTCTAAAGTATGCTGTGAACTTTTAAAAGGTTCAATAAACCTATAAGGGGTGGGATAGGGATCAGGAATGGCTTAAAGAAGCAGAAGCAATTGACAAGAGAATTACCATCTCAAAACAGACTATCAAATAAGAGACGTGTGAAAACATTCCTAGTCTTCTTCCTTTCAAATTGAACATTCTAAAAATATGCTAAATTAAACACTAATATATAAGGAACCTACTGGTAAAATATGTCCCATCTGAATGAAAATGTAAGACTAATATAATATTAGTTTGGATCAGCTATTGAAAACTGGGTTAACATTTATTGAATGTGCTATATATGTTTATTGAACAAGTGTCTTGAAGGTCATACAAAGAAAGTTAAATCTCCTCCGTAGTCATATTCATTATTTTCATAATGAAACAATGATAGTAGCATTCATTGCAAGACCATCCACCATGGCAAATAATATAGATTATTTGATCTTCCCTGCCATGGTGGAGGCAGGAAAGATGCAAATAATATTATTCAAGCTTATGCAGCAGAGCTTGGTATAGGCCCAGCTAGCAATAGCAATAGCATTTAGACTTATATACCACTTCACAGTGCTTTACAGTCTTCTCTAAGGGGTTTACAGAGTCAGCATATTGCCCTCAACAATCTGGGTCCTCATTTTACTGACCTCGGAAAGATGGAAGGCTGAGCCTGTGAAATTTGAACTGCCAAATTGCAGGCAGCCAGCAGTCAGCAGAAGTAGCCTGCAGTACTGCATTCTAACCACTGTGCCACCACGGCTCTTAATGCATGGAGACACATTGCAAAAATTGTTGTTACCAAGTAAATTGAAGTACAAGATGTCCTCATTTAGCGACCATATTTGGGAACAGCAACTTATTGGCTGATGTTTTTGTCAGTTACCATCAACTCAATGATACTTCATGGTGACTGTGGATAATTGCCCCAATCTATGTTTGGTCTTTAGCCAGGCAGCTAATTGTTGACATGGCTGATATTGATATAATTCATTTACATTGGTGGCTTTCTCTTTTGTATTTTCCTTCAACCAAACATGATATCTTCCTCTAATCATCTTTCCATTGGCAAAATCAGTCAAAAATATAAAACTTGTGTTCTTATTCTTTTCCTCCTTTGTGTTTCTAAGAAGACCAGCTTCTCTAAGGGCCATAAACTGCTTAACTTACAGAAGATCAAGTTCAGTTAGCTTCAGCAGTACTAGGTTGGATTCAGTGGTGGGTTGCCCCCATTTTGGACTGGTTCTATAGAACCGGTAGTAAAACCAGCAGGAGGCTCCACCTACTGACCCAATATCATCAGGAAGCTTCTGCGCATGCGGAGAAGCGCATGCGTGTGAGCAAAGTGAGAGCGCACGTGCGGCCCCATTGCAAACTGGTAGTAAATGTAAGTAGAACCCACCCCTGGTTGGATTGGTCTCAAATGTAATATGTAAATGTAACCAGGGTAGGAGCCATGTAAGTAAATGAAATGTTTTTTGTGTGCCTTCAAGTTTACTCATTGCAACTCTTGAATTAGAATTTTATTGGCAAAGTTTTTCAGAAGTGGTTTGCCCTTGCTTTCTTCCTAGGGCTGAGAGAGAGTGACTGGCCCAAGGTCACGCAGCTGACTTTGTGCTTAAGGTATGGAACTAGAACTCACTGTCTCATGTAGCCCGATGCCTTCACCACAATACCAAGCTGGCTCTAAAAATAACACAGTAAACATGACTTATTCATGTCATACCTTAATTATAGTTTAATATAAAACTTATAACACCCTATTTCTGCACAATTAACACATTCACAAATGCCCTATCTTTTATGATATTAACTTCACCTTGCATTAGGGAATTGACATCCTGGCAAGTTCCCAATTCCCAATTGTAGAATAGAAAGTTCTTTCTAAAAATGACCACATCCTTGAATAGTGCCAGAATAAATAAGGTTATATAACTTCCCATTCAGAATGCCACACTATGCCAAAAAGCTGGCAGACAGGATATATTTTTTTTCCAATGATATTGGCAGAAGATATAGATCTAATTACACAAAAGCACTGACATCCATTTGTTGATTTGGCACTAAAGTTGTCTGTAAGACAAACCAAACCAAAATATAATAAATAGTCGAGTGTTAATGAAAGTTCTTAGCTTTAAGAACTTTAGTTACATATAGACATTTAACAATTGAGGTGAAATGACTTCTTGATCTTGCTCCAATCAATTCTGCCAAATGGGGTTGGGGATAAATTGGCTTTACCTATACAGGAGTCAGTGTAGAGTCTTTTAGTATTTTATCAGATGCAACATGGAATATTGAATTCTTAAGTGAAGTAAGTCATAGTTAAAAATATGTGTAATAGGCTGCAAGTTTGCTAGCCTAGCTTTTATTGGCAAAACTACTTGCTTGGATTTTGAATTATAAATGACAGACAAAGATAGTAACTTGTTGGAAAAGTGTAATAATTAAATACATAAAGCATATGGAAAAGCCTGATGCTGCAAGCAATTATTTGGAATGTCACAACTTTTCAAGAAGTCAAACATAGAAGTTTCTGCTGTAAGACGGCGGTAAAAATAGAGTCTATCAGTAGCCACTTGGGAACAATGAGAATAAAGCAGTGATGGGATTCAGCACCTACTTGGGAGAACCAGTTGTTAACTTTCTAAGTAGTTTGAAGAACCAGTTGTTGGAAGTTCTACTTTACAGGGCTAATCCTGTAAGGAAGGCAGGAAGAAAACATACTGGTATTGTTTTTAGCCTAATCTTTATTGCCCTGCTTACAGAAACTGCCTCTCTGGTTAACCCTTACTACATTGCAACAGCTAAGGTGAAACACACATCAACATGAGTGACGTTGAGTTGGCCATGCCCACACGGTCACATGACCACTGAGCCATGCCTACCCAGCTGGTCATTAGGGCAGAGAACCGGTTGTTAAATTATTTGAATCCCACCACTGGAATAAAGTGATATGATTTCACTCCAACAATAAATAATGTTGGAGTCACCTTATCAATGAGATGGGTGGCATATAAATTTAATAAAGAATATAAATAAATAATCCAGATTTCAATTCCTATCTTCTTCAAGCAATTCCTAGCAGGAGCTTATAACAATATTTACAATCTCTAACAAAAAAAAAAGCTCTGAAATGTCATAAAATGCACATAAAACAAACATCTGGAAAACCAAGTAGAGAAAATAATTCTTTTTCCTAGAAGAAAAAAACCTTTCAGTCATTGTAACACAGACTGTGGCCTAGCAGTAGAACATACATCTCTTACTAGAGTCTATCAGTAATCAATAGCCAGAGTTTATAGCAATTAAGGCTGATGTTCATCTATCTCAAACCAGTTTGAGTCCCAGATTTTGTATATGATTATTTGTCTGATTTCTTTCACAATTTAAACTTGGAAATATGACACTGAGTGTTGAATCCTCCAATATTAAAAAATTGCTCTGGAAAGGTAGTTCTGAAGCCCTGTGTGTTCAGGGACCTGAGAATGACAGCTAGAGAAATTAGGTTTCTTCCTGTTTTGCTCCTACGAAAGCACTGTGCAAATTTAAGAAAAGTATTCCTATTAATTCAGAGAAAGATTTTCAGGGCTAATAGATCTTCTTATCCTACCCACGGACATCAGCAAATTCTTGAATTGTGTAACTTCATCCAGTGATTCACAATGTCAGCCTTCTATGCAAATTTACACTCCTGAAAGAAGTGAGCAATCAAAAGCCTGCAGTGAAGCAAGCAATTTTTTTTTTACTTCCAAATGCACCCCTGGTTTCTGAACAAAAGAGAAAGATAACTAATATCCACTTCAAAAATATCCATTTGGTGATGAAGTATAATACAAATTACAGAATGACCCTTTAAAAAATTTCCTCTTCTTTGAAACACATCTAAGTTCTTCTAAGCAATTACAGGTAACTAACAGAGCAACTCTAAGCTATATACACATTGAGGAGGAAAGTCTAGTTTTCTTACTCCATGTTTTCCCCCATTGTTCCCTTCCCTGAAACCACTGATGTAGTAGAAGGCAATAATTCTACAGCCTCCTGGTTAATCATATATCTGGGGTATCTATTTCTAAAGAATTATGCTCAGGAAACAACAGGAGAGGAAAGAATGGCATGCTACATCCTAATTTCTACCAACTAATGGATTGAAGGAGTGACCAGAATTACACTACTGTGAAAACTCAGTCATTATTTTTGCTTTTGAAACTGGCTTTATGTTATATCACATGTCTTTGATAATCTGAAGAATGTTGGTGTATAATGTTTTAAGACCACCCTTTCATCATTCTTCCTTATTCCCAGAGTGAGCTTGTGTACATAGTATCCTATGTACACGGTATCCTATATCCCATGACAAAGTAGTAACTGTGAGAGGGATCTTGGAGTCCTAGTGGACAAGCAATTATATATGAGCCAGCAGTGTGCTACAGCTGCAAAAAAAAAAAAAAAAAGGCAATGCAGTCCTAGGCTGCGTTAACAGAGGGATAGAATCAAGATCACGTGAAGATACTATGCTGGTGTCTAGATTCACATAGGTTCATTCATTCCTTATTTCATAGCAAAGAATGTCATAGGCTAACAGAAATGTGAAAGTATAAAATAGCTTGCTATCATGTCAAAATCAACAATCATAGTGGCAGAATAAATGTAGGCAATTGATGGAACAAGAGTTTAATACAGTATTGTCAGGCATGAAAGATCAGGACCACATGTTAAGATAGAGATCCTTGTAGGAAAATGAACCTGGTGACAGAGTCAAAACAGGAATCAGCCTAGAGTGGGCTGAGTCCAACCCGGGGTGAAATCCAGCAGGTTCTGACAGGTTCTGGAGAACCGGTAGCAGAAATGTTGAGTACCGGCAAATGCCACCTCTGACTGGCCCCAGAGTGGGGTGGGAATGGAGAATCTGCAACATCCTTCCCCCAGGAGTGGGGTGGGAATGGAGATTTTGCAGTATCCTTCCCCTGCCATGCCCACCAAGCCACGCCCACCAAACCACACTATGCCCACCAAGCCACGCTCACAGAACCAGTAGTAAAATAATTTGAATTCCATCACTGGTCCTCTGGAATTCTGTTTACCTTACTCTTATTTACCAACATGGTCCTGATCGGATTAAGTTCCAATTAAACTGATTTACTCCTAGTCTTGGCTAAGCACAGGAATCTACTTAGCTGATGGTTAGCATAATCTCGGCATTAGATAAGGGTAAACAGAGTGCAAGAGGGGTTGGACTTAGCCCATTTGTAGAGACTCTGGACGGATTCCTGTTTTTATTCTGACCCCAGGTTCATTTTCCTACAAGGATCTCTATCTCAACATAGTGGTTGTGTGTCGCCATTATTTGTCATTTCAGCAGAGTAATTCCAGAAAGATGAGATATAATACCATGTTTCCCCGAAAATAACATTGGGTCTTATATTAATTTTTGCTCCAAAAGACGCATTAGGGCTTCTATTCTTGTTAGGTCTTATTTTGGGGGAAATACGGTATTAAATGCATCCATCTGGATGACAATCTTAACTGGGACTTATTTTGGGGGTAGGGTTTATACTACAACCATCCCATCAGGCTGGGACTTATTTTCCAGTTGGGTCTTATTTTCAGGAAAACATGGTATAATATGGTTTATATGCCTCAGTTGTTCTTCCTGTAGATTGCTTATTTTGGCTTTATGTTCCTTGTCATAGTCTGCTCTCAGAAGGGAAAGCATTTAAGGGAGAATCACTTGGTTGAGATGGGCAGTTATAGAAATTGAATAAATAAATAAAATAAATATATAATTTATCTCTCTTGCTTTCCCATGTTTGTTTGCTACTATAAAGCTACCTATTGCAAGCCGAGAGAGAATGATCAGCCCAAAGGCAGGACTAGAATTCACAATCTCCTGGTTTTTAGCTTGATTCAACCAGTACTCCAAACTGGCTCTCAATTCTTCTCTCTGAAACTGCCCATCATTTAGTGTGACATGCAGACTACTTTCATCTGAGATATTAAAGATCACCCAATCAAGTCCATCTGTGTGGATTAGCGCAACATTCAACATATAAAATTATTCACCAATATCTGCATTTAAGCAATCATTTACAAATTAGCATAATGCAGAAAGTGGAGGGAGAATTTTTTTTTCATTTTTACAGAACAGAATAGATTTAAAATCATGATATCAAATTTGAGCCAATTCAAAGTTATCTGTGGAGATAGGGATTAATCAAAATATAAATCAGTTGGCACCTGCATGATATTTTAATCTTCCTTTATATTTTACTTTTCTGGGGCGGAAATTGGGCTGCTTTCCTATGCAAAAAGTTATAACATTATCTTAAAAACAACAACAGCAAAAGTCCTATATTCTATATTTGTATATTCTACTGTGTCACATTGTAAGGGCTGGGCACTGGATAGCCTTATAAATGAATTAAATAAGTAAGTAAATACAATACAGTATGGAAATCTTGAAATCCCACTTTTAGATTTGTAAATATTTTGTTTCAAAGAGATTTGTGCCATATCTTCCCTGTGAAAAAAACAGCAAGAATTGTACTTAACATTCATGAGCATTTGTCAAGAGAGGAAAATTTCTAAGAAAAAGTATAAAAGTGAATTATATTTAAGGCTATAATTAAACTAAATTAATTGTATGTCTGTTAATAAACAAGTAAACAATCTACACATTTTAAAAGCATTTTAGCACTGTCTGTTTGAACATATTTCAAAGTAATGAAACAGCCCCTCCCTTTCTTTTCTCTATAAGTTTTATTAAAATGCTCCAATAAGCAACAATGAAAGTGTTTTTAGAAACATTATTGGAAAACCTAGAGGAATTTAGTTTTCTGTCTCTTCCCTGAAAATAATAAGTAATCCAAATCTAAAATCCATCATGGCCTAATTGTTATAACAGTTTTTATTTCCCTAAACTGGAATTTATTTATTTATTTATTTATTTATTTATTTATTGCGATTTATATGCCGCCTTTCTCCCTAGGGACTCAAGGCGGCTTACAAAATGACAACTTCAATACAAATCACAATACAATACCAAATTAAAATCAGTAACCCAATTAAAAAACAATTTAAAATTATACCAGTATACCCCCAAACGGATCAGTTTAGTTGGCGGAAGAGCCACGTCTTCAGCTCACGACGGAAGGAAAGAAGGTCGGGGGCTGTCCTGAGCTCAGTGGGCAATCCATTCCAGAGGGTCGGGGCTCCCACAGAGAACGCCCTCCCCCTGGGGGTCGTCAGCCGACATTGTTTGGCCGACGGCACCCTGAGGAGGCCGACTCTGTGAGAGCGCACAGGACGATGGGAGAACGGCTGGAGATGGTCCTGCAAGTACCCTGGGCCTAAGCCATGAAGGGCTTTATAGGTGAGCACCAGCACCTTGAAACATATCCGCAGTGCCACCGGTAGCCAATGCAGCTCACACAGGAGAGGTGTTACACGGGAGTATCTAGACGCCCCCGTAACTACCCGCGCGGCTGCATTTTGGATTAGCTGAAGCCTCCGGACACATCCCAAGGGCAGCCCCATGTAGAGGGTGTTACAGTAGTCCAACCTACTGAGTGACCGTGGCGAGGGCATCCCGGTCTAGGAACGGGCGCAACTGGCGCACAAGACGGACCTGTGCAAAGGCCCCCCTGGTTACGGCTGTCAGATGGTCATCTAAAGACAGCCGAGAATCCAGGAGGACACCCAAGTTGCGGACCCTATCGGAGGGAGCAAGGGTTTCACCTCCGATCATTAAGGATGGAACCTCCAGATCCCGGGATGCCGGCATCCACAGCCACTCAGTCTTGGAAGGGTTGAGTCTAAGCCTGTTCCTCCCCATCCAAACCCGCACTGCTTCCAGGCAGTGGGACATCACGGAAAGGGCATCCCTAGGGTGGTCAGGGGTGGAGATGTAGAGCTGGGTATCATCAGCATATTGATGATACCTCACCCCAAAACCACGGATGATCTCACCCAGCGGTTTCATATAGATGTTAAAGAGCAGAGGAGAGAGAACCGAGCCCTGAGGCACCCCACAAGTGAGAGGCCTCCGGGAGGATCCCTGACCCCCTGCCCAAACAGACTGCAGACGGCCCGAGAGATAGGAGGAGAACCACCGTAAAACGGTGCCTCCTAACCCCATCCCCCTGAGCCGCTGCAGCAGGATACCATGGTCGATGGTATTGAACGCCGCTGAGAGGTCAAGAAGGACCAGGATGGAGGAGCAACCCCCATCCCTGGCCCGCCAGAGATCATTTACTAGGGCGACCAATGCCATTTCCGTGCTGTGGCCATGCCTGAAACCAGATTGGTAAGGATCCAGGTAGTCAGTTTCCTCCAGGATTTGAGGGAGTTGCTGTGCCACCACGGACTCAACAACCTTCGCTAAAAAGCGAAGGTTGGAGACTGGATGGTAGTTGTTAAGTACGTCAGGATCCAGGTTAGGCTTCTTAAGGAGGGGTCGAACCACCGCCTCTTTAAGCGCAGCGGGAAAGACCCCTTCCTTTAATGAAGCGTTGACAATAGCCTGGATCCAGTCTCCAGTCACCTCCCTGGCTGCCAAAACAAGCCAGGAGGGACAAGGGTCCAGTAAACATGTGGAAGACCCCAGCCTACCCATAATTCTGTCCACGTCATCCAATGAAACAGGCTCAAACTCAACCCAGATGTCTCCACCGAGACTAGGCCCTGTCACCTCAACGGGCTCTGTCCAGTCGGAGTCCAACCCGGTCCAAATCTGAGTGATTTTATCTTGCAGAAACTGTGCAAAGTCCTCAGCACGGCCCTGTAAGGGGTCCTCCCTCGCTCCCTGATTAAGGAGGGAGCGGGTCACTCTAAACAGGGCTGCTGGGCGATTTTCTGCAGATGCAATGAGAGTGGTGAAATAGTTACGTTTCGCCACTTCCATCGCCACAAGATAAGACCTAATATGGGTTCTTAGTTGTGTTCGGTCGGACTCGGATCGGGAGGATCTCCAACCACCCTCCAGGCGTCTTTTCCGACGCTTCATTTCCCTGAGCTCCGCGGTAAACCAAGGAGCTGCCCGGGATCTGCGTCGGATCAGAGGCCGCAAAGGCGCGATTCGATCCAAGGCCCCCACCGCAGCCTGTTCCCAGGCCGTGACAAGGGTCTCAGATGAATCGTGGGCTAAGGAGGCAGGAAATGACCCAAGCTCCATCAGGAAACTTTCGGGTTCCATCAGGCACCTGGGGCGGAACCATCTTACTGGTTCCGCACCCCTGCGACGGGGGATGGCGGAGGAAAAGTCGAGTCTAAGGAGGGAATGATCAGTCCATGACAGAGGGTCAATAGATAGAGTCCCCTCCCCACGATCATTTATCCACTGTACAGAGAGAAAAATAAGGTCGAGTGTGTGTCCTCCAATATGAGTTGGGCCCTGTACAATCTGAGTCAGGTCCATGGCCGTCATGGAGGTCATGAACTCCCGCACCAACTCAGATGACTCACCGGCCGATGGCAAATTGAAATCTCCCACCACCAAAAGGTTGGGGAGTTCCACCGTCAATTCGGCTAAGACATCTAGTAGTGCGGGCAGGGCTGAGGCCACGCAGCTGGGGGAGAGGTACGTGATCAACAGCCCAGACTGAACTCCAGGGTCCCATTTCAAAAGGAGGGATTCACACCCGCCAACCTGAGGAACAGTGACCTCCCTAGGCCTAAGACTTTCCTTAATAACTACCGCCACTCCTCCGCCCCTCCCCTGGAGTCGTGGCTAGTGTAGTATCCGGAAACCTGGGGGACACAAATCCACAAGAGGGACACCGCCCTCCGGCCCCAGCCAGGTCTCAGTGATACAAGCCAGGTCCGCGTCCTCCTCGTCTATAAGATCTCAGATGAGGAGTGTCTTATTCACCACGGACCTGGCGTTTAAGTACACCAGTCAGAGTCCAGGGCTCCGCACTCTGTCGCCGTCAGGGGAGCAGGATGAGCTGAGGGGGCAGGAGGGCGCCACCGCCTGAACGAAGCGGCAGCGCCCTCCTAGCCCCCCCTCTCCCGACCTCTGCGTCTCCCAACTGTCACAAGGATTGGAAGACCCTCTCTCCACTGAGCCTCTTTGTTCCCTCCTCCTCCCTCCCTCCCCCCACAACCATCCGACAGGCTCAATTGCTGAACCGTAAGAGCCGCCCCCGGCTCAACCCTTACCACCCGCCTCCCGGGTCCCCTTAAAATTTGATTAAAAACATTAATTAAAAAACCCCTCAAACCACGCTTAGAAGCATGCCACCACTCGGGGTTCCAAAACCCGTCCTTGAGGTAGGCCTTCAATAAATTCGAAGGCCATGTCTGCGAGAGGGGGGCATCTCGCAGAGCAAGGAGGGTCGCCGAAGTGTAAGCCATAATAAATATGAGAAGTGGATGGAAAATAGCAACAAGAAACCGAGATGATAAACAAGAGGGATAATGATGGTAAAATAGGAGTCAACCCAGGCTGGCAGAACCACCGCTCTCTCTTAATTCGTCTGTTACTGTGGTTGGGTTTTTTTTATAAACAACGAAAGCAAGGGCAGCTGAAAGTGGGAGAATCAAAAAAGTCAAGGAAACGAGGCTTTCTTGGTCACAGCACCATCCTGACTTTTTTGATTCCAGCTATAAATGCCCCTAAACTGAAATTAGGCATTTCATATACATTATGCAAATCTGAACTAGGATAATCAGAATGAGTTTATTTATATATTCAATTTCTATAGTCACCCATCTCAGTCAATGATTCTGACAATAGTCATGACAATATATATATATATATTTGTTTTCTTTTCGTAGGTCTTTATGTGTATTTCTCTTTAGCCAGGTTCTTCCTACGTAAACCAAGATTTTTCTGCAGCCCTAGTTCAGTGAAATCCCAATCCACTAGTTTCTAGGCTTTTTTTCCAGCAGCCAGCAAGCTCCCTCCATTAGTCTCCCAATGGGCAGCAGGGAGCTTGCTCGCTGGTGGAAAAAAAGCCTAGAAACTAGCGGATTGGGATTTCACTGAACTAGGGCTGCAGAAAAATCTTGGTTTACGTAGGAAGAACCTGGCTAAAGAGAAATACATACATACATACATACATACATACATACATACATACATATATTTCTCTTTTCGTAGTTTTTTATGTGTATTTTTCTTTCAGCCAGGTTTTTCCTACGTAAATCAAGATGTTTCTACAGCCATAGTTCAGTGAAATCTCATTCACTAGTTTCTAGGCTTTATCAGACATCAAAGCAGTATTTTGCTGTCTGTTGTGAGACTTAAGGGAGACTAAGATAGATCTATTTCTGACTAGTTTGTCTTCTTCAGTTAGCCACACCCTCATCTCATGACTCTTCCCTGTAATGGTCAAATTAGTATGTATACTAATGTATACAAAGTATGTATACTAATACATGCAGCCAAAATCCCCAAGGGGTGCTTTTCATCCCATGAGAATGGAGATCTCTCATTTCATTTCCTATCCTGTATTAATGTTTCTCTTTTTGTGAATGGTCATAGCTATTTAAAAAAAAATCACTGTATTTTTCACTTTTAATTTTATTATTCTCTGCCTATTAATATTACTGCTGCTCAATCACCCCCAGTCCTATCAGTGTATATATTTGTAACTCATAATAATTCTCCATGTCTCCATGCCAAGTAGATGTAAACCATGAAATTTTATGGCAAAGAATTAGTCTTTGAAGTATCTGTTATTTTTACTGTAATAAATTAACATGGCCATGCCTCTGGGAATTAACTAGCTAGATGTTTAATGAAGAACAGAGGAGGAATATCCCTATCTATTGCAAAAGAGCTAACAAATTCCAGGCTTCCATGAAGAGCCATAGAAAAAAATATATGCCTGTGGAAAATAAGATGAACTGGAGAAGGTACAGATTTACACGGGGGAAAAATTACCGGTAAATGATTGCATTGTAGACTGGATATTCACAGGAACATAAGCAGTTTCTTGCAGGATCAGACCCCTGGCCCAACTAGCCCAACAGTGACAGTCTCTGTTTTCAGAGTGGCCAACCAACTGCATGAGGAAGCCCACTCGGGTAAGAGATGTGTAGGAGAAGTTTAGAAGATGACAGATGTCCTTCCAAAGCAAACATATTATTATCCAGACTAATAGCCATTGAACATTCATGAACTGGTTCAAGCCTTTTCTGATGTCTCATAGTACCAAATTCTAAAATTGAATTACACATTGTGTGAAAAAAAAAAAAAAGCCTTATGTCTCTCCTGATTCAGTTCTAAAGTTGAATTACATCTTATGTGGAAAAAAAAAATCCTTTTGTCTCTCCTGATTCAATTTCATTGTGTGGCTTCAAGTTCTAGTACTTTGAGAAAGGGAAAATAGCTTCTTGTTGTTCACTTCACCTACACTTAGATTTTAAATGATTTGGCGTTAGGCCCTTAAATTTAAAACAAAGACAAAACAAAACAAAACAAAAAAGTCACTAACTTGGTTTTGGCAAAACTATCTGACTTTTTAACATAGTCAGAACTGGCTCACGTGACTTCAACAGTTAACCAGGGCAACATTATCTTTAGAGAAGCCACTGAAGTAAGGGAGATTCTGCGGTCCTATGTTTCAATGCTATGGAACTTGGAACATTCAAATCAAGTAAGACAATTGCTTTCAGAAGGAAAATATTTTATGTTAGCCATGTATAGTCCCAATCACTTGCATTTGATTGATCCAATAATATAAATTATAAAAGTGTTACTAATAATAAACTGATTAAATAGTCCAGAAGAGCAATATTTATTTATTGTTACATATATTTGCTGCCCACCTCACAATTCGAGGCAACTCTGAGCAGCTTACAATGGGATAAAATATGCAAATATCAAAACAATTATAAATATAAAAATACTTTTAAAATTATAAGAACCAACTAAAAACCCTGGGTTTGAAGTGAAGAGGTGATGGTGCTTTCTTGATTACTGCAACAACCACCTCCAGCCAACAACTTCTCCTTCAGGACTCCAAGCCACAGGCATAGCCAAGATTTGAGGCTTGGCTGAAGGTTAAAAATGAGGGGTAGATCTCATCTCCTCACTTCCAAAGGGTGGTGACTGTGGCAGAAAAGGCTCTTCTCCTGGATCCCACCAGCCAAATTCCTTGGCTGATGGGATCCATGGTAGATTCCATCTAGCAGCAGAAGTGGGACTGCTCAATCTCATTGGGGAAAGACAGTTCCACAGATAACCTGAACCATAAAGTCATAAAAGGCTTTAAAAGTGATAACCAATACCTCGAATAGTATCTGGAAGCAGATCAGCATCAAGTGCAATTTGTGTAACAGTGGTGTTACATGTGCCTCCAAAACTGTTTGCACCACTGCATTCTGGACCAATTCCAGCTTCCAAATACTTTTCAAGGGAGTCCCATATATATCATGTTGCAAGCAAGAGATGACCTGGGTGTGAATGACTGAGTACGCTGAATACTATAATGGTGGTGAAATCCAAATTTTTTTACTACCGGTTCTGTGGGTGTGGCTTGGTTGGCGTGGTGTGGTGTGGCTTGGTCGGCGTGGCAGGGGAAGGATACTGCAAAATCCCCATTCCTTCCCCACTCTGGGGCCAGCCAGAGGTGCTATTTGCCAGTTCTCTGAACTACTCAAAATTTCCGCTACCGGTTCTCCGAACTGCTCAAAATTTCCGCTACCAGTTCTCCAGAACCTATCAGAACCTGCTGGATTTCACCCCTGTACTATAAGCATTGGGATTCTATGCACTGTTACTGCTACAGGTATTAGGTTCAAATTAAAAACTATGGGAACAAAGTTAAAATGGGTGTTTTGTATGGTGGCCCTTTCTCCCCAATTATAAAATTCAGCTTTTGCATATACTCTCTTAGGCAGATCAGAGCACATCCATTTTTCTTTCAAAAATATAAATAAGAAGAGTGAACTGTTTGTTTTTAATAGAATGGAGAAAAGTTGAAAGGGTTTTTTGGATTACAAAGATTAAATTCTTTTCTCCATAAACATAGCACTTTCACATGAAGCTGTGAAAATGGTATTAAATATATTCAAATTGGCTTTCGAGTAACATAGAATCACTACAGTTGCAACCAACTTTCATTAAAGTTTTACTGATTTTATCACATAAATTGCCTGGATGCTACCTAAGGCAATCCCTTTTAAAGTCACTTGATACCTGCAGAATTAAGTCATGGGAGCCAATTTAGGCAGCTTTAAATCTCAAACAGCTTTACAAAGGATCAGTCAACTAAACCTGCAGCCTTGTTAAGAGAAGTCAATTTTAAATAGTTTTCCTTTTACCAAATTACTTTGTCTTCTAACCACATTGAGTGAAAATTGAATATACACAATTTCTCAAAAATATATCCTTTACTACCTTACAGAATCATGGAATTATAGGCCATCTTCTCCTACTTCATGAGCAGTCTAGGAATCCACTACCTCAGAGTTCCCCAGTTTTTGGACTGGCGGGAGGAAAGAGAGGGGACAGTCAGTGGTGAAATTCAGCCAGTTCTATCTGGATTGTGCAATGCAGTAGTGATGGCAGCAGGAAGCTCTACCCACCCGCCCATTTTTGACCCTCTGTGCATGTGTGGAGAAGGCACGTGCACGCTCACATTTGCAAACCGATAGCGAAGGTAAGTGAATACCATCCTTGGGACAGTCCTGAGTGTATGGTGGGCAAGAATGCATGTGTACACAGATCCATTTGTATGAGTGCTGGGCATGAGCACCTGCTGCATTTGCACACAAGCGGTCGCCCGCTGCTGATGTAAATGGGGTTGCGCATGCATGCTCGCCGCCACTTCTGCAGGCCAGTTCTGAAAGGCTCAAGGCCTGGTAGTGGGTAATGGCCCAAGGGTTGGGGACCCCCGTCCTGGATGGGCGGCCTCTTGGCTCCCATTTAGAAATCTGCAGCAAGAAGATATTTACTATTCTTCTCAGCGTGTCCCATTACTTAACAGCACCTGCCATTAGGAAACTCTTCCCAATAATTTACCTGAATCTAGTTTTAGGTTTATTTGGGTTTTTTTTTTTAGTTTTAGAGGTTTTCCTATTTTTAGTTTCCATATTTCATGTGAGAGTTGTTTGAATATTTATAGATCACATCTGCTCCAATTTTCTCTTCTGAAACCTAAACACACCCAGCTTTTTCAACCTCTTCTGATAGGGCCTGGTTTTTAGACCTGTCATCAGTTTTGGGACCTTGTCCCTGAAGCAGTTCCAGCTTCTCAAAATAACTTTTAAAATGCAGAATCCAGAAGTGAATACTGGATTCCAAGTAATGTCTAACAAACACAGAATATAATGGACGTGGACAAAACAAAATTTTGAGTTATACAATTAATAGATAATAGGATATTAATAAGAGACAAGTACATTGCATTGCTTTTGTGATATATAAAGAAAAGACTGATAGATATAGAGATAATGATAGTGATAGAAATAGAAATAGAAATCTCTAAGCTTAGTGTCTGACCCCATTGTGCTATTATCTGCAAATAGTAAAACAAATGGGGGAAAAAAAACTAAAGATAGAAAAATATTTAATTTCTGACACCCCCGCTTCTTTGAGCTCCAACCAACTTAAATACTGTACTTCTGTTGTTGAAACTCAAGACTGAATTAGCCTGGTTATAGATGTCCAGTAGTACTTCTGGATACTTGTCGTATTTATGCCAAGCTCATCCTATACCTGTGCAATGGTTCTTTTCCTACCTACCTACCTAGATGTAAGACTTTATGCTTGCTTCATTTGAACATTATCCTGTTGTATGTGTTGCCAGATAATTTTCAATTATGAGTTTGTCTTCTAAAGTATCAATCACTTCTCACTTTTGACAGTGTGAAAGTTTGAAGAGCAACCATTCTATTCCATCCTTTAGGTCATTTATAAAACATCTATAAATGGGTTGAAGATAGAAATCCGAGGTGGCCTTTTTTATCTTTATCTCCCAATTTATGCAGAATAATTTACAAGTCAGAGAGAGATTGTATGTCTCTTCCAAAAAATGGAAGAGGCATAGCCAAAGGCCCATTTTTGTCTATAATCTTAAACTCTAATCTATCCATATTGTTCAGCTTCTGTGTGGACTGTAAGAAAATTACTCAGGGAAATTTCCCGCTTAGTTTGCTCCTAACTTACATCCAGGCAATCTGTCTATTCAGATCAGAGCAAGCATTCATGGGACTCAAACAAACAAACACACACACAAGAGCTTGATGTTTATTTGTTAAACATCAATAAACTTCAAAAACATTTAACTCTCAAAATGAGACAAAAGGCAAGCAAAAGCAGGCAGAGAGAAAAACACAAATGGCAGGCAATTTATATTAATTATACATAATTAAAAATGTGAAAGTTTCTCAGGCCACTGAAAACAAATATGTGTCCAGGTTTGGACAGTCTCAAAGGAGATGGCTTTTGATTCAGCTTCAACTGTTTTACGAACAGTGGCAAAATAGAAATGGAAAGTAAGAGAGAGATCCCTCCTCTATTTTGCACCGTGAAAGAAGCAATTTGATGGACGGGAATGATGTATTGAATCTATTTTATTTTTAAAACTTTCCCTTTCTCAAGAAATGATACCAATCTTATTTATATAATTTTTTTTTAGCTTTCTTCAAAATGTTTCAAGCTCATCATCTACACACTTTGTTTATCTCCTTCATCCATAACTCAGTAATACAGCATTGGAGGAAGGACTCCGATTTAGTTTCTGGCAAGTCCAGGTAGCATTAGAAAACTGCTGCCTGAAACCATAGAAATCATTGCCAGATCCCGGGCTGGATGAGCCAGTGATTTGCTATAAGGAATTTCTTTATATTCTCATGTCCTGGTGCCACTTCAGCCTGACATGTACAGTACATGGATCGAAGTTCAGAAGTTTCTCCTAAAAATAGAAGCTCAATCTGCATGTTATGGGAAAACAGTCCTACTAGTCTTTATCTTTCCCAGTGGATGGCCTTATTTAAGTTCAGGAGAAGAAATAAAAATTGGTATGAAACTTAAACTGACTCCACCTTAACTTTCTTGGATACAACACTGTCAGGCTTTCAAGATTTTATTAAGATAACCTATGTCAATGAGATAAAGTTCCAGTTATACTTGAAAGAACAGACTAGGGATTGATCATCATGAAGAAAATCTATCTATGTAGAGTTGAAAATTACTTAATGGCACACAATCAATCAAAATTCAGTTATTCTTGAGGAGTCTATTTCCTGGCCTGATCAACCTCTGGCATCAATAATGTTCCATTTTTAAAAAGGATGTTGTATTGGTTAGATGAATAAATGACAGAAAGACTGATAAATGGACATACAGATATGTGTTCTCATTATCTAAATATATATTGTTATTGCATTGGTATTTACAATATATAATGGGCCACATTTTCTCACAGTAAAATTTAGTTCATATGGAACCCAAGAGAGAGAGAGAGAAATAACACTTGGAGATTGTCACTACAATTTGCAATGAATAAATAAGTTTATGAATATTCTACAAATACAAACATAACAAATATTACCTAAAAGGTTGTATTTATAACTGCCATACATTTCACTGTGTCCTGTTTCACTTTGGTTTGCAATGTACATGTCAGCTCAATAAATATGTGTTGTTCAAAGTGAATAATTGCTTACTTTTTAAATCCAGTATTGGGCAATGTTTTAAAAGTCACCTCATTCCTCTTGCCATCTATAGCTAAATAGGTTTATTCTTCTTGGCAAGCGAAGCACTGTTTTCCCCATTCTGTCATTACATAATATTGAAAAAATCTAATTTATTCATATTGCATTTAAAATCATATGCTATTTTCTAGACTTTAGAATTTATTGAGACTCACATGGAGTCTAAACAAAATTAAGCATTCACATACTTAATGCGATATTTAATTCTGAAGGCTTGTAAAATTAAATAAAAACAGAACATCCAACCATATGGCTCTCCAAGTTGTTGTATACCTAAGGGTCTCAACTTACAACTCTCAACATGTTCCTGCATTATCCTAAAACAATAGACATATTAAATATGTATCATAGATATTGTGAAAAGAGCTGCTATGCATGCTTTGGAGTTGGGTTTCTATAAATATAATTAGTTAACCAATTGATTCTTAGGAGTACTTTGGCACAATGTATTCGAAAAAAAGTCAAAATGCACTCAATGTCCTTCCAGATATTTCAGAATCACCAGTTAGTTGCCATTGCTGCAGTGAATATCTGTTTTTCCGAGTGATTCATACACCCAGCAATATCACTTCCAAATCTGTTATTTGTAGTACAGTACTACATTTGCTGTATTGGGAAAAGGACATTGTTCATTCGAGAATGTGTATCCTTCCTATGCTTCTACTTCTGAATTAAGACAATAAACAGAAAAATGAGGAGAAGAAATTTGAGTTTTATGAGATAAGGAAGCTGCTACACTAGCTTTCCACAACAGATGGAAATCTTTTGATGTACTGAAACTACAACTTCCAAAATCCCCAGTCATCCCCACCCATGCTTTTTGGGCATATTGGGAGTTCTAGTACTTTCATATCTGAAGGCCTCATTTTAGCAAATACTGCTGTTAACCCAATAAGTCCTTGAATTGCTTCAAATAATATATAAATACATACCTACATATCATTCATGCTATTGTCTTGCAGGATAAATACCTAAGCAAAATTATGAAGAGTTTTTGGGAAAAGAATGAAAAGATAGACATTTAATAAACTTTTTAGAACTTTCCATTTCTTTTTGAAGATACTAATCAGTACTTCTGGGTCTTCTCTTTCATCTCAACCATTCACTCTTCTTTCATACATTTGTTTTGTGATTTGATCCTTATTTATTCATTCATTGTCTCTATACACTCAATGTATTTTTTTTTTGTATTAGTTACTTACTTTTGCATTCAATCCATGATGATTTAGCACCCATTCTTTTTGTTTCACTACAACCACTTCCTTAATGACCTATACCCACTGAATTCAGCTTAGTTTCACATTTCTCCAGATGTGCATATTCCATATAACAAAGTACGCAGAAGCATATTTTTATCGTCATCCATATTCACTTCTTTCAACAACATTAATTCTTCACAAACCACATGTGTCCAAATACCCAGTTCCATTTTACCAGAATTTGTATGTCTCAAAATTCATTTATTTTCCCATCTTTAGTAAACAATGTTACCAATGCATTCAAATTAATCTGCTCTTACTGTTTAACTCTCCTGTATACCTTGCAACTGTTTACTCCGTTTTCCCTGCCAAACAGCTTGGCCTTTTATGGATTAATTTTCAGCTTTATATTCCCTGTTATACCATATAATCTCTTCAACATTTATTGCACACCGCTGAGATTTTGAGCCAACAATATGACATTTTCTGCCTACAATAATATTCACACATTTACATTCCCAGACAACCTACTGTTGTGGTCCACCAGCAGCTCGCGGAGCTAGCAGTGGAGTCAGACAATAAGGAGGCTGGGGAGAATCATGGGCCAATCCTGGAGTCTGGGGAAGACTCGGACGAGGGCTCTGTGTCGGAGGCAGAGATGGGGCCAGGGCCATCTGGGAGTGATGCATGGACTCCGGAGCCTCCAGAGTTGGACAGCAGAAAGGCAGAGGAACAGGAGGAGCCTGTTCCTAGTGCACGCATGCGCACAGCTGCCAGAAGGCAAAAGCAGCTAAAGCAAAAAGGACGACTCAGGAGTAAGGCCAGGAGATGATTGGCCCCTCCCATAAGGCTTAAAAGAGCAGCAAAGGCTCTTGGGCTCATTGTAGGAAAGCAACATTGCTAAATCTGTTGTTCAGTCAGCATCTCTTGTTTCTGAACTTCGTGGGGCTTTGCCAAGAAAGGCCTTTGGCAGGGTGCCAAAGAAGATAAAGATTTGTGATAAGCCAAAAGACTTTTTTTGAAGGACTTGTTTTGAAATTAATTTGGACTAAGATGGGAATAATTCCCAGTTGTTATAATAAAATAGGTTTGTTTAAGACTAAATTGTGTCTTGTAATGACTAACTGAGCCTGGGTCACAACACCTACCTCTAATGTCATCACAAGGAGTCTTTATACCTTTACCAATAAACCCATAAAGCTATCAAAGGGACATCACTTATCACACTCCCTGCTCAATGTTGAACCATTCATTAATCATTCTATTTGATTCTCAATATACCATATGCTACTTTTACCACATTCGGCAATCGACCTTCAAATTTGTATTTAAGTAAAACTTTCTGTATTACTAGCTTATTCACTTGATCATATGGTTTATGTAAATCGAGAAATATTCAGGAAACTTGCTTTCATTCATTAATTTCTAAGCAACTTGCTGAAAAATCTACACATTTCCTGCCCAACATAAAGTTGCACTGCTTTTAATCTCACTTATTACCTTTAGAAGTGTTTCAGTAAGGATTCTGCCAAATACTAATCTTCTGTGAGTTTTGCATTCATTCTTGTTTCATTTTCCCTTTTATAGGAGATAATACATTCTTCTGATCATCAAGCACTGATTCAATGTTAACACACACATCAAACACCCAATCAAAACCTGGAGCCGTACCATTTTCATAAATCATAATATTTATGATTTTTTATCATTTTCTTCTTTTGTAGCTCAAAAAAATTACAGTAAAGTTACAGTAAGAGGCTTGGTGGTTTGTCATGGGAAACAAAGAAATACATTGGGTGCTAGAAATTTAGGTATCTAGGGTTTCAAATTAATGGGATGTGGGAAACAGGCCTTTGATGTAGAGGAAATCAGGAGAAATCAGGAGAAAATAATGTGAATGAATGCAAAGAAAACATATTTGGCACCTTCTGAAGGAAGGAGAAATATCTTCCAAAGGTTTGAGAAGAAAACATGAAACTTTGACTTTAAAGTAAGCTATAAAGGCAAATTACATGGAAAAAGAGTTATCAGATGTTCAAGCTGGCTGTAGGAAATGCTGAGAAACATGAGCCATTGCTTCTGATGCAAGCTGATTAACTGAGAAATCCAAATGTCTATGGAGAGTCTCAGTCATCCAGGTCATGGTTGTCCCAAAGTGCTTTTTCAAGAGGCAATTGGACTTATGTCCAGTTGCCTCTTGAAAAACCTTTGAGAGATCCAAAGAATACCAAAAAGAAGTTAATGTTCTTCATTGATTATTTAAAGGCCTTTGATCACATCAATCCCATCAAACTGTGGAATGTGCTTAGAAAACTAAGAATTTCAGAATATCTCATTGTCATCATGAGAAATCTATGTACAGATTTCTTTATGGACAGAAATTTCAATCCCCTATGTGCCAATGATAAAACCAAATCATGATTAAATATCTTGTAGCCCTTCAAGGCCAAATATATGCCAAAAACAAAAAGATTACAGTGCAGTCTACAGTAGTTAAAGAGTTGCCAATCCCTCTTGTACAAAATAGATTATACACTGAAGACAACAGGAACCAGTTACAGTGTCATCTGACGTCACGTGGTAATGTATGTGCATTTCTTAGTCTTGTTTTCAAATAGGGTTCATCCTTTGCAGTACAATGAATGTATGTTTGATTAAATATGGCAGGCTTCATTCCCTGTTATCTATATGCTCCTGAGGATATCTGCAACACAGTTCTTTGTGTGTGGTACTAAACAAAATTAGATAAACAGATTCTCCTATTCGTATGGAGTGCTACTCTCAGACTATCATTTTATATTTGTATTCTGTATATCTAAGGTGACAAATGCTTTCACATTTGTTTTACAGTCAGAGGCTGCAATTCCTTGGTTCTGTAGATGTTCTACAAAAAAAGATGAGAGAGGTTAAAAAAAATCTGGTATTTTCAGACTTTTATATTTAAGCGAAATATATTATTGATTTCCAGGTCCTTCTCCACATTCATAAAAGCTGTGTGGGAAAGATGTAACCATTTCCAACATAAGGAGCACATTCCATGTGTCAAAGATTTTCACCTGATAGAACATTGCATTATATTAGTAAAGTATAGCACAGCTCAAGTTCTTCTCAAACAGTCTTAGAAGAAAGGTATCTCTTATTCAATTTTTCCTTGCAAATAGCCTGATTGATACTAGTGCTAAATTGTTTTTAAATGATTGAGAACATTTCTTGTTTAGCCACCAACTAAGAAAACTGATTTAGCCAGAAGCTGGGAAGCAAACTCCTTTCCCGTATATTCTGTCAATTTGATTTCTCATCACTGAGCAACTGAGAAGAAAATCTATAAGAAAATAAGAAAAGGAAATGGATTTTTCCCATTTTTTGCCTTTTGTAGAATGAGAACTCTTTTGGTTTCTCCAGGCACATTCTTAGATAAATTAAACTTAGCTACTCTTTCTCCAGATCCTTAAATGAATTTATTCACTCTGGAAGTCGTCCTCACTGAATTTGTTCTACTTTATTATCTTAATTAATCGGGGGGAAAAAAGAAAACTTGTTATATTACTTTCTCATACGTTTTAGTAGCACACTTGAATTAGTCAGAGCTTTTCCATTTATCTATTTCTATATATGGTATTCTTCTGCTTCCCAGTGTGAGGACTTGAATACTGTGATAGCAAGAATCCAAACTTGGTTTGCCAGTTTTATCATGAATGCATTTTTAAACAATAAAATGATTATGTCAAAGTGTGAGTCCACTACAGGGCAATCTTGTATATTCCTCCTGATTGGTAAATGAAATGAGGGAGGTCTCTTTGAAGTGAATTTAACTGTTATGTCCTGATATAATTTTTCAGTTACATGCAAAAATGTTAAAAATAGTTCAATATATGAAGAGTGATATGCAGTGGTATGTAATTTCTTTTTCAAAGAAAACATATACATTACATGTCACTATTTATATATGAATATGAATATGAGTATTTCAAGTTTTTGATGCTATTGCTTTTGCTTTTCTTAATCTTACTAATATTTTGTTTCTAGTGTTGCTTTTATTAATATTATGTCTTAACATTCTGCCCTAAAGAGTCTCAGAAATGAAAAGTGTAAATGAGGCTCAAATGTTATTGAACATTCTAACTTAACATTGTTTTTAAAAATGAAATTAAAACAAACTTATCAGTCAAGTTGCAAGTCTTATATATTTTAATTTAGAAATTTAATTTTTTAATGGTAAAGCTGGTTCTAATTTTTTAAAAAAATTAAGAGGATGAACAAATAACAACTTGTGAATTATACAATGTTGCGATGATAAAAAATTCCAGAGACAATTTAGATTGTACCAAATAGAATCATTTTTTAATACTTAGAAGAAATGTATGCTTCTATGCAACAGTTAAAAGATTTATGGGAGGTATCAATGCTCACCAAAGTTCATGGATATATTTCCTACTTTGATAGGATTTGGAGAAAAAATACTAGGAACACAACATTTTAAGACATTTTACAAAAGAATTGTAATGTTTAATTTAGAAAAATATTAGGAGACAAAGTATTGGGACAGCTTTGGGGGACTGAAATGTTTTTTTCAAATGTTTGATGTGTTTATAAAGTAAATAAATAAATCATATGCTGTTTTATTTGTATTTTATAGATAACTTATATTAACTAGGCTCTTCCCATTGGAAAACCCTTGTAACTTAAAAGCAATTATTCTAACCTAACCATCTCCTTGATATGCTTCTATATTCTGTACCCTGAAATAATATAATGCTATACTCCCCAAGCAGCTTGTGGAATGGTGAACAACCCTCCTTTAGATCTCTACAAAGAACCCATGGCAGGTAAGTAATTGGTTTTTACTTCTTGTTATGTAAATACAAGTGGATAGGCTTCATTCTAAAGGATTTGATTTATATTTTGGAGTCTTTGAATTAATGCTGCCTAGAAAGTTTGCAGTTTTAAGAAGGCTGCATTATGATGACTGCTACTGTCAGAAATCTCAGGATTTTTCAGTTTTAAAAGGCAGCCGTTTTATCAGTGAGGTTGTAATATTTTAAATAAAATAAAATAAATAAAAAAATAATTTTATTTCTATACCACCCTTCTCCCGAAGAACTCAGAGTGGTGTACAGCCTATTAAAAACACAAAGACAAACATCAGTTAAAAATAATTAAAATTATTACATAATTTCGGCTCAGATTTAAAACCCCCAAAATTTAAATATTTTCTCTGTGACCTAGAGTGCTATAATTCAAGTGAAGAATGGCTGTGGGTCTAATGTGTGGGAAAGAAAGAGGCACAAAGGGTATGTCACAACACTTCTTCTAAAAAACAATTGATGATGAGGAGGAGGAGGAAGAGGAGGAGGAGGAGAAAGAGGAGGAAGAGAAGGAGGAGGAGGAGGAGGAGGAGTTTTCATCTATTGGGACAGACATTCCAAGAGACACAGAAAAAGCTATTTCTGAGGCAGGTGCCTAAGAAGTAAGTAGCACTTTCTGCACAATGCAATCCTTAGCACCAATTATGGGAGAAAATCTGTTTGTTTCTAGCACTGCAAAGTTAACGTTTGCATCCTGTACTGTGATAGAGAGTAAATCCTCACAAAGCCATTTCAACTCAAGCAGGTGCATGAAGGTAACATAAGTGTCAGGTAAAAGTATAAAAGATAGAGCTCTATTATTTAGTTGAGAGGAGTAAACAGAACTAGATTTGGGACTGTTTTGACCTGACCACTGATCAGGTGTGCCTAACACAATTCAACGATCAGAAAGGGTAACCTCAGAAGTATAGATTTGCACAGCCTTTCTTCAATACAATCATCATGATTCTCTAATGCAGTATTTAAAAATCTTATTGAAATTCAAGTTATTACATTTATTTGCCACCTGACACTCAGCAACTCTAGGAGTGGAGATCAGCAACACAGGGAGTATGCTTTCTACACGTTTTATATCATATGTAAAAATGGACATTCTCCAACTCTGCTTCTTCTCCAAAATGCTAGTTTTCTAAGGTCTACCACCATGACCTTTATCCAAAGACAAATGCCTAAAAGGTCCTTTGACTTAATTGTAATTTTCCATATTCAAATACTGCCTGGTAAACATGTCTGACTTTTCATTTTCCTCTGATTGCTAGACAGTTGTCATAGTGAAGATTTAGAACAACTGGTGGGGGAGGTACACATTTCACCAATGACAACTGCAACACCCTTATGCAGTCACTTATTTGCAACTGTCAGCCCTTCAAAGTAGGCCAGATCAGGAAAGAGATTCCACAAGATGTTGGCTATAGTAACCAGGTTTTGAAAGCCTGAGAGCATTTTCCTTCCAACCCTCCCACTAATACTAAAGAAATTTAAAGGGGAGTCAGATTACGTTTCTGCCTAATGATCTCTTGCTTTACTGAGCTTAAACCATGTTTTGGCAAATTGTTGCATTCCTCTCCAAGGTCAACTTTGTAGTTTTCAACATTACCATTCTGATCAGTTTCTCCTCCCACATACAAAGAAATCTGGAATGGTGATCTACCAGATTCACTCCACTCCAGTAGCTCTGCAAGATCCTGGTGCAGTTAGTTGGTAGTTGTTCCCTCTTTTCTGCTACCTGATGCCTGGGGTCTCCTCCCTCCTTTTGGCACTTCTCCAGGCAGGTTCTGCCATGGATAGAGATGGAATTGGAAAGTCCTTCTTTCTCTCCTGCTGCAGGATTGTCCATTCTGGTGAATTTTATAGCAATAGTGATAACACTTAGACTTATATACCAGTTTACAGTGCTTTACAGCCCTCTCTAAGCTGTTTACAGAGTCAGAATATTGCCCCCAACAATTTGGGTCCTCATTTTACCCACCTCGGAAGGATGAAAGGCTGAGTCAACTTTGAGCCTGGTGAGATGCGAACTGCCAAATTGCAGACAGTCGGCAGGCAGCAGAAGTAGCCTGCAGTACTGCATTCTAACCACTGCACCACCATGGTTCATGTAGTGGGTAATGTAGCAGGAAGAACAGCATCCTTTTTGTCATGGAACTCACTGTCAGTTTATAGTAGTGACAGATCATGGCAAGTTGTGCCTAAATAGTGGGGTGTGGTACACCTGTCATGTTTTTCTGCAATCTCTCTGATTCAGAGTACACCTTTCGGTCAACCAGTTTTCTTTCATTCAATAATTGAATCCAATTTGAGGGAGAAATAGAAATCTCCCATTGCAATCTTGCACCTTCCTATTACTTGTGTGTAATAGTATGCTTGTAGGTAGCCTTTGCTAAATCTTTTCCTCCCCTCTCCATTCAATTATGTCTGATTCTCAGAGGCTGCCTGGGCATGTTTCTGCAGTTTTCTTGGCAAATTTTTTCAGAAGAAGTTTGCCATTGCCTTCTTCCTGAGACTGAGAGTGATTAGTTGTTTCTTTAAGAAAGGCTGAACAGCTTTTCTCTCCTGTAAGAAGTATGAGGAATTCTGGGGAGAATAAATACTATTCAGTTTATCTTCTTCATCTTTGTTTTAAATCTGGTCCACCTTAGGAACCTCTCTCGTACAGAATTGTAGAGTTTAATCTTGTCATCTTCAGACAAATCTGTTCTTTGAAGAGGGGTCCCAATAGTAGACATTTACTCTGTAATTGTTCCTGCTGAAGAAGTATCACCAGATGCATTTTCCTAGCATGGTCCCTGATTTACCTGGCAAATAAGCTGCTCAGCAACGGAATAGGAATATCCAGTGATGGACCTATAAGGTATCCTGACTTTTTGATTATCTGCTTATTTCTTTTGGGGGAGGACTCTTTCTATAACTCAACTTATTAATGATCTCCCCCCACCCCATTTTAGGCTTGGAGATGTAGCTATTTTAAAAGATTTCTTTTTAATGTGTTCAGAGCTATTTCAGCCACTAGATCAGTGGTGGGTTGCCCCCGGTTCGCACCGGTTCTATAGAACTGGTAGTAAAACCAGCAGGAGGCCCTGTCCACTGATCCCGATGTCATAAAAACATTTCTACGCATGCGCAGAAGAGTGTACACATGCCCGAGCGAAGCAAGAGTGCACGTGCAGCCCCACTGTGAACTGGTAGTAAAGGTAAGTAGAATCCATCCCTGTGCTAGATCATGACTAGCATGACAATCTGATGGAAAAAGGCTTGTTCTCATCTGCAGGTTTCAGGATCAGAGCCTGCCAAAAGGTAACTACAGAGACTGTAAGTGGCATTTTGGAAAACTTCCAAAAAGTACTTTGTGTTACTGGGGCACATCTGCCATGACATTGTGACAATTTGCATCTGGCTATGGGGCCATAGAAGAAAACCCCATTTTGGGAATTCAGGGCTATTGTTTTCATTGTCTTGAAAAAAATCAGGTTTTGAAGAATGAGAACAATGTTGAAGTTCCTGTGATATATGGTAGTGTGTAATGGCCTTTTCGCTGTGATAGCTGTGACAGGCTGAGGACATGAGCTCATCCTCCACTGCAAAGTTCATTTTTATTTTTATTTAAACAACTCATTGCCTTCACAAGAAAATGAAAGACCCTCCATAAATTTTAATTTGCAGGAATGTATTAAGCAGTTCTTTACACAAAGGTTGCTAGCAATTTAAAAAGCATGCAGTATTTTGAGGCATTTGAAACAGAACAATATCACTATATTCCAACACTTCTTTGATAAAAAAAAATAATTTTTCAGATTTGGATGGTTGACATACACATAATCACTGCCGTTTACCACCCTTTTATTATATATCACCTTAGTGGGGGTTTTTTTTTTGCACCTGTATTTCTATACACTTCCCACTATTTTCTTAACCCTAACAAACTTGGATTGTTCCATCATTATTGCTTTCTTATCTTCCACTTCAGACAAGCAACATGCACCCACCAAATCTTTCTACATTCTCAAGATTAATTTTATCATAGTCTGTTTGGTGTAAGCTGTTTTATCTTCTGTAATTTGATAAAATGTAATTATATATTTGTGGACTGCTGATACAACTCAGTGATCATGGCATTTGCTAGGATCTTGCTTGTCAATTGTCATAAATAATTACCTAACAGCTGAGTTTACACCCCTCCCTGCTAATAAAAATGACTGAATCAGTATCATCTATAGACGCCTCTTGTCCAAATCCTCCAGAAACCTGTGCAGTTCCAACAATGTATATTGTTGTACTAAACCTGGCAATAAATAGGTTGTACATGTGGTTTTGGTAGAGTGGCATTTCACAGTTTTCCATGTCACAATATTTTGTTTCAAAATATAGGTTTTCAATATAGTCAAGGTTTACCTTGACTATTAGAGGTAAATATGATCAAGTCAGGGTGAAATGATACTGGTTCGCACCGGTTCAGGCAAACCGGTAGTAATAAAAGCTACCGGTTCGGGTGAACCAGTAGTAAAAAAATGCTACCAGTATTTCTGACAATCAGCTGTGCCGTGCAATTTATATTTGCTAGAAAGCAGGAAAATCCTGCTTTCTAATGAATCTAAAGTGCATGGCACAGCTGTTCCTCCCTCCCTCGCTGTTCTACTTACCTTTTTAAGTCTCCTTTTTCTGCATGAAGTGTGCATTTGGTGCATACTGTGCATGCATGCACAGCATGCATTTGGCACACTCTGCACAAGTGTGTGCAGCATGCATTTGTTGCGCACTGCACAAGCGTGCACAGAGAACCGGTGGCAAACCTTGGAGGATTTCACCACTTAATCAAGTGGAGAGTTAATCAATGACTTAGGGCTGGCAAGCAGCCTTTTCTGATGGGTTTAGTTAACATTAACCAGATGACGACTGCACCACGTGGATTTTGGTGGTTTATTTTGATGGTATCACTAATTAAAAATACTATAAAAGTCTCATTGCAAGTTACTGTCTCTATACTGCTATATATAGCATGGAGGAAAGAATTCTTCAAACACAGTGTTTGCTGGAGTAGGAAGTTGTAAGACTTTTGCAGTTTTGTATTCTAAAGCTTCAGCTTTTGTGTTTTCATACAGATTCCTGTCCAAATAACCATGAGATTATTTATTGAGTAAGCATTGCTGTAGCTGACATTAAAACCTGTTGTGGATGTGGACTTTATACCCAATTCTTAAGTTATACGAACATGAAAAAGGACCAACATGTATTTATTTAATTTATATGACACCCATTTCATTCTCAAGTGACTCTGGGCATTTTACAACATCATAAAAGCAAAAATAAAAATATTAAAGCATTGTCAAAGAACTGCTGAAAAGATTAATATTGGACAGAAACTGTTTTCATTAAAAGAGGGGGAAGAATAGAGCTAGAAAATGAGATGGTCAACATTTTTTGCATCTTCTACACAGCTACCGATGACAAGATTGAAATTAGAATGGGCAACAGAGCAGTTCCCCAGGAAGGTCATTTCAATTACGAGGAAAGATCTGAACTGGGTCATGCATACAAAGGAGAAAGATGGTGACAGGAGCACTGAACAGGCCACAGTAGATAGAGAAGCAAGTAAATTGATATTCAGGTTCATCAGCTGCAGCGGGAAACATGGTGATAGCTAATATATACATTCAGTAATGTAACAAGAAGTTTGCAGGAGTGGAATTTGGCTTTATTTATAGCTAGTTGGATTAGGGAAGGCAAATGGAGCAGCACTGTAATCCATACTCTTCTTTCTAAATTCAACAGCTGAAAAATGGTCACCTGTGCAATAGGAATGTGAAATAAATTTACAATGGATTTCTTGAGACTAAAATGACATGATCTGCCACTACAGGTCCCATCCTTACACCAATAGCAGCACACCATGGAATCAAATAATGTCAGTTTTCTCATTTTAAAGTATTTACACCATTGGCCAAAAAAGAGAGCACATTATAACTAGCTGCAGGAGCAAAATTACATTTTGAAAGTAATGATATTTAAAACAATGCATATTAAAAAAAATGGCAGACAAGATACATAATGGAGAAAGTTTTGGATGAAATCCCAATTTTCATGCATTAGAAAGATGCAAAACTTTTGATAAAACAGAATAATGAGTAAAAGCACATGATAATGCCACAGAATGGATTTAGATTCAATAATGCACAGATATCCCTGATCAGTGTCCTAGTTTTTTTTTCCACCTTCTGATCCTGGCATTTTCTTTTAACATTTTTCTTCATGTTTTTTTATCCTCTATTCCACAGCCGGTATTTTCCTTCTTTGACCCTGAAGATCAGCCAGAAGTATGCTCAGGCCTTCATTCATCCAACAATAGCCCATATATATTCTCAACTATGTGATTCTGCTGACACAAATATAAGTGTAAAAAAGTCAAGCATATCCACTGGTGGGATTCAGCCAGTTCGCACCACTTCGGGAGAACTGGTTGTTAACTTTCTGAGCAGTTTGGTGAACTGGTTGTTGGAAGAAATCATTAGGGCAGAGAACTGGTTGTTAAATTATTTGAATCCTACCACTGAGCGTATCTAGGTTTGTGTCTGTACTATATAGACAACTGTTTGGATCAATGACTTACAGTATTAAATATCTAAAGAAAATAAGAAAGTAAGGGTAACACAGGATGAAAAAAAGAAATATAAATGTAGTCTATATTGCAAAAGAATGCAGTACATAGGCTTTAAAAATCTATTTCCAGAGTTGCTCATATACGATTTTGTAATAAAGTGTTGAAAAAGTATTTCAAAACAGTTTGATTGTCATTGTTTTAAAATATTATAACATCACAAAAACTTAACACAGTCCAAAGAGAAATCAATAACAGCTTAAATCTGTGAAAGCTGCAATCCTAGGTCATAAACATTGCTCAAACTGGTATTGCTCTCCATTTGTTCATAACAAACCAATCAATGAAGTGCTGAGTGGACCAAATTAAATTTATTTTTTCAATAATTTTACTAAAGTTTATAAATATAAAGATAAAAAACTAATACAAACTAAGTAAAGCATAAAAAAAGAAAAGAAAAAGTGAAAAGAAAAATAGAAAAATAGAAACCAAAAATAAAAGATATATACAGAATTATTCCCCCATCCCTTTAGACAAGTATAAACAATTTGGCTAGCTTAACAGTATTTCAATTTTTAAAAAACCCTCTTGTTATATTGTATCAGTGAAAAACACATCATTCATTATAAATCAGCAAAAGTCTATTAAGAACTATCAAAAATATTAAATATATATTTTAATCTTTAAAAAGTTATTAATTTGATCAAAGTCTCATCCTTTTCTCTAAAAAATAAAGCAAAAGAAATATCTCCCCAGTTATAAACAAATCGTAAAACCTCATCATAGAATCCTAGTCAAAAAGAAATCCCATTAACCAGAAGCTATAACACACACACACACACACACACACACATTTTTATCCAACAAATTCACTTGATAAATCTTCATTTCATTTTTAATGCATTTGATTTTTAGTCCCATCATGTAGTGTCCCATAAATTGCTTTCTTATAACATTCTGTTTGTCTCCTTCCAGGAACAGCTTGAGCAGTGTCTCTTTGTCTCTTCTCAGCAAGAGCTTCCTTGGTTCCACATATTCCATTTGTAAATCCAAAGAAGGCTTTCCAAGTCACTCTTGTGATTTATTATTTGTATGTCCGCTTTCATTATTAAGAACACAACAACTGGTTTCATTTGTAAATCCATTTATACATTGTTTTTTCCCATATCATTCTTATGTTTCGACATTTTAAAATCCATTTTCAGATCCAAATCTTTTTCTATGTTACTTTTATAAGCCAGCATTTTTAAAACTCCAAATCCATATTCAAATCAGCTTTAGTCACTGTTTTAGCCAATTAAAAAATATGTTATTCTTCTATATCCTCTGTTATAGGATCACTCAATCTTCTAAACTATTTCTGATTAAATTATTCCCAACAGCCTTAATTTCTTCTGTAATGAAATATGTTGCTCCATTGTATTAATTGATCTGTTCTCCTTTAAGAATAATATTTGTTCTCGCCCTCAAGTCCTCTTTTATCATTGTTTATTTTCCAATCAACAAAACTTCCCACAGGAGGATTTTTTACAATTAGTTTCAAAGACTCCATATAGTGTTTTATAATTTTTTAAGCACTCCACAGGAAATATTCTTTTAGATCTATCTAGCTCCTTAATTTTCCATAATCAACATTTTAGTTTCTGTTTTGTTCCAAAAATTCTCTTGTTAATATTCCTCAGATCTACTTTCGTCCAGGGTGGAAGAAAAATCTCCCAGTGTAGTACAGCTTGTCTTTAAAAAAGTTCTTAACTCCAAAGAAATCAGTAATAAGCAACTTCCTTAAGTAATTAAGGCAGGAAGTAGACAAACCCAGCTTCTCTTTAAAAGGCACCAAGCATGGCCTCAGACCTCTCAAACCCACACAGGGGTATCAAACTGGTGGCCTGTGGGCTGGATGCATCACACACAGGCCACACTCACCCTGCAAAGACAAAAAATGTCACAATATATCATGTGACATCATGTGGCACGATCGGGTTTGACACCTGTGCCTAGAGCAGGCGTGTCAAACTTGCATTGTCACGGCGGTGTAACGTGACATATTGGAACTTTTTCCCCCTTTCACTAAAATGGGCATGGGCGTGGCCAGCGTGTGATGCATCTGGCCCTTGGGCTGGGAGTTTGATAGCCCTAGCCTAGAGAATACTTTTGCAATCTCTTAGCAAGGAGAATCTGAATGGAGTCAAACATGGACGATATTTAGCCTCCTTAATCTGGAGAAGAAAACCAATCACTTCAGTTGGTGCTATTTTGATTGTGTTCAAAGTAGACTTGGTGTTCAATCAACCATACTGCCTTGGAAGCACTTCCTGAATCAAATTAAATTCTAATCTAAACGTCAAAATCCCTGCTGATTTCAAATTCCCAGGTTCAACACAGTTAACAATTTTCTAAGTATGTGAATTACTTTTAATCTTATTCATAATTTAGATATATATTTAAGTAAGGCATATTTTAAATTTCTCGAAAGGCATTTTATGAACTAGTTCTATGGGTGATTTTTCAATGTAACAAGGTGCTTTCTACTTCATGAATATAAAAGCATTCTGAGATGGGAAAGCTATAGTCATGTCAATGATAATAGTGATGAAAATAATAAAAATTTGCAGAGACATCTAGAGTGTAGAAATCAAATTAAGATTTGAATGATTTAAGTACAAATTCTCACTTAGACATAATACTTCCCGGAAAAATCAGGACCAGGAGTCACTTAGGCTTAATTTAGTTCACAGAATAAACATGAAACTTGTATAATGTTTTATGTTTCTTGAGGGAAAGGTAGAACACAAATTAGAGAGGGGAATCTGTGGCTTTAAAGATATTGCTGAAGTACAGTTCTCAGCATCATCACACTGGTCGTGATTTTAAAGAAAAGAGTCTCAGCAACATTATGATACTTATTTTAATATAAACTATGTCATAAGAACAATGCATACTTCAGCTGAGATCTACTTTGCATCATAGCATATTCAATGAGAAGAGTGAAAGCAACTGACAAAGGCCAGTGGAAGCTGGCTACATTTCATCACTCTTTTTTGCTGATATAAAGAACAGAAAAAGAGGAGGAGGAGGAGGAGGAGGAGGAGGAGGAGGAGGAGGAGGAGGAGGAGGAGGAGGAGGAGGAGGGAGGGAGGGACTTGAAGATGAGATAGTTTGAGCAAGGGAGATAGTAATGAAAGAAGGTCATTAAAATCTTCTGAATCAAAATCATTCTCCCTTCACTCTACAGGAGAAGAAAACAGCAGATGGGAAATATTCTTCAATCAACTAATTAAATTTATATAGTTCCCCATATGTGACTCTAGATGACGCACACAATTAAAATAATAAAAACAATAAAAACCATTGAAAAACAAAACCATTGAAATACAATTAAAGCTATTAAAAACTGAGCTAAAGAAACACAGCGATAGAGCAAATGCTGGACTAAACAGGCACTTTATCCAAAGCAGGGTCTCTGAAAAGAGGAATTACTAACAAGTGAGAAGAGAGTTGCCTGGAAGGAGCTAGATGTGGAGTTCTCAGAGGCCCTGGTAGTTTCCCTGGCCTTTGCTCCAGCTTGTCACTTCCTCTTTTTTGAAATCCCTTTTGGATCTTAGGCCCTTTTGGATATTAGGCTGTAGAAGTAGAGGGGAAGAAGTGACTGTGTGACTATCATCCCATAAGGATGAAAACCTATGAGGTAGGAACTAGCATTCTCAGGCCAGACAAAACCAGTATATCAGCTATGAGCAAATCTGGCTGGGGAATTCCGAGAGTTGAAGTCCACATATCTTCAAGATGCCAAAGTTGAGAAACATTGCTCATCTAGAGCAAAGGCTTTATGTATAGGAAGAGTTTGGTTGGGATGGAGGGAGGGTATTGCAGTAGGCAGACCTTCTCTGTGCATGTGGCTTTACTATTACCCTCAATAAAGCAATGTACCTGGTCATGCTGCATCTGTGAAATTCTGTTGTAAACAAGGCACTGAATATGAATTAAGTGTCTGGAGAATCAAGATTTACTGTTGTCTCTATCCTGAAATGTTCCTCGGACATTGAGAAATTTTTCAACACTTTTGTCAGATTTTCACCTGGCATGACTGTAAGTTTAGGCTCTCCAGATTCACAACTCTTTATTTTTAGCTTACTTGGCAGTGGATTGTCAGACATGACTCGGCTACTGAAGATACTTTATTGCAGACAAGAAGGAAACCTACAACAGAAAGTCTGCCTTCTGCAGTATTTATCAAACAGAGCCCATTTGTTTGGCTTTCCTCCAAGATTTCAATTCTATCAATGCTTTTTCTTTCCACCATTCTAAGCAAGGGGCAATTGGCCATTTTTTTTTTCAAGATCACCGAAGGCAGCTGGAATTTGTTGATATAACACTTCTGACTTGTTTGAGAATCATTGATTCCTGCAGTGTCAGCTCCACCTCTCACAATTTTGGCTTCTAGGCACACTAGTGGAGACATCCAGTAAGCTGCAGCATGATTGTACTTTAAACTTTGAAAAAAGATATGTGATATTTATCCCTCCAAATAAAAACAGAAATAATTTCCTGGATCTGGCAATTGCTTTGCTCTTTCCCATACCAACCAATAATAGGATTATGCAAGACAACAGAAATCTCAGTTGAAGTCAGGAGTACACAGGGCATTAGGTTGGAGCACTGGTATCTAACCATGCAAACTATTTCGGAGATCTCGGGATTACAGGGATCTTTTGATCCAAGGCAAATTTTAAATTGAGAGTTCCCTGCTGAAGAAACAATGCAGTAGAATCTATAGGAAAGAACCTACCACTTTTAGAATTAGCTCTTCATTAACTTTGTGACAGCAAAATGTCTTTTTAAAAAAATTGCCTTCAAGGCAAGCGTAACTTTTTAACGTAACTCTACTTTGTCAGATAAGAAAAATTCTTGGGTTTTTTTGATGTTAAGTTAAAATATCTATTACTTAGCATATGCCTGCTAACCAGCATGGAGGATATATTATAAATATTTGACAAATAGAATTCTTAAACCAAATGGAAGGTCTTTGGATTAATTAAATTTATTGAAAGTTATAGGCACATTTTAATGAAGAAAGATGGGGAAGACAATTTAAAAGGCTAACTTTGGGCCCCACAAAATAATAAAGAACATCCTGGGGCTCTTTTGCTTCCATAAATGGCATTTTATGACAAAATAGCTATGACTGCTACTTTCTTAATAAGTAAGTGTTTCATGGTAGCCATTTTGTGTTTTCCAATTGCAGATATACCCTTAGTCAGAAAATATTGCCTTTCCATGTTTATTTCAGTTTGAAATTACATATTGACTATTAATCCCTGACAGAGAGCAATAACGCATAATCTTTTTGCAGTAGCAATTAATGCTTCTTTTGTTTGAAAAGAAATGCATTTTAAAGCTGGGTATCAAGTGAATTCTGTAAACAAATTTAATTGCACTGAGTGATGCAATCTATCATTCAAATGCTGTTATAAATTCCCAAAGATTGCGCTGTTGATTGTGTTTTGAACTTCAGTGGCCCATTTTTATTTTCACCCATCAAGCAGGGGAAAAATCAGTTGCACAATCTAATTTATGCCATAGTACAAGAATCTTTTAAAGAATTATAAAAAGTTTGAGTTACTTATTACTAGAAATTTTAATCCAGCCAACACTTAAACTCATCATAAGGCCTTGTCCTCTTTTTGGTACAGTATTGTGATGGAGCGTTGCTTATACATTCTGATTTAACCATTATCAAAACCGTAATAATAAGTACTTCCTGAAGATGTAAGGAAATCTTCTAGAGTTAAAAAGAGGGAATCATCTTTCTAAATTCAAATTACATTTTAAGAGAGCACTTGATAATAAGAGAGGTTCCCTTTTTGGAAAGTACAGTGATCATTTAATATTTCAATGCAGCTCTTGGTTGGCTTCCAAGGACATGCTCACTTTCCTTGACAACTAGGTCTGTTCTTTGTTTCTATTACAGTTTAACTGATCCTCTTGAAAACCTTTTTTATTCTGGATTGGTATATTCCCCAAGAGTATACCACCATTTCCCAGATCTCATTGATTTGGCCACATGCCTTTATTTCAATGAATTTTTTATATTCTATAAATTACTTTCTACCTGCGTTATAAATTACTGACTTTTCTCCATCTGTTACTTATCCTGTTATGGTGTGGCATCCAACTATGTCTACAATAAAACCTGCTTGTTGTACCAAAAATAGATTTATGCTGTTTCGGTACTTGCTCTCATATATTTTCTCCTTTGAAACATTACTGTGCTGAACGCATTGACAGAGTGTATTGTTTAATTCAATTAACTATCTTGCACCTATGTTGTTTCTTGTGTCTAATATTCATTTTCAACAAGGCAACCTCTGTGTACCGACAGTGCAGTTTTCCTGCTAAATGAAGCCAAATTTATAATTGTCCTAATGTTATCGCTGCAGTCTACACAGAATGTTCTTGAACCAAGTCACCCAATGTCACCTTATCATGGAGATAAGCAGCATATAAATTTAATAAATAAATAAAAATCATGATTTTGCAGTATGTGTTCAGATACCACTGCTTGGTAGCAAACAACTATAGAAACAAAGGGAAGAATAAGACAAAATAGCAAGCTGTGAAAAGGCATTATACATTACGGATCCCTTACATATAAACTCATAATTAAGACTGGGAATCAAACTAATGTAAAAGAATATAGTGTACAAATGTTTGGAATTATATATCCTTTGAATGAAACATAGACACGTGTCTAAATAGATAACATATTAAAAATATATCAAATCATTTCTTCCAGAATAGCATTTTTTCTCCTAAAACATATTATAAACACAAAGGAATAAAATTTCTACAGGATTCTTATGTAGCTAATTACTACAAAATGTCTTGAAGCTGCTCATGATCAAAGAATTATAAACAATATATTAATATTATTGAAAAGAATAAATTTAAAATAATCTACATTGTTAATAAATCCAAAAATAAATGATTAAAAAACAGGCTTACCGATCAATTTGAATTAATTTAATATGAACAAAGTGTGGCCAATGGTATAACAAAGGAGTATTAGTCCAACTGTTTTTAAAGTAGAAAAATAAAGAACATGGAAAATAGGAAGGGATTTTTATAAAGAATTACTTCTGGAAAATTACTGCTTTTTTTCTGTTTTGCTTCAAAGTGATGGTTAAAAAATAACATTAATCAAGGGCAGTTGGAGGCAGCATCTACTTGGAAGTTCACATAGATTGGAGATTTGAGAAGTCTTTTTCATTCTGAGAAAATCCTGTTGGGAAAAGTTTTGAATTAGAGCTGATGGCTGAGAAAAATGAGAATCAGTGCTAGGAGGTTCTGCTAAAGCTAGGAGCAGATGGTAGAATTTAGCTCCAGAAAGCTTCAAGCAAAAGTCTGACTGGGTGAAAGCAAGTGGTCCGTCAAACATCTGGGTAATCTCAGAAGCTAGAAACAACACAGGGAGCTGGAGAAGATGCTGCTCAGCATGGATTCCTGCAGTGTATATATTTTTATGCAGGGAATGAAGGAGATTAAAGACTAAAAAAAAAAATCAGATCTGAGTTGAAAGCCACTGAGAAAATATTTAGCTAGTTGCAATTGCTAACTAAACCCAATTAATCCAGCCACTGAATATTTCAGGAACATCATCCTTTCAGTTGAATGCCAATACTTTATTCTCTTACATTAATAATTTATGTAATAAACAAATTTTATACATGTTGTGAGGCTGCATCTTGTTATGTCAGTTCCATGCCTATGCCATAGAAATTGAACTATTGAGTTTTTATAAGGGATTATTTTGATGACAATGGGTAACAGTTTCATAGTTCAAGCTCACTTTTTCACTGTAAAGTTCACTTGGGAATTTTATTAAATGTGGTTTCATAGAACTTCGATGTTTTGTTTCAAAATTTAAAACTTACAAGTTAAATAGCCTTATTGTTTTACCTCATTGGCTACCAATGATAGGTTTATGAGAAGGAGAGTGTTTTTATGGTACATCTTTAGACTCTGACATTTAACATAATGTCGTTTGTGTATATAAGTACATAATGTCACTTATATGGATGCAAGGTGTTGAAAAATCAAAAGATTACAATTTCAACTGGAAGCAGAAATTAATAGGAAATTAGTAACGCTGATATAATATTGAAATAATGTATTTTCAAATACCATTCCTTAGAAGTATTAGAACAATCTCATTATACAACTATTAAATATTTATTTACTGTATGAGTAAATATCTCGTTTGTGAGTCCTATCTCTTTTTTATTATTTTTGTATCTTTTTCCATCTTTTCCTGCTATCTTCACTATTTTGAAGTCACTTATGTTAAGAACAATATACTCTTGATTAAACATCCTATATTAAACTCTGCTTGGTTGCAATAAATTTCATATGGTTTCATAAAAGACTTCATGACTAAAATGGGATTGTGAATAGAATCTGCAGAGCATGCCAAGGGAATGTAATTTTGCCAAGCCATAAGTAGTGAATTTGCTGATTCGTATTTCAAAGTTTATTTTCTCCTTTCCATTGTCCTGTTTCTTGGTTTTCTTACAGATATTGGCGACTGATCCACATTTATGAACAACTGTGATATTGCATAGCAATAGTATTTAGACTTATATACTGCTTCACAGTGCTATATAGACCTCTTTAAGTGGTTTACAGAGTCAGCATATTGTCCCCAACAATCTGGGTCCTCATTTTACTGATCTTGGAAGGATGGAACCTTGAGTGAACCTTGTGCCTGGTGAGATTTGAACTGCCAAATTGCAGGCAGCCGGCAGTCAGCAAAAGCAGCCTGTAGTACTGCAGTCTAACCACTGCGCCACCACGCAGATATGAGTCTGTTATGGATTTTATGATAATAAGACTGCAAAACACTAGATTCATTTACTTTCTTTAAATTCAGCCTATCTACAAGAGAACTGTTTTACTTCTTTTTCTAAGAGAGGGGAAAAAAAAGAACTTGGGAGTGTTGTGTATGTTATCTTGAAAGGTGAAAGGTTAAATTACCATATTTGTCTGATCTCCACACTTTATACACAGGTAATAAACAATTTGAAGTTGTATTAATATTCATGTACATGAAATAGGTTATTTCCCCATGATCTTGTCTGCTTTAGAATTCAAATAAATTTGTTGACTGTTTAGAAACAGATGCAGATATTTTGTAAAAGGATAGATAACGTTATGGCATGCAGCAAATTGAGACAAATTCTAAACTGAGCTAAGGTGGTTTGAAAAACTTAAGACAATGAACAAGTTAAAGTGAGCATCTATGGGTACATCTTCAAAACTGATATATTCCTGAACAAACCCTGTGTGCACTGGTAATTCAACCTGGGAAGTGAGAAGGGGAGGAGGAAAGCTTTAGCTTCTATTTATAGTAAATGGTTTTACCAGATCTCTTTAATTACTTAGTAGGAAGGATGTAGAACTAATATATCACAGACCTATTCCAATGTTTAATGCTATTCACTAACCCATTCCTCTATGAACAGGAATATTAAAAGTTACTAACTGGAATCTATGGGATTTAGAAAAGTAGTATTGGGGGCTGCTTGTAAATGATGGTGGTGGTTCATCATTTATTCCACTGTTATTTTATACCCATTTTCCATTGTCAGAAACTCTGAAAGCCATAAATAAACCATGTTTCATATTCCCTGTGCCCTGTAATTGTCCTTCCTAAGTAGTTTGAGTTTTTAACAAGATGATCAAACTGCTTTAAAAAGTGCTGATATTCTGTTGTCCTTCTGTAAGTAAAATATTTGCTTATATTCCTTACAGATATTTAGGCTATGTTTAATATATAGTTCTGAGGGCCAGCCTTGAGAATGTCCCGGAGGAAAACTGGTTTTTTAATTTCTTATTTCATCTTCAGCACTTATTGAATTTTTAATATTAGTATCACTTAATATTTCATGTCAATTAAGCAATGGAAGAGCTGATGGGCCCTGTTTTTAAGCTATGCTTAGGGAATCCACTGGCCTTAATATTGCCCAGACCAAGGCAAATGATTCTGGATTAAAATATCAGAAATAAACTGTATAGCAAGTATTAATTATTTGAGCAATTGTTTTAGACCAGCAGCCCCCAACCTTTTGGGCACCACAGATCGGTTCCATGGAGAGAAGTTTTTCCACCGACTGGAGAGGGCATGGTTCTGTGTTCTGCCTGGATCCCCAAAGTGGTGGGATAAAAAAAAATTACTACTGGTTCTGTAGGTGTGGCTTGGTGGGCATGGCAGGGGAAGGATACTGTAAAATCTCTGTTCCCACCCCAATCCAGGGGAAGATTACTGCAAAATTTCCATTTCCTCCCAATCAGCTGGGACTCGGGAGGCAGAGAATAGATGAGGGCGGGGCCAGTCAGAGGTGGTATATATAGACCTATATAGATCCCTTTCTAGCTCATTTGCTTTCATCAGTAGACCACACCCGCATCTTATGTATCCTCCCTGTAAAGGTATAGTATCTATTTTCTTACTTCTTCGATGTGGCCTACTGATGAAAGCAAACGAGCTAGAAATGGATCTATATAGGTCTCCCACCTAGCAGGAAGAGCTTGCTAGCTGTTAGAAAAGAGAAAAGCCCAGAATCGAGTGGATGTGATTCTACTGAGCTGGGCATGCAGAAAAACCTTGGTTACGTAGGGAAAACCTGGCTAGAGGAAAAACGTGTGTGTGTGTGTGTGTGTGTGTGTATATATATATATATGTAGGCTTTGGTTATTCGGGTCTTCTCCCACGTAAAATTGGAAGTGTCTTGGCGACGTTTCGATGAAGACACTTCCAATTTTACGTGGGAGAAGACCTGAATAACCAAAGACCTACATACAAACACCCGCGAAAACCTGAGAAAACAAATATATATATATAGTCATAAGGTCCTTTGAAAGCTTTTTTTCAATAAGTTATTTTCATTTCCCAAATGCACAAAACAAAAATGTTCTTGTCCATCAAAGAAAGCAGAATGGACACTTTTGACAAAGTATCACTTCATTAACTCTGAAAGTAATACTATTTAGCTCTTTCCGACAGGACCCTAAGCCCTGATCAATTCGTACATAAACCCTGTGGGGCATTATTAGCTTTGCTACAGTTTCAATGTAAAGTAACAACCCAGGCATAGCATTATCAGCAATACTGAAAAATCTTGTCTAAAAAGAGATTCCCAAAAGAGCAAACCATTTAATTTTAGTTTGGATGTTTCTCTTGAGACCAGCATGGATGTCACTTGCTTTTTAAAATGAGTATCTAGAATCTTCTTTTTAAAAAATTGAATCAGACCTTTTGGGAGATATATAGAAAGATCCTATTCCCTTTGGTATGGAAATATAGAACTATCATGTTTCTTTTGGTGTGGAGCGCCCCAGAAGGTGTTAGATTTTGCTCATATTGAAGACTCAGAGGGATAAGCATTGTATTCCAAAGATTACTGAATTATGTGTCTCCTTTTAGGAATGGTTACAGTAAAAATAAATTTTTCACATAGTCCCATAGTTGAAGGTAGCATGCAATGTTCTCAGGTAGATGTTTGAGGATCACATTTTATATAACCAAATCTAGCAATCTTTTCAAAACAGATCAAAATGATGTACACTTAAATGCTTATTTTTAGCAAAGAGAGCACAACTATATAAGTTTTGTGAGTGTGTGAATTGATAAGGATTATTTCTATTCATATGATGGGGACTTTATTCTTCCAACTCTCCTTTGGGAAATTGTTCAAACTCTCGTATCATATCACAGATGGTTCAAGGGTCTGAAGTAAAAACATTAGTCCATTTGCCTTGGCCTTCCCATCAGAACTCTCCTGAATACAATTAATTTCAACAATGTGTTTGACATAATGCATACTATATTACTATATTACATTAAGATGATATAACATCACTGATACAACTGACTACCTTAATTTCACTAACACAGTACCTATTAGAACCCAGATTGTTGGGGGCAATATGCTGATGTGGTATACCGCTTGGAGATGGCTATAAAGCACTGTGCAGTGGTATATAAATCTAAGTGCTATTGCTATTAGTATCCATTGTACCCATTAGTGCACAATCTCATAAATCCTAGTCTGGGCAATAGAAATTATGCTTGAAGGATATCAGCTTGGGATGACTTGTCTAAGTATGTGGAATGATGGTGATAGTGATGGTGATGGTGATGGTGATGGTGATGGTGATGGTGATTGTGATGATGATGATGAAGATGATGATGATGATAATGATGATGATAATGATGATGATGATGATGATGATTATATCCTCCGATGATACCTTAACAGTTCCTAGATCCTTGATTAGGACTCGAGCTGCTGAGCTATTAACCAGCCTCAAAGGCTGTGAATCTCACTAAAGATTAAATAATAATAATAATAATAATAATAATAATAATAATAATAATAAATTATTGTGAAAAATTATTACTGTGAAAAAAATCACAAATATCGCGAACTACATGATTATGGATGAAACATGTAGCAGTGATACCCATTGTCATTGGGGCACTTGGTACCATGTCCAAGAATTTTATAAAACACATCAAGAAATTGCAGCTTCCTGCAATAACACCAGCAGAACTGCAAAAAACTGCACTACTCGGAACATTGTATATTTTAAGAAGATACTTGGTTGATACCTAGGACGCTGGCAGCAATCTGCATCAGCCATTAGCACCAGTCAATGGTATTTGTGATGCATTTTTGAATGTTCCGTTGACTGAGTTTCATGTTTAATGAATAAAAGAAATAATAATAATAATAATAAAATAATAATAATAATAATAATAACAATAATAATAATAATAATAATAATAATAATAATAATAATAATAATAATAATAATAATAATATAGAAATCTACATTTATCCAGATGTTAGTGGATAAATCCATTAATGAAATCCAGTAACAGACTGGATCTTACGGTGTGGTAAATGCATATTTGATTACAAACTTCACTGGGACATTAGCTAATTAATATTAATTTGTTCAATTATGAGTTCTCTGTGATATTGCTGAATTAGGAATATTTTTGCTTTGTTTGAAAGCTAATGAACTTTCTTTAAATTACTGTGATTCTCCGACTGGAAACATAAATAAATGAATATGGGAGGGGCAGGAAAACATCTGCAAATATTAGGGACATGTGCAAGTCAAAATTGCCTTCACCTCTGTTTATAGAAATAAATCAACAGGTTTAAGTAAACCTAACTGGATTGGATTTTGGTCTATCTCTTCATTTTTGAATTGGACTGTAATAATGTATTGTGAGTACATGTTTTGGCCTTCTTAGGCCCTTGAACATTATGAACATTGTGGTGGCGCAACAGCTTCCCTGGTACCTGGATGAAGCTATCTATCTAGACCCGCTCCAGTCCGGCTTCCGGCCTGGGCACAGCACAGAAATGGCATTGGTTGCATTGGTGGATGATCTCTGGAGGGCTCGGGATAGGGGTTGCTCCTCTATCCTGGTCCTGTTAGACCTCTCAACGGCTTTTGATACCATCGACCACGATATCATGTTGCACCGGCTGGCGGGGTTGGGAGTGGGGGGCACCGTTCTGCGGTGGTTCTCCTCCTACCTCTCTGACCAGTCGCAATCTGTGTTGACGGGGGCAGCGGTCGACCCCGAGGCACCTTGTTTGTGGGGTGCCACAAGGGTCGGTCCTCTCGCCCCTTCTGTTCAACATTTATGTAAAGCCGCTGGGTGAGATCATCCATGGCTTCGGGGTGGAGTTCCATCAGTACGCTGATGACACCCAGCTGTACATCTTCACCCCAGGCCATCCCAACGATGCCCTTGAAGTGATGTCCCAGTGCCTGGAGGCCATGCGGGCCTGGATGGGGAGAAACAGGCTCCGACTCAACCCCTCCAAGACCGAGTGGCTGTGGCTTCCGGCGTCCCGATATAGCCAGCTGATGCCATCGCTGGCTATTGGGGGTGAATCACTCGCTCCCACGGAGAGGGCTCGTAACTTGGGCATCCTCCTGGATGCACGGCTGTCTTTAGAAGATCATTTGACGGCCGTGGCCAGGGGGGCTTTTTATCAGGTTCGCCTGATATGCCAGTTGCGCCCCTTTCTAGATCGGGACTCCCTAGGCACAGTCACTCAGGCACTAGTCACTTCCCGCCTGGACTACTGCAATGCTCTCTACATGGGGCTCCCCCTGGGGTGCACCCGGAGGCTCCAGCTGATCCAGAACGCGGCCGTGCGGGGGATTATGGGGGCGGCGAGGCGCTCCCATGTGACACCTCTCCTGTGCGAGCTGCACTGGCTCCCGGTGGTCTTCCGGGTGCGCTTCAAGGTGTTGGTGACCACCTTTAAAGCGCTCCATGGCTTAGGGCCGGGATATTTACGAGACTGCCTTCTGCCACCAATAGCCTCCCAACGGCCAGTACGCTCGCACAGAGTGGGCCTCCTCAGGGTGTCGTCCGCCAGACAATGTCAGCTGGCGACCCCCAGGGGGAGAGCCTTCTCTGTGGCGGCACCCACCCTCTGGAACAACCTCCCCCCAGAGATACGTACAATAACAGACCTCCAGTTTTTTCGTCGGGCCCTGAAGACCTATTTATTTCAACTAGCTGGGCTGGCTTGAGTTAAATTTTAAATTGATTTTAAATTGGATTGTTTTAATTTACGGCCAAAATATTTAATTATTTTAAACTGTTTTTAAATTTTGTATGTCCTGTTTTTTACTTTGGCTGTTCACCGCCCTGAGTCCTATTTGGAGAAGGGCGGTATAGAAATTGAAACAAACAAATAAATAAATAAATAAAAAATGTAGCGGAACATGATTTTCTCAAGAGTATACCTAACCATGACATCTTATTTGTCTTTGTTAACTTCACTGATATTTGCTTGGCTCTCTTGCTTTCTTTTAGACTATTAAAATTAATGACCAAATTAGACAACTGAACATTTTTACACATGCCTTTGAAGAAACATTCTGCATCTTCCATTCACAACATTGAAAGGCAAAATAGAAAAAGCAGTGTTTTAAAAAGTAATTCCTGTGCGTGCTGAATAATTAAAAATGTTTTATTGTACTTGAAGAGTACAATAAGTCAACATGAAGAGTTGACTTTTTCTCCTACTATATCAGTGATCCTCTGCATTTCCCACACTTGCTGGGCTACAGGATAAAACTACATTACACACCAATTCTGCAGCTATCAGAAATTTTATGGCATTTTGGACTTGCATAACATTCAGTGCCTCTTACTGAATGACTAATGCAGAAGCATCCTGAGCAGACAGAACATGCTGTAGTCTCATTTATATCATGTCAACATGCTGATCACATGTCAACAAGGAAGCTTTCTCCAGATTATTACTCTCTACATATTATATCTTACAGAGGTAAATATAATATCTGCTGAGGGCAGATTCTCAATGTTTGAAGAGAAATATACACTATGGGAGGATATTACTAAGAAAATGCAACCTGTGGTTATTGGTGTGTTTCTTTCTTTTTTTCTTTTTTTAATGTGTGCATTGACATTGGCATCAGCATGGCTTGTTCCCATTGTTTGGTCCATATGACATGTTCTATTGCCTAGATTGCCCTGTATTTGGATTTGCCCTTCTCATTGCATGCTCTGTCACAAGCTGTCTCTGAGTTAGCAGAGTTGAACTGAGTAGAAGAAATACTCGCAACAATCCATAGCTATGTCAGAATATTAATTGTAAAATGCTGTGCAGGTCTATTCAGAAGGAATAGTAGAAGGACATTATATTAAGTTCATTGAGCATGACTCCCAGATACTATGAAATCGTAGTCTTAAGTAAATGGAGACTTTGGATGCCCATATTTTAAAACAATTAGAAAAGCTTTATGTGCTGAATTACATCTGCACCCAGTACAAATAGTCCAAGTTTTAATTCAACAGATGCCATGATTCTTCTCCTTTTCTAAGCACAAGCAATAGGAACACTCAGTGAAATCATGACCCAAGAGAGACTAAGTGCAGGACATCGCTGACTAAATTGCAAAAATTCCCTTCCTCCTCTTTTAGGGGCTTCTTCAGAACTGCTATATGTGTGGTATCCCTGATACAAATGACTTTGCTAAGGATTATTTAGCATCACACTAACAAACTTAATCAATAAAAGAACCCATATTGTGTGGACGGTGAACAGCCTGAAAATATTTGACAAGAGTCAACTGCATGTCCTTCTAGCAATCTTGGATATTCAGCATCCTCAAGTTTTCCACTTTCTCCTTCAGATGACATCACATTTTTTTCTCTTTAGGCAATAGCATTTTTTCTCCCTAAACATAGCAAACCATGTTTAGCACAGTCCTGTGGATATAATCACTGAAAGATGCCCTTGACTGGGATGTCTCATTGTCCTCCCACAGTTCCAGACTCACAGATATCCAGAGTGCTAGATGTTTCAGAAGACTATATAATTAAACTGAAGAATTTTTTAGTCTTAGTGATCACCCATTGAAATGGTCAGGAAAATCATTGAAGTAAGATTATCGCTGGCTGCTAGTTATGATGACTCTTGGTTACTTTCTTGATCAAAGGAACCAGGCCTTGAATTAACTGTTTTACAAGAAAGTTACAGATTTCCAGTTCTGTACGTGAGCTTTCCATAAATGTTTATTTGATAGCTCAGGAAAACAGAACCTAAACAACAACAAAACTGCATTCTCACCAGGATGTGCTTTCTGTTCTTTAATTTAGATATGAACTAGAATGATCAGAAATATCTATCTTAATAGAATGATCTGCTGTATTTATATAATCATACTCATGCATGTGTATGTATTTGTAAAATGTGTTTGTAAAACCTTGTTTTACAAAGACAACAGCAAGAATGACTCAGGCCAGAAAATTTAAACAACATACATCAGCTCTCACAAATCATGATAGATAGACAGACAGACAGACAGACAGACAGACAGACAGACAGATAGATAGTAGAGAGAGAGAAAAAAATAGAATTTAGAAAAATTGCAACATTACTCTTTTCCAATTCTACCAATGCATAAATTCTTACTCAATATAAGTATACAGACAAAGAAAAAACAGGAAGGAAATGAAATGCAGATGGCTCCTTTTATACTAGATTATATTTTTCATGAAAATCTTAATTTTCTTATATGTCATCTCAGAAATATGTCCTACAAAGTGACTGGATATAGGAATACATCATAAATAATGTTAATAGGAAATGGGATAATTTTTTATTCAGATTTCTGAAAATGGAGGAATAGGAAACCTGAATGTGAATAGTATTCAACTATACATTTGACTTTGGTTGATCCACAGTTCAACTGTGGGAATTAATAGCACAGAAACAATGTTACAGATATCTGGAACTAATTAGGCAATAAACTTAATGGAACTAATTATTGCTAATTAGTCTCATTGATTTCAGTGGAATGGACTTTATCTGGCCCTAATTTGTTAATATTTCCAGCTTTCATTATTCATTTTAGTAGTTAAACTATGAATATGCTGAGGTTAATTTGTGTTCTAGTTGTCCATTCACAAACTTCTCAGAAGCAAAATTAGAATGCCATATGCAAGGACAAAAATCAAAAATATATTTTATACATTGATTAATCATTATACACTTTCTCATTAAACATTTTCTAATGAAATATTTTTTTAAAAAAATAAACATGTTTAATTTTGATTCTTCAGAAAAATATTAAAATACAGGTAAATTTAAAATATAAATTAAATTAAAATAAAATTACATTAATTTTATTATTATTTCCAGATGCAACACCCATTTTTTGATATTTCCTTCTTAGGAATATCAAGAAGACAATTCTATATTGCCAGACTTCCCTCTTTACATTCTATTATGGGGATAGGTACGGTAATCCAATGAAGAAGCATCCAAGAGCTCAGATTAATGCTATTTATTAGAAGAAAGGTTAAAGTTACAATAATTCCAGCAAGTACTATCCTTTCAAATGAGAATGAAATGAAATATTACTTATTCAGTAAAATGAGAAATATAGAGAAAGGTAAACAATGACTCTGAAAATCTTGCCAATTTCCTTGTTCTTTTTATTTTGTGAATGGAGAGATCTTCATCTTCTCAGTGTTTAGTAACTGCTTTCTCTTATCAGTGTAAGAAATGTTGTTACATTTGCAATCTGTTGACCTTGCTATATTATCCTCATAGACATTGAGGACTTGTCTGTAAAAAAACAACAACATGTATAATGGACCACTTAGAGAGTTTCAGCTGCTGAGTTCTGTGATTTTATGGGGTTAGTAATCTGATTTATTTACTGAAGTGTGTTAATGCATGTCCTCATTCACAAATGTATACACACTTGTATCTTTGTGTTATCAGTATATAATCACAGAAGCATCAAATATTTTCTATAGTCATGTACTGAAATAATACCGTGTTTCCCCGAAAATAAGACCCTGTCTTATATTTTTTTGAACCCTGAAATAAGCGCTTGGCCTTATTGCCATGCACTCAAAACCCCGATTGGGCTTATTATCAGGGGATGTCTTATTTTGGGGAAAACAGGATAGCTTTGTATTTTGAGAAACTAGGTATAGACCTAGGTAACACTTTAGTACCCACAAATTGCAGGTTCTTTGGTTCAAAACTAACAAAATGTCAGAGGCAATAGTCTTGTGACTATGGTATGTACAGGCAATAGATATTCCATGAAATCCCAGGATTTTTTTTTTTCATTCCCAGCCTTACAATTTACTTCAGAGGTGTTACTGTCTTCATCAACAATAGATTCATTTGAAGCTGAAGTTTTATCAGTATAGAACCAAAATCTATTTATATACAAGAGGCAGCATGATTTGCAAGCGAGGACAGCTATGGTTGTGGGAATCAGAGAGAGAATAAAATATTCACACACACGAGAGACAGAGACAGACAGACAGAGAGAGAGAGAGAGAGAGGGAGGGAGGGAGGGAAGGAGGGAGGGAGGGAGAGAGAGAGAGAGAGAGAGAGAGAGACACTTGATTTATAGTCTGTATCCTGCTCAAATAACCATTCAGGATTCTTTATACATTAAAATAAATAGTAAACTTTAAAACAAAACAAACAAGCATCAAAATAAACTTAGAAACAAAATGCAAAAGGTAAGATAAATATATTGAAACACAAATAGTAATAGAGTGGTAGATTTCCTCATGAAATGATAGGTGTTATTTGGTCATGTTGAATTGCTTCTCTTTATCTAAGTGCTTCTGAAGGACACATTGATTAAAACTTTGCTCAAAACAAAGCAGCTTTTTATTGTTTTGCACAATCGTGTTACATTCATATTTATTCTGACGTGTGCTTACCTATAACAGACATTTAAGAGCTTGTTTCCAAGCAATTTGCCAATGAAATTAAGCAGTGCATTATGACTTTTTAAAAATATATACCATGTCTATTTTGTGCACCAAATTTGGGTGGAAATATAATTGAAAAGAATAATTGTCATATTTCTATAGGTCCTTAAGGCTGTTGTTTTTTTAAGCAAAATATTTAGTGCCATAGACTAAAGTTACCTTGAGCATCATTTGCTGAGTGTTGCTGTTCCTGTCAGAAAAGCAAGACTTGATGAGGTCACTTTGGGTGACATTGTAAAGTCTTATATTCTAATTTCATTCTGCTCTATGAATCTATTGTTCTTCCCAATTCAGTAATTTAGAAACAATCACAAAACATGTGTAATTCTAACTATCATAGACATTTCAAACTCATTCTTGCTCATCTGGTTTTCACACAGACAAAGTCTGTTGCTGAAATGGTTTTGAACTAGTAACCATCGAAGTACCAGAAGTGGAACATTCAACAAAAACAACATTCCAAAGGGACTTTATATAGTCATTGCACTCTTTACATCCATACATAACGACAATATTTTCTAATGCAATGATCATTGTGATTTGCGCATTTCTGTGAGCTTGCATCTGTATCTATGTATAAGATATCTATTTACCTATCTAAATACCTACCTAGTTACCTACCTGTCATCTTCTACACAATTTATATGTAGTGATCTTAGGAGACATAATTACAATTACCTTTCCAAGTAATTATTGCAGGAGAACCTCCTAGGATTGTAAAAGTTATCATGGTGGAAATTTCCTGAATGAATGCACAACATCAAGAGAAAAGTCCAATGTTTGCTGATATATTGACATTTAAATATATATTTTATTATCTCTTAACACACTACTTTCATAGAACAGTGCATCTTGCTTCAGGCATGATGCCCCAAGGTTTTCATTAATGGACAAATAAAATTCACATTATTACACCTTAATGTTATAGTAACAAAAGTAATGACATATGGTGTAGAAGAATAAAGTAATCAGATTATTCCTTCTAATGAAGTGTTGCATTCAATTATTTTGTATTCTACAGTAACTGTATTTAATTGACATGCATTTTATGTCTGGTTGTAAGATTTAGTGTCTTCTTTGTAGACCAAAATATGAATCATATTTTGGTCTACAAATGATAATAGCTTATCAAAGAATAGAACTCTGTACTTTAATTCTACAAAAACCTATAGGAAGTTTTAAAAAAATGACCAACCTTTTGCCTACAAATTGGTGTATTCTAACTGCAGTGAAAAATTATGCTCTTTGGGGTACCTAATTAATGTGCAAATGAATGTTTACATAATACATATACAAATGTGAACACATAAAACAGTTCAATAAGTAAAAGCAAACCAAATGTTCCTACAATAAAAATCAAGGCAGAAAGACACAGGCTGTCTCTTGGAGAAGTGATATCATCCATCATGTTTTTTTCCAAAGGTTTGTCTACATGCCTGACATAAGATACATGAAAATGAGATACTCATTTCTAAGGAATGAAACATGGACTATAAATTACTTGTGTTCTCCCTGCAAGATAGACTATTTTTCTAATCTAAAGCAATGCTCTGCTAGTGATAAATGAACTTCCTAAGAGTCAACCTACAGATAGTTTACCTGAAGATAATTGTTTTCAATTTTGTTTTAATTATATGCATACTCCAGTCTTTAGGTTTTGCCAATTTCTTATAGAGAAGTCAGTGAAGTCTGGGTTCCCCTAAAATTTATGAGAGTTTAAAGTTCTTTTGTGTGCCAGATACTAATTTTTTCCAACAAAAACATACTTGATAATAATCTCCAAAAACAAATCATCATCATCATCATCATCATCATCATCATCATCATTATCATTATCAGAAAGATGAGACAGTTGACCATCTAATCAGTGGGTGCAGCAAAATTTCACAAACTGACTACCTACAATGCTATGACCGCGTTGCTAAGATCATTCACTGGAAATTGTGCCAGAAGTTTAGATTTGAGTATAGCAAAAACCACTGGGAACTTCAGGTTGAGAAAGTTTTAGAGAATGAGAAATTCAAGAACTTGTGGGACTTCAGGATTCAGACTGACAGGCACTTGGTCCACAACACACCTGACATAACAATAGTTGAAAAGAAAAAAGTATGATTCATTGACATTGCAATACCTGGTGATGCACGGATTGAAGATAAGCAGCAAGAAAAAATCACAAAGCACCAGGACTTGCAAATTGAAGTTGAGCGACTGTGGAAAAAGAAATCGTGTGTTGTCCCAATTGTAATTGGAGCCCTTGGGGCAATACCCAAAGGGCTACCCCACTATTTAGAAATTCTAAATTTACTGGACTTGAACATTTTGACTCTACAAAAAACCACCTTACTCGGAACAACTTACATCCTCCGACAATACCTTAACAGTTCCTAGGTCCTTGGTTAGGACTCGAGCTGCTGAGCTATTAACCAGCCTCAAAGGCTGTGAACCTCACTAAAGATTAAATAATAATAATAATAATAATAATAATAATAATAATAATAATAATAATAGCTATATTATCCATGCAGCAAGGAAAAATGGAAAAAATAGAACTGGGAAATGGAAACATAGTAAAAGTATTAGCAAAGGATGATGGTTACAAATACCTAGGCATATTGGAAGCAGATAACATCTTGAATGGAAAAGTCAAAGAGTCAACGCAAAAGGAATACATCAGAAGGGTCCACAAAATATTAAAATCAAAGCTGAATGCTGGAAACATAATTAAAGCCATTAATACATGGGCAGTTCCAGTGATAAGCTACTCAGCTGGAATCATCAACTGGACTTTGGTTGAACTGGAAACCTGGACCGGAAAACGCTTAAACTTTTGAATATGTACCATGCTTTAAATCCACGAAGTGACATTGACAGGTTGTACCTGCCAAGAAAAATAGGGGGAAGACGACTATTGCAAATCCATCAAACTGTAGAAGAAGAAAAATGAAGTATGAATGATTATGTGAACCAAAGTACAGAAAAATTGCTGCAGACTGTGAAAATAGAGAACATTATAAAAACAACAGAAACAAAGGCAGAATATAAGGAAAAACAGCTGGATGTCAGATTAAAAAGATGGAAAACCAAAGCTTTGCATGGAGAGCACTTGAAAAACATTGAAAATGTGATGACAACTTTACATGGGCATGGCTTAAGATGGGAACTATCAAGAAAGAAACAGAAGGTTTAATACTCGCTGGTCAAGAACAAGCACTACAAACTAATGCCCTGAAAGCAAAGATACAAAAATCCACTGACAATCCAAACTGCCAACTTTGCAACAACAAAGTCGAAACTGTTTCACATTTAGTGTGTGAATGTAGCAAAATTACACAAACTGATTACAAAGCTAGACACGACCGAGTTGCTAAATTAATCCACTGGTGATTATGTAAAAAATTTGACTTACCTGTATCCAAAAAGTCATGGGAACATAAAGTGAAAAAAGTTATAGAAAATGAGAAGATGAAGATCTTGAGGGACTTTTGAATACAGACAGATCATCATTTGGAACACAACACACCAGATATCACACTTGTCGAAAACCGAAATGTACAATTTATTGACATCGCAATACCAGGAGATGCCAGAGTTGAAGAAAAAGAACTGGAAAAAATCACAAAATATTGTGACCTGGCCATCGAAACTATGTGATTATGGATGAAATATGTAACAGTGATACCCATGGTTATCGGGGCACTTGGTACCATGTCCAAGAATTTTATAAGATCCATCAACAAATTACAGCTTCCTGCAATAATCCCAGCAGAACTGCAAAAAACTGCGCTACTTGGAACATCGTACATCTTAAGAAGGTACTTGGTTGATACCTAGGACGCTGGCAGCAACCCGTATCAACCATTAGCATCAGTCAATGGTATTTGTGATGCATTTTTGAATGTTCAGTTGATTGAGTTTCATGTTTAATGAATAAAGTAAATAATAATAATGATGACTCTCCTGAACAGTTTCAGATAGGGAGGAATAAAATGCAAGATGAGTGGCAAATCACCCTTTTCTTGATTTCCATTAGCAAAAGTAATTCCATCACTAAACCACCACCCCCACATCACATAAGAATGCATGAAACTGGGATGAAAATTGATTTTCCTCATAGGAATACAACTTTCTGGGTCCCACTTGTACTTGTGGGCTCAAGATGGAATCATCTCTGCCTTCACTGTGTTCATACTATTGCTCATGAACAATATTGCTATTGTTCATGCTAGATCATTCTCCTCACCTATTTTCTGGTTACTTATGCCTCAGTTTTGCAACTTGCCATTTGCAAAACTTGCTTCTCACAATATACAATACAGAGCACCTTAACAATTGAAATAAAACAAGTGAAAAATTTTAAGTACTTTAGTATCTAACAGGACACTCAGCTGCTGACCTGAAAAATGCCATTCTACTGTCATTACCCACTATCACAATAGCGGGGGGGAAAATGGTTGAATCTGGATTCTTCATCAAACTAGATTTTATTTGTTTAAAACTCAGTTGAAATTGAGAACTGGTTCCAAAACTTTAGTGATCCAAATAAAACACTGATAGCTTTGGAGAGATAAGTTCACTGACTTCTAAGAGAAGAGACTGCAAAAGGAAAACAAGGAGAACAATCCTGTGTATGTTTACTGTATTTGCCCTTTGAAAGTTCTGTTCTTTTTCTCTTTGTTCTAACTATAGAATGCTGAATAGCATGCAGCTATTGTTTATATACATACATACTTATCACATTGGGAAAAACAGAAAAGAATAAGAAGTGCTAAGCAAAATAAATTAATGGTAGGAATTATGAGAAAAGAAAAGGAAAACAAACTAAAGCTGCTTGACATCATTACTATTCACTATGCTTTTTCTGTATATTCCCTGCATACCAATCCTGCTTCAATAGTATCCATACAGTGAATCCTACTTTGCCTTTTATTATAAAACATCTCACATTTGTTTTTTAAAGTCTCAATCAACCTCATCCAGCTGTGATTTTCTCAGTCTTTCCTTTCATCTCAATCAATTTATTCTTCCTTCAGTTTTTGTTTTGAGATATGATATTCATTCATTCTCTTTATATGATCAAACTACTTCATGTAGTTCTCATTGATCCATCACTGTTCATTCCTAATTCAATCTGTTTTATCATGCACACTTCTCATATACTCCAGCCCAATTCAATTAGCTTTTACATTTCTCCTGACATACACATTCTAGTGGCCACAAGCAGCTCTTATGCATAGCCATATTCAGTTCTTTCAACAAACCACATATTATTAATTACCTGTCTCCTTCATTTGCACATCTTTAAATTTTCCTATCATTTCCTGTCTTTATTTAAACATACTACCAAGATCTATACATTCATCTACCTGTTCTAATTTGTAACTATAGCTGTACAATTTTCCAATGCTCACATTATATTCATTGTCAAACAGATTGGTCCTTGATACTTTACTTTTGAGGTCCATAGTCCTTATTGTATTATAGAATCACTCAACATTGGCTGCAGATGATCAGGTTTTAAACCAACAATACTTCACTGTTTTCATACCAAAGTACACATATCCAACAGACATGGCTTCACCTGAATTTTATCCCTAAATACAGTAAACTACACTGGGGATAGCAAACAACTTTATCTTAACCAGGACTGGGTCATTCTTTGAACATTCCAGTTATTCTCAAAGATGCTTTACTTCTATCATGAATTGTTCTGCCTATATTCAGCATTTAAATTTAAATTTCTTATTAACACAGACTTTCCATAATTCGATCCTATTCACTTTTAAAATCAACCAATGTATAATAAACTTTTTTTCCCCTAGTCAACATATACTGTGTAAAAATCTGCCATGCAGAAAGCCATAATACACAAACTTTGCTCATTGTCAGCTCCATCAAGCATTTTCCTAGTCATTTAACTAATGAATTTCCCCCATAGTCTTTGAATTCACTCCTGTGTCTCTTTGTGTAAAGGTACACAAAGACATTCTTCCAATCATCAGGTACCAATGCAATATTCACATGCACATTAAGTAGGTTGCAGAGCCATTTTCACATCCATTAAATAACCTTTCTCCAGGCATTATCCATGCCTACAGCCTTATCATTTTCCCAACATTCTCATGGCAATTATGTTTTCTCATATTTTTTCTCTGGCAGCAAGATATATAGAACTTATTTCAATTCTACTCTTCAATTTTTCACTCTGTTTCCTATACACATCCATAAAATAGTCCTTCCAGCAATCCTTCCCTTTAGATTCATCTCATCTCATTTCATCCCTTTTATTCTTAATTCCATGTGATCTGCTGGAGGTGGGCAAACATTATTTTAATTTCTGTAAACATGTAACTCTTCAAATCTGTCCTTGCCCATAGGTAGAAAATAGATTTGCATATTATTTCTCATCATGGAGTGTAAGTTGCTACTTTCTTTCATTCTTAAGGTCAAAACTCATATTTTCTTCAAACTTACATTTCGGTCTGTTTCTTATACTTCTTTGAAATAAATTGGGCCACTCATTTCTACTTATGCAGTTTCTCCTTTATTTGCTATCAAATATTGTTTTATGCTGTATCCTTATGTACATGAGATTCAGTAGAAGAGAACATATGTAGTTTAGGGTTGAACTGTGGAGTCATTGGTGCTCTCTCAGTTTGGTTGCTTGCAATGTTTCATTACACAATTAGAGAACATGATTAGTACTAATGTTAGTAAGTTTGGAGTTTTCTCACTCTTTATATACAGTAACTTGCTGTGTCAGTGTTGGCAACTGTACAACCAACATAAGCCATGAAAAGGATAACACTACCATATGTCAAAAATATTTCAGAAACAACCAACAGACTATTACAATCATATGGTATCACAAAAGCTCATAAACCAACTAAAGCCCTCCAAAATTTCTTAAATAAATCAAAAGACTCAGTAGCTCAAGATGAAAAAAAAACAGGAGTCATCTCAGGGGTGAAATCTACTTACTTTCCCTACCGGTTCGGAAGTGCATGCATGGACCCTATGCACATGTGCAAACATTTCTGCGCATGCTCAAAGGGTAAAAAACAGGTTACTTCCTGGTTAAAACCAGGAAGTAACGACAACTGGGTGGGTGGGTGGAGCCTTACACTGCTGTCACTACCGGTTCTCCGAACTACCTGCTGCCATCGCTACCAGTTCTCCGAACCACCTGCCGTCATTGTTACTAGTTCTCCGAACCACCCACCGCCATTGCTACTGGTCAGCCGAACCGGTCCAAACCGGTAGCATTTCACCCCTGAGTCATCTACAACATACAGTGTAAATACTGTAACAGCTACTATGTAGGACAGACAGGCAAAAGCAGAGTGCATCCATGACTGCCAACTAGCAGTCAGAAGACATGATAAAAACCCTTTAATTTCACAACAAATGGACATACTCAACCATAATTTCAACTGGGCATCTTAGATCAAGACAAGTCCAAAAACGCTAGGGAATTTCTAAAAGACTGGCACTCTGACAAATTAGTCATCAATAGACACATAGACATAAACAATATCTATATACTGTGCAAAAGAGACAATCAACAATTCAAAAAGGGAACAAAATACCTCCCCACCAGCAATCAGTGCCCAGATGACCATAAATTAATTCCAAGATTAACATCAAACCAACAATCAAGTTAACAACATCCCATATAATATAATATAAACTGAGAGCAAACCCCACTCCTTACTAGAATTGATGATGTTACTTAGTTTGGGTAATGAAATATCTGCAGGAAAACAACCAAGCTCAGAGAGTACCAATATTCCCAATCTGTGTGAACCACTTCCCTTTCCATGTGGCATGTCTACTTTTGAACATATACATAATGCTCATTTGGAAGAATGCTAGACCCAAGTTTAGAAGCATCCAGGCACAGAACATTGTGTGAAGTGAAAGGAGGACACCCAATGCTGTTCTCAATGTCTCTTCCAACCTTGTGACTTTTCAGTTGGGCTATTTCTGAATGTGGAACTAATGCTGTTCTGAAACTGTTCTAAACCAGGGGTGTCAAATTCAATTTCATCAGGGTTATGTTTGACCTCGGAGGACTGGGGGTTGGGGGTGGACTGGACGTGGCCACGATGGGCGTGACATGGGATCGCACCTCCACACACATGATTTTATACACTTATAAAAATAGAGAGGCATACATTTCTGTGATTTTGTTTTTTTAATACTTAATTGATCTACTTGATCTCCTTATGAGAGAGAGACCAGATCAAGAAACTGACTCAATAGGAAGACTAGAACTATATATTATTGACATAGACTAGAGTAGCAGAATCCTGCAAGCCTGAAAGATAAAGTATTTTACCTTTCCTCCCTTTTATAACCTTCTGTGTCAAGGACAGCCCCCTGGAGCACTCTGGAGGCCCCATTTTGGGCCTGAAAGGCCTCTTACAGCATTCTGGCAGCCAAAACCGGTTGGCGGGGGGCCACGTGTGGCAGTGGTGAAATGTAAAATTTGTTACTACCAGTTCTGTGGGCGTGGCTTGGGGGGGTAATGTGACTGGGTGGGCATGGCCAACTTTTTTTTAACTTTTAAAAGCATCTTTTCTACCATCTCTTCAGCTAAAAAGATTGCAGAAAAAAATGCTTTTAAAAGCCTCTGATGATCCGGCAACTCAGTTGTGATCGTCAGAGGCTTTTAAAAGCATTTTTTTTTTCTACAACTCTTCAGTTGTAGAAAAAATGCTTTTAAAAGGCTCTGACAATGTCAGGAGTAAATGCCTTGCCTCTGACCCAGAACTAGAGGCAGGGGGGCTGGACAAGCCAGCCCACAAGGTACACCCTAACCCAGTAGCCCCTCCTTATCTTAGCCACGCCCAGGGGGTACTTAAGGGTCAGCCATGCGGTCCTGCTTCAGTTCCAGATATGTACTGATGAGATGCTGTATTGATGAGATGCTCTGTTAATAAACAATAGATGATTTAAAGAAGATCTGCTTGTGGAATTTTTGGGCACGATCCTTGAACATATCTAACAGATTGGTAGCAGAGGATGGTTTAACAGCCCAACTCTAATATTCCACAAGCATGCAAAGGACCAAGGCAGAAAGGGTGAACACCAGAGCGTTCACCAAGAAGATGGCAGAACGACCTGCCCAACCCGAAGCCATCAAAGGAGAGGCATCCGAAGCGAGCGGCCTGCTCCACCACCCATGCACCCCTGCCAGACGTGGCGAGGGGTGGAAAGAATACGAGACCCCAAAAGGGGAAACACACGACCTAAAAGGAAAACTTCTGGACCTGATAGATTCATCGCAAAGCAACACCGACCTCATCGCGGAACTCCGAAGCCTGATCGAAGGCTGCGAAGCAGCGAGTGAGGAAGATGAGGATGACTCTAAATACAGCGGCGGAGAAGCAGTAAGGGAGAACCCCCCCGCCAAAAACCCACCAAAAGAGCCGAAGGGAGTTTCGCGCCCTTTTCACGGCGGCCATCTTGGGAGGCGGCGTCATCAAAAATGACCGACCACCCACCAATAGATTCCCGAGATTTAAATCTCATGGCGGGAATCGGGGCCTACTCCAAGGTAACCCACCTAGAATACCACCACGAACAAGAAAACCCAAGGCCAAAACCCACAGGCTCGCCTACCGAGTCCGAGCTCAACAAGGCCATCGAACTGATCACCGCGGCCCTAGGGGACAAGATGAAACTACCGGACACGCACCCCGGTGCCAGGCCAAAACGCAAAGGGGACCCTAACATGAGGAGGCCCGACACCGACACCCATCCCGGGGAATTGATCACCGCCGCGCGGATCCAGAGCCACCCAGAACCCCCAAGAAGCCTCCCCTTAAAAACGGGACACCGGAGGCGATGGGACTACTCACCGGACCTACGAACTGGACCAGACCCGTGGCCCGCGGGGCCATCCGCAGGCAGGGGACGTCCATCGGCGGGCAGGGGACTCAGCCCGACACCCGGAGGCGACACCCACGCGAGGCCGGGCCATCCGGGACCATCCGCGGCCCCAACAGAACTCCGGACCTTCGCTGACGATCCTCACCGCTTCCCGAGGCTCCAGACGGCGATCTGCGACGATTCCAGACAAGCGAGGCCGACCAAGGAGGAACCGAAGGCCCATCCGGAAGATTGGGGCCTCCACCCGGGAGCTACAGGAACGAGCTCCTCACTCCACAGCGGCTGGGAAGAAATGAACTTCACGCACGCGCAATACGCCCCTGTAGGATAAACGGAAGAAGACATAGAGTTACACCGATGCATGCACACAGAGACAAGTCAGTTCAGACTTGCCACAGTCGTTCCTCTGCCTTATTGTGAGTATCCTTACGTGAGGAACCATGGACAGCGACATAATGTGAGTAACTTAAACTATAATTCAGGGACTTTGCCAAGTGACTTTCCCAAACTAAGGCTAGATGGGGAGAATTTCCTGGACTGGAACCAGCAGCTCCAGGTCACCCTGCTCAAAGAAGACCTGCTGTCCATAGTCACTGACCCCCCAAAAAAACCCTGGAGTTTTGAGTTAGATTGCACCCACCATAAAGCATACTGTATTGTTATTGCCAGCATTACCCCCAGTATTTACCTCAGTATCAGACACCACCTGACTGCTCTAGAGGTAATACAGAGGATGCACAAACTATTTTACTGCCAGAGCGTGGCAAGCACCACCAGATTGTCCAGGGAATTCTATGCCACCAAACACAAAGCAGGGACCCCAATGAGTGAACATCTATTGTCCCTAAATGCCACCAGAGCCCAGCTGACACAAAGGGGGGAGGTCATAAGCGAAAGGACCATGATAAGCATCATTGTAAACTCCCTAGACCCCAGCTGGGACACCTTCATTACACAGATAGACAACCTGGGGTCAGGGAAACTCTCACTAGAATTATTAACAAGCAAACTAATAGCTGAGGACAGCATCAGAAAAGATCATTTGCTAAGTCGCAGGGAGCAAAGACCCAGCAGGAAGGTCGAGCCACAAGGCAGGAACCACAGCAACGCAGAGTGTTACTTATGTGGGTCAAGAAATCACTACAAAAGGGACTGCCCTAAAAACACAGGGGACAGGGACAGGTCACACAGGAGGGACAGATCAGAATCAAGGACAAGATACGCTAGCAGACGCTCACCAGAGGACAGGCACAGGCGTAGGGATTCACCTAGCCCCAGGGACAGGAGAAATCACAGGGACAGTTCCAGGGAGAGCCAAACAGGGTCGCTGTATGGCATAGGAGACCAGGAGCAACACAGAGACCAGGACAGGAAGGAAGGTACATGGCTGTTGGATTCAGGGGCCACAAACCATACCACGCATGACCGTAATCTACTAACCTCATTCACAGAAGAAAGTTTTATAATAAAGGTGGCTAACCAGAACAATGTGCAAGTAACAGGCAAGGGTAATGCATACATGCCGGGGATAGGAGAAATACAAGGAGTGCTATTGGTGCCCAATATACCCTACAACGTCCTTGCCACTCTAAAGTTAAGCAAGGACAACAATGTTGAGGTAACATTCAAGGGAGGAAAGGCACAAGTAACTAGAGGGGGCAAAAACATAGGAAAAATAGTAATCAGCGGGGAACTCCCCTTCTACCACCCAGTCTGGGACAAACAACCCAGGGTAAACAATCACCGGAAGGCCAGCCCCGATAACCCAGATAACACGAGTGGGGAAATAGAGGGGGTTAGCCACCCACACACCAGTGATGAAACAAGTGAGCAGGGGGCAACCAGGAAAGAAAGGCCAGCGCTAGGGAAGCCCATGCATGACAATTGTGCTCACCTATTACACAGAAGGTTAGGACACATTAGCTTCCCCGTGGTGCAGAAGGTGATGGAATGCTCTGAAGGTGTAAAAATAAAGAATTGTGAGAACTATCTCAAGTGTTCTGTTTGTAAGAGCTCCAAATTAAAAACCCAAAAAGGGGACTACGTGTTATCTCTCCACACTAACCAACTAACCCCCAACACATATGAGGATGTACTAAGGTTACCAGATGAGGAAAGAGCAAGATGGGAGCACGCCATGGAGAGGGAAATGGACAGCCTGAGAGAACTAAACGTATACACTCCTTCTGAAGTCCCAGCAGGAAAAACGACAATAGGCACCAGGTGGGTCTACAAAATTAAAACACTAGAGGAAAACAAAGCCCTCTATAAGGCTAGACTGGTAGCGCAGGGGTTTGCCCAAAAATACCCTGATGATTACACAGAAACATACTCCCCCACAGTCAGAGCTGAAAGCCTAAAATGTGCGTTAGTTATTGCATCACTGTTGGGGTTAGAGGTACATCAATTCGACGTGCAGACCGCTTACCTGCATGCTGAGCTCGATAAAGAGATTTACGTGAGAGCACCACCCAGCCAAACCACCAGAAAGGGGAAACATGGATCCTAAACCGAAGCTTGTATGGGCTCAAGCAATCAGGGAAACGCTGGTACGAATGCTTGTCTAAGACATTAAAGTCCATAGGGTTTTCAGCCACCTCAGCCGACAACTGCTTCTTCACCAAGAAGTCAGACAATTCCCTCGAGTACGTCTTAATATATGTGGACGATATATTATATATCGGTAATCAGCCCAGCAAATGCAGTGACTTCGCAATGAGCTAGGAAAACATTTTTCACTGAAGATTTTGGGTAAGGTAGACAAATACTTGGGGGTGCAAATCACAAAAACGGACAGAGTTTTCCAACTGTCACAGAAGGACAAAATCTTGGAACTGTTACATAAGTGCAATATGACAAACACCAAGGGGTGTGAAACACCAATGCAACCAGACTTCCTGAAGGACATGCATAATGAGGCTGAACCATTCAAGGACAACACGCTATACAGATCCACCATAGGCTCCCTATTATACATTGCGAACTGGACAAGGCCAGATATCGCCCTACCTGTCAACTTGCTGTCTCGACACGTAGGTAAGCCCACTGTGTACCACTGGGAAGCCATAAAAAGGGTACTGAGATACCTAAAGCACAGCTCCGATGCTTGCCTGTCACTGGAACCCGAGAATGCCACAACACCCACACTCACATGCTACGCAGATGCCGACTGGGCTGGGGATGTGAAAAGTAGGAAGAGCACCTCAGGTTACGTATTCTTCCTCAACAACAGCCCGTGCATTGGTACACGGGGAAACAGGACCTGGTAGCCACATCCACCACAGAAGCCGAATATATTTGTCTGTCCAAGGCCACCAATAACCTGGTCTGGTTTGACAACCTGCTCACGGACATATGGGCCGAACCAAACTATCCCATCACTATGCACGAAGACAATAAAGCAGCTATGGAAATATCAAAGGCCGAAGCGGTTGGCCAAAGGTCGAGGCATATAGACATAAAATATAAACATGTTAGGCAGTTCGCAAACATAGGATTCATAAGGGTTATACATTGCGACACAGAAGAACAAACAGCAGACATCCTAACGAAGCCATTGCAAAACAAACAACACACATACCTCACATCAAAATTGGGTGTCCTTCTAGAAATGACACCTCAAGTATACACCACTCAGGTATATGCCACTCAGGCATTTAGAGGGGGTTTTGTCAGGAGTAAATGCCTTGCCTCTGACCCAGAACTAGAGGCAGGGGGGCTGGACAAGCCAGCCCACAAGGTACACCCTAACCCAGTAGCCCCTCCTTACCTTAGCCACGCCCAGGGGGTACTTAAGGGTCAGCCATGCGGTCCTGCTTCAGTTCCAGATATGTACCTGTATTGATGAGATGCTCTGTTAATAAACAACAGATGATTTAAAGAAGATCTGCTTGTGGAATTATTGGGCACGATCCTTGAACATATCTAATGTTCAGAGGCTTTTTTTTTCCCCAACTTTTAAAAGCATTTTTTCAGCTGAAGAGGTTGTAGAAAAAATGCTTTTAAAAGTAAAAAAAAACAGCCTCTGATAATCGCATGGCTCAGCTGGGCATGGGGGGAGGGAGGCGCGCAGGGATTTTTGCTAGCAGTTCTCCGAACCACTTGCTGTCATCGCTACCGGATTGGGCAATCCGGTCTGAACTGGCGCCCCATTTTTTCTAGTAGAGGTACCGTGGGCCAGTCCTTTGTTATTTCAAGGCTGGCCCCATGGGCCAGATCTAAGCACCCTGCAGGCTGAATCCAGCCCGTGGCCTTGTGTTTGACACCCCTGTTCTAAACCCATGGTAAACCAGAGAAGGAAAAGGATTAGATAAACCAATTCTACTTTATTATAAGTCTACATTAACAGAATCTTGCAAGTACAAACTGTCCACCTTCACTTTTAACTGTTTGATCCATTATTCCTTTTATTTTTTTTTTATTTTATTTATTCTATTCTATTTTATTTTATTCATGTATTAAATGTATATGCTGCTCTTTTCACTGCCAAGCAACTCTGGACAGCATACAATATAAAAACAAGAGATCATTTAAAATATTAAAACTTTAAGCAACCAACAAACAAATGGAGTGGAGGTGGGGATTTCTTCTTAGTTCATTAACCACTTCCAGCATACAACACCCCCATTGGGCCCCCAAGCCCAATGTCAACAGAGCCAGGTTTTGAGACCGACCTTTCAGAAGGCAAAGAGGGTGGGGGGGCAGATTTCATGTTGAGGGGCCAGAGGGCAGTAAAGGCTCTTTCTTCTCTTAGATCCCACCAATTGAAATTCCTTGGCCAACAGGGTCCACAGCACATCCGTTCATCCTGAGTAAATGGGGCAGATTAATGCCATTGAGGTGAGATGGTTCTTCAAGTAGGTTGGTCCCATGCCATTAAGGTGGGTTCCTTCTTTCTCTGGGATCCTTGATGCTCTCTGAACTTGGTGGTTTTCTTGCAGGTGTTTTATTATCAAACTAAGTAACATCATCAGTGCTAGAGCCCACCCACTAGAGCCATGTTTAGAAAAAGCTTATCGCTCAGACAACTTTACGGTTGACTAAATTCTCTGTCCCAGGCACTGGTCTATGTCCACCCCCATTCCATCACACATTGAGGAGACCAAGTGGTCGTTTTTCCTGCCAATAAGTGATGCTTGATGGGAGGGTAAACAAAACCAGGCGAATCCCCCAACTATTTTCTGTTACTTATGTCACATTAAAACTGTAAGGACAGCACCACCCGCCAGCCTCATTGCTGAAGCAGAATTGGACTTGACAGTCACGGCAGTGCAATTATATGCCAGCATTATTTTCTGCTGGCTCAAGGGCTAGAAGATAACATATCAACGCGACTGTCTGGTTGTATCCTAAAGGCATTGCTTAGAATGTTATTTCCAGCCACCGCAACCACATGCAATCATGGTCACAACTATTGGGGAAAGCATCACGCAAATTTTCATCATCACAACTTTACGACAAAGATTTTTTTTTTAATGCATGATGAAAGGTGGCTTTCCACTGAAGCCTTCCACTCATAACTACTGTGCAGATTTTATTTTGCCATCAGACAAATACACACTAGGTAAATGAAGCAAAACTTTACACATCAGGGAGGGAGGGGCACCCTGGTTAATTATTTTCTCTTCTGAATGGACTGGGGGGAGGAGAATAAAGGTGAGGGACAGCTGAACGCAAGGCATCTGTGATGTTCTTTGCAGCCTCGGTTGGTCAACTTGACGTCTCACTGCCAACGTTGATTGTTGCCTGTTCTCAGTCTCGGATTATTCATGCTCAGATTGGGGACAGAAGTGAGGAAAGCTGTGAGGAAAGCGCTTCGCGTCTCCGCAATGGCCATATTGCACCCCTCCGATTATGCCACGGCTGTCATCGGTTTTACGTCACATGTTCACCCTGCCCAGCCCAACAGTTCTCAGTAGGGATTAGCAGCCAGCTGCCTGCTTTTTCGTCATCTTTAGCACCGTGTCTTTCATCGGCGGAAGAGAAGACCCAAGGAGGCTATTCAGCGTACCCGGGAGTGTGCCTGGAAGAGACGGAAGTGGCCGCCCGAGACGCGCCGGGCAGCACTAGCGGGCGCCCCTTAGAATAAAAAGCTCGCTGAGGAAAATCCACTAGGCGGGCGCGACCGGCTTGAGTGAGGTCAGCAAGCGGGCCGGCCAATGAGCGGTGCGTTTGGGAAGTGCCCGCTCTTGGCGTGCGGCTGAAAGGGGCGGAGAGGCCGAGGTGGATGCGGTTCCCAACGACGGCTCGGACATTCCGGCACTAGGCAGGGAGCGCGGAGACGTGGCCCGGGGGAGGAGAGAGGGAGAAGAAGAAGAGGACTGGGCTCCTTAGCTTGTTTCCGCTCTGACTTGACGGGGAGAAGGGAGAGAAAGAGAGCGAAGCGGAAGCCTTTTGCCTCTCCCAGGCACACACAGGTGCAACCGCGTCCAGCTGCCGGAGGCGATTAGCGCGCGCTTGGAAAGCTGAGGAACCCCTGACCCGGGCGCCTGCTCGCCTCGCCTGAGAGGAGGAGGAAGAGGAAGAGGAGGAGGAGGAGGAGGAGAGGGGAGGGGAGATATCGTTCTCCTCCCTTTGCCTCAGCCTTTTTGGCAGCGCCTCTTCGCCTACTACCACCTGGAGGGCGCGCGCCCCGGTTCAGCCATCCAGCCAGGTAGGAGTTTCCTTCTCGGCTCGGAGTCTTAAAAATCTCTCGTTTCGGGGCGCCAGGTTTTGCGCGCCTAGCTCGCGCTCCCCCGTTGGGGCTCCCAAAGTTTCTGGCAAGAATCACTTCGGGGTCGACCGCGCCAGACGGAGCGGCTTGGCGGAGACGAGTTGTTAAAAAGTCGACCCCGGAGCGGAGAATCCGCGCTCCGAAGCTCCGAGAGTTCCTGAAAGCCGGGAAAAGGACAGCTGGAACGGCCCGTTCGGAACGCTGAACGTCGTTAAAGTCCAGCGGAAAAAAAAACCCAGCTCGCCTTTGAGTGCCTGGCGCGTTTTCGCCGGATTAGCTCGGGAATCCTTGGGGGTTTCCTTAGGGCAAACACTTTACTCGGTGTCGGTTTGCCGGCGTGGCGTGGCGACAAGGCGTCCAGGTTTATCTTTCTGCCCCTTCGGTTTATCCAGGTGTGAATGTAAGCGCCGAAACGGCTGTTCTTCCTTCTAGGGCAATCGCGAGGATTATGGTTTAGACCAGAGAGCCTATTTTAACCTCGGGGTTGGATTTCCAGGGGGAAAATGTCACAGTTTCAGTAGAAATAAAACTATTAGTTTGATTCCTTAAATGTTCCCCACCCCAGGACTCGTCCTCCCCGCCTTCCCTCTCCCCGTCCAATAGTCTAAAATGCCTACTACCACTTTTCCGTTTCGAACAGTTGCGAATACTGATAATAAATCACCTTACACCACGTTGGCAAGAACCTTTCTATGTTTACTTGCTATGTAAAAATACCGTACAGGTAAACGATGCTTACCTGTTTATCGCCGCTGTCTGCCCACCCCAAAAAGCCTGGCTTTAATAATTTCATTTAAATTAGTTGTTAAGGAGAGAGACTCGTCTCATTTTGCGAGTTGACCAGGTGTGTTTTAAGGACCAAATGGATTTGTCTGATACATCTTTGTAAAGTTGCCTTACCTGAGATGTACCCTCTTTGCAAATTGGTATGCAGTCTCCGTAATGACTCTCAAAATGGGGGTGGGGGTGGGGGGAGAGGAGAAAGAAGGGGGTGAAAATGGTTCTCCATTTACTGAGTCAGACAGGATGGATTCATCGGTGGACTTCAAATGAACAGTGGTGCTTTTTTTTTTACTCTCAAATCTGGATTCATTTTTAAAGGGCACGATAATATATCTCTGGAGAGGCTGAGCTCCACATAAGGAAGTCCTCAGTTCAAATCACTCCTTTGTCAGGAATGCAATAGACTGGGCAAAACAGGATATTATATATATATATATATATATATATATATATATATATATATATATATATATATATATATATATATATATATATATATATATATATATATATATATAATTTGTCTTCTGCTTACATGAGAAGGATACTGCCTTGCAGGGTTTTAGCAGAGTTGTCAATCAAGATTCAGTGGTGCTGTAAAAACTAACAAATTTATCATAGCATATTTTTTTTGTAGACTGCAAACCACTTTATAAAGGTTTTAATTCTCCCTCTCCCTCCTCCCTCTCTCTGCCTCCCTCCCTCCCTCTTCCCCCCCCCCCCAATGTACTAAAACAGCTATCTGCTGTGGAAACTGTAAGAATTGGGTGTGCTGACTTCTTTACGAAAATGTATATAGTATAAATATCCTTATTAATGTCCATTTTAATATATTGCTTTTACATGTTCAGAGTGATCTTCTTGAAATCCTTAGTCAATTTTTATTTGTTACTCTTGGACTGAAATAACATGGCGACAACATGGGGCGCTAGCAGACTTTGCTATCTATTTATCACTTGCACTTTCCTAAACTCATATTTTCTGTCTTGGCTGACATTCATCGTTGTTCCTTAATTCAGAACCCCCTCTTTGGTAACAGATTCCACACCCTGTGACTCAGTAGCTGTGTGTGCATTATACTGACCCACAAGCTGCTCAACCACATTTTAATCTAGAATGATGTGTAAATTCTACCTGCACAGTTTTTTGTGCAGTTTGTTGGGTGAACCCAGGATTTTTTATGAGAAAACCATTGTTAAGGTAACCATGAATGTGGCATGCAATACACTGCTTATATTTTTCCATGTAATTTAGACTGAAAGATTTGTAGAATCAGAATTTCTAGGGTAGGTACAGTAAATTATATTTTTCTGCTGGAAATATTTTTAAGAGTAAGTTACTTGCAAAATAAGTATACACGTATTACATTCCATGTGTGTACTTCTATAGCACAAAATTCCAAATATGTACAGAAATATATATCTTCCCATGTCAGATTATTTATGTCATCCTATGTCATCCAAATACTTTTTAGCAACAAGAATTAACTTTGATCTCATTTTAAATTTCTCCATAAAAAGACATTTGAACTCTCCAAAGATAATCAACACTTAGTAGAAAGTGTGTCTGTACATGTGTCTTATTTTTTAAACATGTTCTACAGTTTATGAATACTTTCAATTGTTTTTTGTTTTTTTAAATAAAAAAAACCTTGATTTGAAACTTATAGTGGAATTTTACTGTGTTCCTCAGTTTGAAATATTAAAGTGATTGAATAATGTACTACAGTCTGATTTTGTTTGCGTCTGGATATTTAATTAGACATAGTGTTTGGTTTGCTTAAAATGGTTTGGAATATAGCTGGAACACAAGATATTATCTCACTCCTTATGGCCAGTTATATGACATGAGGAAAAAAAAACCTTTTGTGCTAGCTGTTCCTAGTAGTAATTTGTAAAGTTAAACTGATTCACATAGCCTGTAATGGAGCTTTTCAACCTCTTGAAAATTTTATTCCATTTTATCCCATTAAAAGCTCAAAGGGTAAAATGGATAAAAAGTAGGGGGATAAGGTTATTGCTTTAGAGATTCAGATCTTAGGCTCTTCTTATGCCTATTTGCATAAGAAGACGTGTTTTCCCTTTAAATTGGATAGACTAGAGCAATAGGAAAGGATCATTTTTATCTACTAGTTTTAACAATAAATAGAGAAAAATAATTCAAAATAGTCAACCTTTTGGAATTATTTTATATTTGAATCAATTATACACACACTTGAATGTTGGGAGGTTCTGAAATTTGCTTAGCTGGCTGTTCTTGAAAACCTCAGCATTATATTTTTCTTGAAATTACATGAAATACAATTTATGACAGCTTGATTCTATTCGGTTAGGATTTTTACATTGTTCACTATTATGATGTGAGTTGTAATATTTTGTAATAGTTCCTAAGGCATCATCTGTAATAGTTATAGAATTTGGCATTGGCTGGAAAATTCTTTTAGTGTGAAAAATAACATTTACTGCTAATCTTGGATAATTTTTAGATGAATCAAATTGTTTCAAACTAAACTGCCTATTCTATAAGGCCATGCCTGTTTTCATTCAACTCACTTATATTTTAGCATTTGCACATATATCTTTTCCCCAAATATAATATTTATACTAGCATATTAGCCTGTGTTATCTTCACCCACTTCTTGTGTTTACCCCAGTTGTTTTTATAAAACTGGTGAAAAGGTTTCCGAAACAATACATTTCAGGATAGATTACTAGCTTTAACCGAATTAAGGTATACCAGTCATAGAGTTGGAAGAAGCTAAGACATAGTGAACCATCTCTGCTTGAGTATCTGATGAAGAGAAGCTCATCTTTTCCCTGAAGAATTGGTTCTGTTGCTGAACTGCTGGTAATTTTTTATTTATTTTTTCTTAAGTTTTATTTACCATTCAGTTGGAAACAACCTTCCATCATTTAACTCCTCCCACCCTATTCCATATTCGGTAGTCTGAAACAGAATAAAAGAGATCTTCACCACCTGTTCAGATACTTAAAGTATCTGTCATATTCCATCTCAGTTGTTTTTTCTGAAGTCTAGAAATATCAAATTCTCTTACTTTTTCCTAGCCTTAGATTCTAATTTCTAACTTGTTTTGCCATTCTCTAAATTGATTTGGTTTCTTGGATCCTTCTGAAAATGGGATGCTCCAGTCTCTTTATTTAGGGTGTTATCTGATACTATATGTAAGATAAAATGGAACTATTAATTCTCTGTGATTTGCAAATTTTAACTTTTTAGAAACCTAAGGTACCTTTTTAGCACCACATACCCTGCTGATTTCTAGTGAGTTCATGACTAGGGTTACCAGAATCTAGATGATTACTTGAAATCACTGAAGAAGGAGTTTTCTTTATCTCTTTGCAGCTGGAAATATCTGTGTGCATTTTTGAAATCCAGATCTCTTTGCTCTAAAATTACATACATAGGCACGCTATCTATCCTCCATTCTGTAAGTATTTGATTTTCTGTTTCCTAAATTTCTCTTAAAATTCATTCTGTTATTTTCAGTCCGCTTTTCTAACTTAAGGCTACTTTTTGTATTTTCTTTCTGTCTACCTACCCAATTTTGTATATTCCATAAATTTAATGAGTATTCTCATCTTTTCACTTAAATCATTAAAAAAAGATGTTGATAATAGGGCCCAGGGCCAAACAATCTAGTTCTCCATTTGATATCTCACTCCAGTGTGATAAAAAACCATGGATAAATACTCCTTCAGCAAAGTGTTCAGCTCAGCTAGAGATTTACCCAAGAGCACTCTAACCCACCTATATTTAACTTGCTTTCCTAATTGTAATGTGTGCTTTTGAACTTAAACATACTACACTTACCAGCGTTCTCACAATCTACTCAAGTTACACATAGAAGAGAATATTTGTACCTCAGGGTTGAACCGTGGAGCCGTAGGTGCCTTCTGAGCTTGGTTGTTTTCTTACAGACAATTCATTACCTAGCGATGTAACATTTTCAGTATTCTGCAGAGCACTGAGATTCAGAGCACTGAAAGTGTAACCTAGCTGGGTAATGAAACGTCTGCAAGAAAACAAGCTCAGAGAACACCATGGACACTATTACTCAAGTTAACTGATCAAAGCATGGATTAGTCTGATAAGACTTGGTTTTGGAAAATTCAAGGTGATTTATTAATGATATTTGTAGATAATTTTTCTTATTTGACACAGATATTTGTGTCAGATTAATTTGTTTTTCCCTTGGTAGTTTTTCTCCTCCACAACCTTTTTTTTTTTTTTTTGAAGATAAGGACACCATTTATTCTCTTCCAGTTATTTTAGTCATTCTTGTTTCTTAAAGAGAATAGGTTTGAGCAAATCATTCCACTGAAGCAGAATAACAAAGTAACCGTCTATCTTGAAGATGCTTTGCATATAGAAGCTACTTCCTTTGATTCCACTGGTCAATATGGATAAGTCTTGATACTTACTGTGGCAGAAATGTTATGTATGTTGTGCGAAGTGAAGCAGACAAATAAAGCATGCAACTTGGCATGTTTTAGAATATACACAACAAAAATGATGAACTCCAAATCAGTGCCTTTTCTGATTTTTCACTGAGTGATTTATATTGGTCTTAGTTTAGTTGTTCTCTTGTTTACTCTTGCAGTGTCCAAGTCCTTACAATATTTAACTTCTGATTCTACTCCTTAGAGGATTCATTGTGAATATATTCTGATCAACATACTTTGTGCAGATATATTGTTCCTTGTCTTTTTGAGGTGTAGCCTGTATCTCATGCCAGCAATCCAGATAATATAGAACATGATCTCAGGAATCAAATATCTTCTACTGAAACAATTTCTTTCATCTTCGGAATATCTTCAAAATTCCTTGGTTCTGGTTGTCACATTCACCCACTGGATTTGGTCTCTTTTTTCCTGGTGGAGAGTTGCTTCCTCTATCAAGTCCTGTTGTAGCATCTCCTCTATTTGAGCTAATTACATTTTTATCAGCTGAAATATGGCCAAATGAATAAAAAGGAAATAACATAAATCCACTTGTAACTAAAGGAATGAAAAATACAATGTTTAAACTCAGGTCTTGTTTTGGACACTGACCTAATGACCAAATTAGTTGCTTAACAGTAGACTTCAAATATGCTGGGCTACCACTTCACAAGTTATAACCACCATGGGAAATTATCATTCAGAAGGCTTTACATTGGTAACAATATGCTTTTCAGAATGCAAAAGTGAAACTGGCATCAAGCAGTGTTATCACAAAGTCAATTGATAAAAGGTGACTGTATTTTGTTTTGCCATAATTAGGTATTGATATTTGATTTTATTTATCTGGCTTTTTCTTTTCTAATTGTTGCTCCTTGTGCCTTTAGTAATAACATCAAAACTGATATGTGATGTTTCGCTAGTTACCTTAGTGAAATCAGAATTAATCCTCTTTCCTGAAACATAATTTAAAATGAATTCAGTGCAGTATTCATATGCATGATATGAAGTATACATGCAGACTCTTATGTGTGATTTTAAAATGTCATAAACCATTTCCATATAATAAATATTTTTAAGGGCTATGAGAGTCTTTGAAGAGATGCTTTGATTTGACAAAGCTTTGATAAAACCATGTAATTGAAGCAGATTCATGAACTGAAGTAGAGACAATTCTTCCATACAAAGAATTGACTCATAGAGTTGGAAGCAAGTTTAGAGATTATCTGGTTCAGATATCTGCTCAATGCAGGATCTCTAAGAGTGCCGCTACCATGACTATCCAGCCTCCAGTGGAAGGGAGAGCCCACTACTTCATGAAGCAGCTAGGATGCTTCAAATTGTTTGCTGTCTTTTGAAGATATTTATAGATTGAATGGCTTTTGTGCTGCTTCTGGGTTATTGCAAACAATAAACATAACTGCAACTTATTTCTAAGAATGCTGAATGAGAGTAGAGCAAAGTGATGAGGTCTCTAACACGAGTAAAAGGTAAAGGTTCCCCTCACAATATGTGCTAGTCGTTCCTGACTCTAGGGGGTGGTGCTCAACTCTGTTTCAAAGCCGAAGAGCCAGCACTGTCCGAAGACATCTCCGTGGTCATGTGGACGGCATGACTAAATGCCAAAGGCACATGGAATGCTGTTACCTTCCCACCAAAGGTGGTCCCTATTTTTCTACTTGCATTTTTACGTGCTTTCAAACTGCTAGGATGGCAGAAGCTGGAACAAGTAATGGGAGCTCACACTGTTACGCAGCACTAGGATTTTGAACCACTGAACTGCCAACCTTTCGATCTACATGTTCAGCATCTTAGCCACTGAGCCACCACATTCCTCTAATATGAGTAGGTACCAATAAATATTATAACGCCACTTAACTCTGTTTATTGGAGCTCTTTTGTGGTGGCAAGGCAAATGCTGCTTTCATTTATTTTCTTCGGATTCAGTTTCTTAAGGTGGTAACCAGAAACCATAATTTCAGACTTTCTACTACTAATGAAAGTACTAGAAAGTTTCATGCTGGTCCTGCCAACTTAAATTGGAGTAAACCACAGCTCTCTGAATATAAGCTCATGACTAACCAGTCTAATCCACACTCTTGTACCAACATTTATGCTTAATTTATGTATGATTAGGGTAGGTTTAAATCTCTAGGCAATGAGTAAATGCCAGTACAGGCTTGCAGATAATTGGCTCAAATCTTTATTGCTTGTAAGAATGGTAGAAAAACGGTGATGATAAAGACAATGAAAGCCATTCACTCCCTCTTGCTCTCCATTATAACACCCTGCTAATAGAAAACAATATACAATAGCTCAAGGTTGACTTGTGGAGTCCCTGATTTTCTCCGAAGTTGGTTATTTGCAGATATTTCATGACCTAACTAAATAACATCATCAGTACTAGTAAGTGTAGGCTTTGCTTCCCGTTTATATACACTAGTTTGCTTTTCCAGTATTGGTAGGGATGTGGTTTTCTCCTTGGTACTCCCTTATAAATTAAACAATAGAATTGCTTAATTCTCTCATGAAGGAACTATCAAGGAGAAAGGACAACCCAAACCAACAATGGCAGAGCAAGCTACTTTATATAAACGGGGAGCAAATCTCATCCTCTCTAGCACTGATGATGTTATGAAGTAACAGTAAGACTGATTTCTTCTAACATAAACATGGTCTAACATGCTGAGGTTTTGACTGCTGGTATGTCAGACTGGGATCTGCCCATTTCCTGTGGGCCACTTTAATTGCTGCAGAATCACCACTCACTCTTAGGTCACTGGATAGTACCCTCATTGCCATATTGGATCAGCTTCCACAAAGACTTTTGCTTCAGAGTTTATGCAGGTATCTTATAGGTTTGGTGCACCAGACTTAGTTTTCAGACCCAGGTTTAGTGCTCCTTTGAAAAAAGATCTTGCTGCACATAAAATTGATTTAAACCAGGAAAGAAAGAAGAAAAAGAGTGCTAGATATAGCCCTATTAACAACAGGTATAAAGGGTGGTGGTGGTCTATAAGAAGCACTGGAATAGTCTTGTCTCACTTCAACTTAGCTCCTACCACCTGTTAGTTGGACAAGTGACATCATCATTCTAAGCAGCTGTATGCTTAGCAGGTAAGGGAAATGAAATAGAGGAATTCCCCAATCCCTTTCCTTAGTAGGGATCATCTATTAATATATTCTTCCCCACAAAATTGTAAGCTTTGTATTCTTTGCTGCCTGGCTGTTGTGGCAGAATAAGATCCAGCATTAAGGACAATTTGTGCTCGTATATTTTTCTGTTAAGGATCTGATGTAAAGCACTTTAACTCACCCATCTGAAAAGTCAATGCAACTTTCTCCCCAATGTGCAACCAAGTCCTAAGATTTGTTAATGAAGCTTGCCAGTCTGGTCCCCTATTGAAATGGGATTTTTTTTCTTGGAGAGGCCAAGTTGCCAATCCTTCACAACACCTGGTGATGGGAGCAGCAGAGTTACAGTTCCTCAGAAGCACAGGTCAATGGGTGTGCCTGGTATTATGTCAAACCTGTAGCAAAGTAAATAGAAAAATAAGCATATATTTTTATAGGTTTTTTTAATTAATGAGGATGATCCTTTTTGCTTTGATTCAATACAGTTTCCTGGTTCTCTGGAAAATTGCTATGCTGTCCTTTCTTCATACATGCTATTTTTTGCCTACAATGTTGTTCTTCCTGTAAGAATTACAGGGAGAATATTTCAAAGTTTAATTGTGGTGAACCTCTTTATAATATCCAAGTCAAATGTGACCAGGTTAATGTCCTCTAAAGATTCTAATATTCTTGCTATTTTCATCCCATTCTGCCAAAAATGACACAGCCATAAGCATTTAAGTGCTTCCCATTATAGCCTACAGAGTTTTAAAAAATATTAAGCAGCTCAAATTGGTATATCCTTGGATCACAAACTTAGATTGAATTAAATTTTCAAATCCCTAGTCTGAATCAAATAAGGCCTGATTTGTAGAGGCCTGACATTTTTATTGTCTGCCTCAGGACTTTTGTTTTTATTGGAGAACAAATTATTTCAAAATAAGTAGGTGTGTATCGGAGAGAGTGTAAGAGAAAGTACACTGTATACATGCTATTCTCTCCCAATCAACTACTCCCATCAGCAATCCAGATGACAGTGAGAAGCTGAAGATCAAGAGAAAGTTTGATGTAAGCTGTTTTTTTCCCCTATAACCACTTAATAAATCCATTAAACAAAGTAATATCATCATGTTCCTTTATTTTAATAAGGCTTGGCTTCACTGAATTATTTTAATATGCAACTAATTAATTCTTGAGTGGCATCCTAAATAAGTCAATTTTGTTCAAAAATATACTCATGAACCATAGAGTTGAAAGGGGTCTCAAGTTATTTAATCCAACTCTTGTTTGGTGCAGGAGCTGTTAAAAGTATTTTGGAGATAAGCATCCAGTCTCTTTTGAAAGGCCTCTAACAAAGAAGAATATATCACTTCTTAAAGCAACATATTCTAGTGCTTGGCAGCTCTTAGTATCAAGAAATGCCTCTTAATAGCTAACCTGAATGTACTTTCTGGTTCTAGTCAGGTCAAAACAATGTAAAAGAACTCCACTATTAACATCTTCCCTTAGACTTCTCTCCTGCATGATAAACCTATCAAGTTCTTTTAACTCTTCCTCACAATACTTTACTTTCATCATTTGGGTATTACCTTTCTGTATGTTAAATTTGTAAACATTATTTTTAGTCTGTTGTGCTCTAAACTGAACACAATATTCCAAAAGTGATCTACCAAGCTGAATAGAAGCAAATAACAGCAAATAATTATTTGCTGTTATCTAACTCATTTATACCCCAAATAGCATTTACTTTTTAGCAGCTACATCATGCTGTTGTGTTATGCACAAAGTTGTGATTACAACACCCAGATGCTTTTCACCTATAGTACTAGTACTTCCCCTGAGAGTGTATCCAGATCTTGTCTTCTTGATTTATTCTTACCAAACAAGAAAGTGACCAAGCTGGTATTATAATTAGGGAGGAGTGAACTAGTTGGCTAGTCAAGTATTTATTTTAAGTCATGAAAACAAAGAAATTATGGGATTACCACCAAGTCTTCTCTTTTTTAAAAAAACCCGTCGTTGTTTCCTTATAAAGGATTTCTTATTAAAAGTGGACTCTGAACTGGCATTTTGGCTTTTGAATATAATTATGAAAATTGTGTGGCTTCTTAGGGACTAGTACTATCATTGTTTATTATTTTGGGTGACTGAAAATCTTTACCTCTCTACACAAAGGCATATGACTCCAAAGGTATATGACTCCAGGAAGACACCAGGTTGCTTGCTTCTACAAATGTCTCAAAAATAACTTTATAGGACTTCCTGGGTGGGTATTAGTGCCAAGAAACTTTGGGAATTACAGCTCAAAACAACTTGAAAGCACCTGGTTATCTGTTCTAGATCTAGCAAGCCACTTTTGCTTTCTCTCAGATGGTGCTGTGTAGAGGCAGGAACTTGCAATCATGGGGTGAATTCAGGACACAGACCTTCTGCTAAAGGAGTTGGTGATTTTAGGTTATCAAGCCTTTCCTTTTGCAGGCTAAAAACTGATATCTTACTTGTGTTATATGAATAGAAAGGCCTTTAGGTGAATATTTTGGTCATGCGTAGCTAGAGTGATATATTATTTTTGGCTGGAGAAAGTTGCTAAGGATATTCAATTTTGACTGATACTTTCTACCTTTTATTTCTAGCTTGATCTCTGAATATATAAACTGCTGAATGAATTGATGACAATGGTAACCATTTCTTTTATGAATCTGTATTCCTTCCTTTGTGTATATTACATGTGTGTGTGTGTGACTGCCTACATATAGATATATAGCTATTGGGTGCTGTAGTGCTCTAGTGGGAACTCTTGATGCTACCACGCCAAGTGTGCTGTACCTCGCACATTTGGGGAATGGGATGGGAAGGATTTTTTTTGTACATATATACACATACAGACACAAATTTACATACTAAAAGCCATTTGTATTTTGCTTTCCCATTAACAAAAATAGTTGCCACCTATTTCCTTCATACTGAGAGCTTTCCACTTTGGGTGAATCTAGAATATGTGGAACTAAGACAAGATCTTCCACAGCAAAGACAACGCAGGATTACTATTACTATGAATTTGAGCAGATTTTTATGCAGGATTCTTCCTGAAAGGCTCTATGTATGTACAACCATTTCTACTATTGCTGTTTGTTTAACATGTTGAAATGACTTCTGAATGTTTTTCCATAGCTTTTCCTGGATTGTTTTTCTCTCTCATTTCATCCGCCTCTCTCCCACACCACATCTTCCTTAAAAAACAACTCCTTTTTTACATCCTCTCCCCCTCCCCCATCCTCCTTGGACCTATATAATTATCCCTAACTCATTTCCACTTAATAGAACTCTATTCTATTGCTTTTGGATGATATTCAAATTTCAAAATCTCCTTAGCCTTTTTTGCTTCAACATAAACTAAAAATTCCTGTTTGGGTACAACTGTCATATTGTTTGTGTAAGCCCTTTAATGGCAGTAGCCAGTGGTAACTATTGCTATCTGCCCTACCCAGTTTTAAAAGTTGTACTGCAGAGGAGTATTTGTTTGAAAATAAGTGCCTAAAGAACTTCTAAGGATTTACAACAAATAGGAATATTCAAAGGGAGAGGCAGAACGAGAGCACACAAACATGAGTGCAAAGTTTAATATTACAAAAAAATAGGTATTATGGTAAAAAATTAATAATTTGGAGAAAGTCTTCTTCCCTGAGATGTAGATATGATCTGTCAGTCTTTCAAGTCAGGATAGCTCAGTGAGAAAGGATCAGAGTGATTTATTCAATTGACATTTTACAGATTATCTTGAAAAAAGATGTGTAGATAAAATTTCTGATATTTTTGGAAACTATATGGTGTGTTCATGTTTGATATCCTCTCTAGAGTTCTGGTTTTCCCACCGCCAAACATACAACGAAGAAAAGATGGAGTAAAGAGTTACAAAAATAACTTTGAAGCGAGTAGGATTTTGGATAAGGGGAAACTCATGTCTTATTTTTATCCCACCCTTTCTATTTAAAATGCTTAACTTAGAACACATAAGTTAACAAATTCAGAGGAAGAAAGTGCAAATGAAAGTAGTGAAAATAATTTTGTATAGAAAACACATCAAATTAAATAATTTATTATCTGCACTTCAAAATACTATTCCCTATGCCATCCGTCTGGTAAACTTGCAAGATACATTTTTCTCACCATAAACACGTATACATCCGAATTAGACTGTGTTGTTTCTCTGTGTCATATAATATATTGTATTTTGTATTTATTTGTTTTGTCATGTTTATGTAGTGTATATTGGAGGTGGTGACCCTTTGAGAGCCGTATGCAACAAAATTTCATTTTAATGTATGCCGATTAGTGTACATTCAAAGTGACAATAAAGTTATTATTCTATACTTTCTTAATATTTTGTACATCACAATTCATGAAGCCTAATAAGCTTTATGACAATATTTTATCAAAGGAGAATATATATATTTCTTTAAAAAGCTTGTATTTGATTATAAGTTATGCAATAGTTAACAGATATATGATCTAAATGCAAAAAAATCTTATGTTAGGTATGTACATAATCTTTAAAAAGAAATATTGGATGCTACGGTATGTTCAATCCTTGCCTTTTTCTACTGTGCAGGGTATGACCAAATCCTTATCCACCCCATTATATCCTTAAGTAAAATTCCTGCTGGCATGGATTTATAATACTTTACATTTTATTGCACAGTTCTCTGCCTGTCTTCAGAAGAAGGCCTCCATGGAATTTAGTGAGAATATTTGCTTTAGAAGTATTCATAGTACTACAGCCTCAGTCTTTTCCTTTGTCATTGACTATTTGGAATATGCTTCAATTCACACCTATATGCTATGATAATAAAAATGTACTATTACAATCTCCATTTTCTATCAACACCTAACAATTGCTCTTTTCTCATGACAGCTCCAAGATGATAAGAAACCATTTTGATTTGGCGGTTAGTTCATTTTATATGTGCAAATAAATACTATTTTGAAAAGGAAATAGTGATAGCTTGGGTGCAGAGTAACACAGATTCATACCTAGTATCCAGATATGAGCCAGATATCAATCAACATTACTGAACCTGTCTTAATGGTCCATATAGATTATGATTTTAAATTTATAAAAATACCTAGATGTCTTCAAGCATTAGAGCTTAGATAAACAATTCCCAGATGGCATATGTGGAGTTTTATTTTTATTTATTTATTTTGTCGAGTACATATTAGATAATATATATAAGTATAAGCATGAATTGAATACATAAAATGAATACAATTAAAGGAAACATTAGGACAGGGACGGTAGGCACTCTGGTGCTCTTATGCATGCCCCTTATAGACCTCTTAGGAATGGGGTGAGGTCCTAAAAATCATTTTCAAATTCAACTTTAAAAAATGAAAATGAATAAGCTTATAAAATTTCCAGATATGATAAAACAGTGTTCTTGCCTGAAATATTTAAGATTTGGGGTAAGAGCCCCAACTTTTCTATTATTTCAAGCGAAAACAATAAACTCCCTTTTTATGACCTTGTAAATTCCTGAATTCAGGGTAGAGTCGGGGCGACTGGATGGAGCTGAGCATTTACTGGCTGGATGTCCTCCTTGATGCCATGCAGAATTCACAGCAGATTGTTTTTCTTTGTATCCTAAGAGAGAAACACTTGCTGCTACCTAGGATTGAACTCTCAATCTTCCAAGTGGGAGGCAAGCGTCTTCATCATTAGGCCACCGCACCACTCTTTCAAGGAAGAACAAAGAAACCCTGCAATAATAGATCTTGAGCTATTATTCATTTAAAAGTTTTTTTTTTGGGGGGGGGCTTTCACACTAAGGACTGATTGAAGTATTCTTAGAAACACAATCATTGGTTCACAGACTGAAATTTAGGTTCCACTGATCTCTGCCTTGCATGTTTCTCATTTGAATTGATAGGGATGATGTCTTACATTCATACAATCTCATGCCCTGCATAATTCCCATTTTTATCACTGTAAAAAGCTTATCACAACATGGACTGCTATTACCTAGGACTCACATTCTAAAAAGAAAAAAAAGATATGCATGGATCTCACTTCTGTTGCTAGATTCCTTTGTATAGAGTGTTTAGGGAAAATAGTTTGATTATTTCCAGCAGAAATACCGTACAAGAATTATGCACCCAGTTCAGATGGTAAAGCCAATAGTACCCTAAATCTTTTTCAGATAATTTGGGGGAGGGAGTACAAAGGAGAAACATAACTAAAATGGGAAGGAGAATTGAAATCATCCCTATTTACACAAACATAGGGTATTTTATTTTTTATGTTGCTTTTATCTGCTGTTATTAAGCAACTCAACTTCATATTCATCTCCAACTAGATACGTTTGCATGTGTGTTTTCAAATTGAATGGAATGCTTTATTAGAGTAAGTAATAGTTCCATGCCTTTTATTTAACGTATCACTGGAATTAAATGTTTGCTAGCTTTTGTAAAGGATATAAGTAAATTGTTGAACAAGTAAATTAAAACCTTGCTAAAGATGCAAAAAGCCAGTAACTCATATCAAGATCAGAAGTCAGACCAACTTTCATATATATAGTTCAAAGAGTTGATGAGCTTTCAAATAACAACAAAGCCTCAGATCTATCCAAGAGTCTGGGTATTTGTAAACAAGGATACGCCAAGAACACATTAAGGTCAAAAGCTGGTAGTAAAACACATTTTAGTCTAGAATGGAAGGCTAGACAAAATTCTAAAAGCCCCAATGATTCCTTTACTGCAGTATGTTGGAAAAGGGCCCAGTATGTAAGTAAGTAGGACTCAGTCCTATAGCAGAGTGTTGGGGCAACTATCAGCATTCCCAGGATTAGCCTCATCCTCTGACAACAATTTGGGTTTCTTTTTCCTTTGTAGATTTCACTTTTCCATTTGGATGTGGTACTATATATAATATTCATTAAATGGATATCAAATATTTATCATTCTTACAAAATTAGAGTTATAAATGTGTTAACATTGGCAGATAATAAAGTTATCAGAACATTCCTTTTTAAAGTATGCTAAAATAAGCACCTTCTAGATGGTTTCTTTGGTATAGTTGAAGGCATCAGGCTAGAAAACGAAAGACCATGAATTCTAATCCCGTCTTAGTTTTAAAGTCAACTGAGATGACCTTGGACCACTGACTTTCTCTCAGCCCTTGGAAGAAGACAATGTAAAACTACTTTTGCAAAACTTTGCAGAGAAAACTAGAAGGACTTGTTAGTCATTCAGGAGGAGTCAACCCTGTCTAAAAGGTACAAAAAACAAACAAACAAACAAAAAAGATTTCTTTCTAAGGTGCCCAGGCTTTTATTTAAACAAAGTAATTCAAAAGCTGTTGTAGAAACATCCTGAATGTAGTTGCTTAGTTTTTAATTTGATACTGAAAAGGCCAAACATTAATTCAGACAGAAATACCTGTTTACCCAAACTGGTGTTTGGGTAAACACCAGTTTGGGTAATAGGGATATCAAATTCAAATCAAGCTTACAATTAGCTGCTGTATATTTCATTCACTATACAATATATTCTCACGTACTTAACTTTCTGTGAACATTTAAACAAATAAGTCTGATTACAATTTGATGACTAAAGAAAACACAGGTTGGAACTTGGCTCAAAATGTGAGGCTGCTCGGTCTATTTTGTACAATGATAAATAGCAAAACCACTCATTCCAGTTCAACATATTTGTGCTTGAAATTACTTTGTTTTGATCAATGAAGTTCTGCTTTCTGTAATTATAAAGAGAAGTTTGAATAAATAAATCCAGGGAGATCTATAGATGGATAAGGTACTAAGTGTCTGCCTTGGAAACCTTGATTTTTTTTGCTATTTTTTAAAAAAGAAAGTTTGTTTTACAATTAAAGAACAGTTTATTTAGAATGTGCGTATGTATTTTGGCCTATGTTTGACATTCAATATCTGCTTGAAAACTTTGCAAAACCTCTGGAACCGTGAGAAACAAACAAACATATTATATTAGAAAAATGTTTGGCAAATATTAGATCTAGGGATATGGAAAACATACCACAATACTTCGTTTTTTCTGCTTCTACTGTTTGACACACACTTCCAATTCAAATACTCTGATGTATGAAAACCAGAGGCCGATCACAGTTGAATGATGTATTTTCAATTAGTTTAATTGTGCAGAAGTTTACACAGTTTAAGCTTCTCTGCCCATCACTTAAGAAGTGAGAAATTGCTGGTATTTGTAGTATTTCTAACAGGAGAGAAGAAAATTGTTTGCATTTGTTTTCCTTTCTTTGGAACATGAGGAATTATGTTTCCTAGTTCTGTAGTAATCTACATTATGACTCAATATCAGTTTAAAGTCTCAAATCCTTCCAACAAAGCTTCTGGTTCTTAAAAATAACAGCTTTAAAATGAAAGTCCCCACCTCTTTTGTTACATGCTTTAAACAGTGCAGTGCAATTATATACATGTCTACCCAGAAATTCCATTGAATGAAATGAGGTTTAATCCTAAATAAAAGGGTACAGAATTATAGAGTAAATATGGTTTGAAAATCTGTCTATGAAAAAACAGTGATATCCATGTACTATTTACTTCTTCATATGCAGAAGGAAAATTGGGAAAAAATGAACTAAATTCTGGTCACTGGAACAGGAAGTATTTTAAAGAGTTTATGAGTATAAGATTTCCTCTCAAAATCCATACTTTATGCATGGATATTCAGGAAGACGGGCAAGGTCACACAAACTCACATATAAGGTTGATTAACGATAACACTGAAGTTTGAGTAAGAGAGGCTTAAGGAAATAAAGGATGCACCACAGCGACTGACCAGCTTGATTCACATGATATCTATTGATCCCTTGTCTTTTGCATAAGAGCAATTGTGGATTTATAAATGACAGAAATCATTGCCTCAGACAAAATATTACCATTTGTAACCACTCCCACTCCTTCTCTGGAAGCCAATTGGATAAACTCATGAATGTCTGAGCACTAGGATGATTAATGTTGGGATACGTGGATTGTAAAAAAAGCCTTTGGAATCCAGCTAGGTATTTCAAAGCTGATATCTGAGAAACGTAAAAATAGGTGGAATGACAGAAGTAGAATTAATTGAATACCACAGTGACATAATATTGTGGAGGCCAGAAATAATACAACAAAGCTTGTGGAGAAAGGGACATGGAAAAAACATTCCTCTATAAGACTATCACAAAATTCCATTGTTCAAATATATTGTTTCATTTCCGGATGTTGACTAATGCAGAGAATGCTTTGGCTTCTTAGGGAAAGTCTGACTTTTTGGAGCAATGAGAGACATTAGGAAAGGATTCCTACTAGATAATACTTAAACCAGCAGAATGACCAATATGCAAATGTAGTGCAGTAAAATGGCAGTTGGAAAACCTTTGATGATAAAATAAAAATCCTGTACAGCCATGTCTTTATATTGAAATAACATAAAGGATTTAATATTTTTACAACTCTTAAAAACAAACACTACAAAAAAGGCTGAATAAGATGATCAGCAAATTACTACTCAATTGCTTCCTACCTTAGTTAGCTGTGAAGTATATGGGCATTCCCACAATTAGTAGACTATGGTATGTGGAAAAAAGCAGAAGTGAATTGAGTTGTATGCATCACATTCTGCCTACATTTCTCAAAATAATATGTTTTCAGGTAAAAAAGACTGCTAAAAGACAGGTCATAAAAACAATAGCATACAGAATGTAGCAGAATAATATGGAAGATAGGTTGGAAGTCTTCTAATCCAACCTTCTGCTCAACCAGGAAACCCTATTCCATTTCAGACAAATGGTTGTCCAATTTCTTCTTAAAAATCTCTAGGATTGGAGCACCCACAACTTCTGGAGGCAAGTAGTTCTACTGATTAGTTGTTCTAACTGTCAGGAAATTTGTTCTTAATTCTAGGTTGCTTCTCTCCTTGATTAGTTTCCATCCATTGCTTCTTGTCATGGTCAGGTGATTTGGAGAATAGGTTAAACCTTCTTTGTGGCATACTGCTAGTTGTCCATATCTCCCAGATTAAGCCATTCAAACACATTATTAATAAGCTATGAGCCATATTGGACAAGGCACTGTACTTTTACAGACACTTGATGACAAACCAACACTTGCACATAGACACAAACCATTCTGAAGCAGCTTTTCACAAGCAACAAGGAATAACAGAATAATGATAGTAATATGGGAACCAGACCCTGCAACAAGCCCATTTATTTAGACCAATAATAACACCAAGATTAAAGTACTTTCTCATACTTCACTAATGTGATATATGCCATGAGATGCCAACAATAACCCGCTGGATTCTGTTTAGGACTTTGTACAAAGGAATGTATCAGGCTTCAAAACAAGGACAAAATGTCAATCATTTCAGCTCCCAGAATCTTCCATTACTAGACAGATACCAAAGTAGCCATTTTAGGGGAGGGGGGAGTAATTGAGCAAAATAATGCTGGATTCACATAGAGTAAAGTTATTAGGCTATCCCAGGAGGTTTCAACAAACACAATGGGATTTTAACACATTATAATTGCTATTTGATAAGTACTTGTAATCTATCTAACATCTCCACCCTATCTTCTGGCTTTTCCTCCTACCTCCACAGATACACCCCATCATACTATTTTAAATCCCAGATTAGTTTAGCCACTCCATACGTCTGATGAAGTGAACTTCAGTTTATAAAAAATGTATGTATTATATGTCATTTATTAGTTTGAAAAGGTGCTACCAGGCTGCTCCTGATTTATTTTCCTATACGGTAAATAAAACTTCATTTCCAATACTTTTACCAAACAGGTTGGGATTAAACCTTGAACAATTCTGTCTTTAAAAATTATTTCTGAGTCAATTGGTTTGAATGAAAGACACTTGTTAAAAACATCCTCATAGCATAATAGGATTAATTATGTGATGACATACACATCTACTTCAAAGTTTTCAGTTAGAATCTGTTTGAAATTTCTTTTTAAAAACACTTTCAGATAGATGTACTGTAGAAATGTATGTTATAAAATGCTTTTGGAACCTAAGATTCCTTAAGGCTCCACTCCCATCATCCTCATCCATAAAAAATATTCTTAAAGGTTATTGTTTTATTGATGGAGTTGATAGTTATGTTACTGAACAGGTAGGAGTCTAGAGAAAGAAAGATATAATGATCCCTTCAAATTGTGACCTCAGAATATTTTGGATTCAGGCCAATGTGTCTTTGGGGCACACAAATGTAATCTGAGGATTTCTTTATTAAAAATAGGCAGTATCAAGTATTATGTATTGGTGTGGCTGGCTACCTGACTAAGAGGAAGAAGGCCAGCAAAATGTTCGCTCTATGTTTCCATGATTATTTATAATATGATTTCATGATTTCATTGATAAAGATGATCTAGTAATCCATAGAACTATGTGACGCATAAACTGAACCAGATTTTCAAACAGTTTGATAAAAGCCTCAGTTTACTTTCTTCTGGAGGTAAGGAAAATGTGTCCTGGAATGTCCAATAGGGTTCAGATTATCCCATAGATCTATCAAGAGACTAGAATGCAGCTGGTATCCATAGATTATGGGAAATCAGAAATAGGAAGATGGTACAGAAGAAGAATTATTCTTAATAATTGTATATTGTATACAATATACATATTGTATGTATGTACAATATACATATGAGCATATTGTACCTGAGCACATACCTAATGGGAACAAATTGAATAAGAATATATTTCATAGGATCATGTAATTAATTAATTCTAGGCTAAAGTTTATTAATGAAGTATTTATTATTCTCACAGTTGTTCTAGATCCTCATGACCAGTTTCCTTTGCTACCAGTGTAATGTATAGTAATAAAGTTTGCTATGCAAATGCTTACAATTTAATAAGTAAGTAAGCAAGATAGCCAATGTTATTCCTGCCTCTGTATCCTGCCTCTTGAATGGAATTCAGAATAGGTAATACTCTCAGCAATAATAAGAAGAGAAATAAGAGGAAATAATTTTCCTATTTTCTCTTGATAAAAGTATCCAATTGAACTCTGCTCATAGCTAAATAAATTGAAGATGCTTCATTTAAGGGTTAAAGTTGACTAAGTAGTTGCTGGTAACTTTTGTTTTCAGTACAACACCAGATGTACTGGAAACAAAAAAAAAAAACAAACATACACATCCTGCGATTTTGCCTTATCTTATTTATAGAAGGAACAGTGTTGACATAGTGTAGACAGGATAGTCAGTAGTCAGTTTTATTAGAAATTTGCTATAAAAGACACTACCTTTGAGACACAAGAAATTGAGAGGTGTCAATATAAGTTGGACAAATAATATACATATATATGTGCATCTGTGCATGTGTGTTTGGAATATAAAAATAAGCTTATCAGAGGATGTTGGCAGCTACTAAACTTTACTGCTAGGTTGCTACAAAACAATGAAACAAATAAAATTTTATGTGCTTGAGATTTATATCAGTTTTTTTAAAAAAAGAAAAACTTTAATTAAAATTTTTAAACTCTTCTGGCTAATATGATTGCAATTCTGTACTTCAAATTTCTTTTAGCAAAAAAAATCATTCTTTTCACCTGTTTTCAAATTGCCACTATCAGTCTTAAATAATCATTTCCCAATTCCACCACAATCTCTGACCACTATTTGATTGTGGCAGTATTGTTTCCTCAAACCCAAGATAACATATTGATTTATATCTTCCTCATTAGGAATAAATCTAAAACATTTGATGACCATCTTAATGCAAGACACTAGACTTGTAAATAAAGGAAAATTTCTTCAGTTGTTCCCATAATCCATTATACGTTGAAGACGTATCTATTCAAAACTAGTCAAATATGTCAAAAAATTCACTGATTTTTTTCTCCTCTGACAAGTAATTGACTATATAAAATTCAATAACTGCTTCCTTTAGATCATTTGTAATCAAATTTCCATAAGTTAAAAGAAGTTTGAGTTAATGTTTCCAATTTTATGCTGTACAGTGTACACAATGGAAACAGATCATTTGAAAGATATTGTTGAAAATTACTAATTAATATTATTGTTGATAAAGCTAATGTTTTAAATGCAGCAGTAATATTTGCCTTTATTTTGTTAGTGTTGAAGTTCTAGTTTAGCATTTTTATTATCCACAACATGATTTCCTGATTATTATGTTTCTTACAAAAAGACAGTAATTTCTTTTTTTTTTTAAAGTAAGGATTGGAAAAAAATTGCAGTTCTTAGAATATATGAAAAAATAATTTGCAGAAAAGAAAATGTATTTCTGAAAAAACAAGACTTTTATGATAAAGATGTTGTTCAGGATCATTACAATCTTCTTGTGTTGTAGCAATTAGAGTATAGTAAGGATATATCAGAAGTTTCCTTCAATGGTAGTCATCCAGGGATGAAATGCTACTGGTTCGCTCCCATTTGGGTGAACCAGTAGTGATAAAAACTACCGGTTCGGGCAAACTGGTAGTAAAAAAAATGCTTTAAAAAGTAAAAAAGAGATTCCGACGATTGCACGGCACAGTTGTGATCATTGGAACTTTTTTTTACTTTTTTAAAGCATTTTTTTACTACCTATTCACCCGAACATTTTTAAAAAATGTTTTAAAAAGGTTTTATTAAAAAAGGTTCTGACAATCGCGCAGCACAGCTGTGATCGTCGGAACCTTTTTTTTTATTTTTATTTTTTTAAAGCATTTTTTACTACCAGTTCGGGCGAATAGTTAGTAAAAAATGTTTTAAAAAGTAAAAAAAAAAAAAGTTGGCCATGCCCACCCAGTCACATGACCTCCACCAAGCCACACCTATCATGCCACTCCCACAGAACCAGTAGCAAAAAAATTTGCATTTCACCACTCTAGTAATCCCTTAAAATTTGAATTTGAACTCAAGTTACTGTTATTGTTTTAGGTCAGGAATGAGAAACCTGTGCTCTTGCAAATGTTACAGCAAAATTTTTCTTTATTGGCTGGTGTGCAGTGGAACTTGTAATTGAGCGACAAACTATTGTATAGCCACCATTCCTAAATTCTTTTGTAAGTGATTACAGAAAAGCAATGCTTCACAAGCTCATGTAAGTGTTTGTGTGGTGTGTGTGCGTGTGTGTGTGTGTGTGTGTGTGTGTGTGTGTGAGAGAGAGAGAGAGAGAGAGAGAGAGAGAGAGAGAGAGAGAGAGAGAGAGAGAGAGAGAGATATGTATATTAGACTTGTTCATATGCCAGCCCCATGACACGTAAACTAAGCATCAAATATACCAACTTGATACTGAAAATTATATTCTGGAAATATATTATTTTTTTAATCAATTAAGGAAATATTTTTATTTTCTCCCACTTTAGCTGACTATTTTATTTCATAAGTTATGAAGTACACAAGCTATTCGATCATTTCATGTTTTACCATTGTTTCTACATTCCTATGGTACTGGAAACAAAAACAGACCAATCTTTTTATCAGTGTGATGAAAAAAACAAACAGCTGAAGTAGGTAATATTTTATATTTAAACATTGAAATCATACCATCGTCATAACTTTTTCTGCCAAACACACTGACTTGGCAATAAGCATCCTTTTGTGAAAAGGATTGAATATATTTAAATATATTTTATATTTTAATACAAAGAGGTATATTTGCTTGCCATCATGGATGCTGAGGAAAACCGTATCCTATATCAATCACTGAGTTCCCCCACATGCTCGACAATATATTGCTTCTTTCACCATCTGTTGGTCTCTAAGAAGGTGGCTCAGTGACTAAGACACTGAGATTGTTGATCAGAAAGGTCGGCAGTTCGAATCCATAGTACAGGTCTCCTGTGTGAGCAGGGGGTTGGACTAGATGACCTCAAAGGTCCCTTCCAACTCTGTTACTGTTACTTTTTGGGTGGATGATGGTGCAGAGTTGTGAAACCTAGAATATTGTCCCCCAGTTCCATTCCCAATTAGAAAACAAAATTTATATGCAGCAACACAGCTGCTTTTCTTAATAGGAACATTAAGAAAGGGCTCACAACTTGGGCGTCCTCCTGGATTCACGGCTGTCTTTAGAAGAGCACTTGATGGCCGTGACCAGGAGGATTTTTTATCAGGTTCGCCTGATTCGCCAGTTGCGTCCCTTTCTAGATCGGGACTCGTTACGCACAGTCACTCATGCCCTCGTCACCTCTCGTCTGGACTATTGTAACGCTCTCTACATGGGGCTCCCCTTGAGGTGCACCCGGAGGCTCCAACTGGCGCAGAGTGCGGCCACGCGGGTGGTTATGGGAGCAACGTGGAGCTCCCATGTAACACCTCTCCTGCGCGAGCTGCACTGGCTCCCAGTGGTCTTCTGGGTGCGCTTCAAGGTTCTGGTTACCACTTTTAAAGTGCTCCATAGCTTAGGACCTGGTTACTTACGGGACCGCCTACTACCATCAATAGCCTCCCACCGACCAGTACGCTCCCACAGAGAGGGGCTCCTCCAGGTGCCGTCGGCCAAACAATGTCGGCTGTCGGCCCCTAGGGGGAGAGCCTTCTCTGTGGGGGCACCGACGATCTGGAATGAGCTCCCCCCAGAGATACGGAGGATTCCGGATCTGCGCACCTTCCGCCGCGAGCTGAAGACGCTTTTATTTCATCAAGCTGGCCTCGCCTAAATCTTTTCCCTTTTAAGTGTAAATTTTAAATTTTTACTGTATTTTAAAATATGGGTATTTTAAATTATGGGTATCAATTCAGCCAAATTTATTTAATTCATTTTATTCTATTTTAAATTTTGTATATCTATGTGTTTTATTTCATGGCTGTGCACCGCCCTGAGTCCTTCGGGAGTAGGGCGGTATAGAAATTCAATAAAAATTTAATTTTTTTTTTTAAAAAAATAGCAACATACTAGGAGTTTTATTTTAAATCTCCTCATTGCTTCTCTCTTCCTACTCCAAAGTTGATAAAAGTGACTGAAAAATATAAAGCTAATGGTCAGCAGCCACAGCCAAGTTCAGCACATTTTTGAAGCAAAAGAAATACTCAGCCTTAAAGGTATATACCACACCGTGACCTAAACATTATACTTCATGCTTTTATAAGATTAGTGCTGTGAACTTCTGTCTGCATAGCTGTCCTTGCCAGCAATTTTTAAACCTAAAAATATAGTTTTTATTTCTGTAGATATATAAAAATGAAAAACCCTAGCCTCTGTGGGTTTAAGTCGTGCTTTGTGCTCCAATTTTACTGCATATGCAGCACCTAAAATGGTTGGTTAACCACTGCTAAAATTGCAAGGTGTGCAGCTCTTCTGGTGCAAGAAGAAGAGAAGGAGAATTACTTGTGATCCAGAACATATACTGTGCTCACTTTTACCAAACAATTAATTTTGCAGAGTACAGGCAGAGAGAATTATATGGCCACCATTGTTTGTAGTTAATCCAAAGTATGCTTAATATGGAGTAAACTTCCTTTAATTCGGTGGGATGTTTTCCTGAATACATGGTCAGTCTTGCTGTGTAAACCATCGTTTTTAAGAACAAGTATCACATAAAATAGATTAGAAATGTAATGTGGGAAGTAATATTGAATCATTTTAGTAGAAGCAAAGCACTTCAAATGGTGCCTGCAGGTTCATATTAGATTTTTAACACAGGGGTTCTGTTTGTCATAACAATTTGTTCCCATAGTAGAACAGACTGAAAGGTAACAATGATGAGTTGGTGCAATATATTACATTAAATAAACTTGTCTGGTTAGCACTGCATGAAAAGCTTTGTTTACATTACTGTAAGATGTTTTCTGCTGTATTATAATTCTGCTGTGCAAATAAATTAAGAGAGGTTTTGACAGTTCATTTACTTTCCATATGCACACAAAAAATGAAGGACTTTATTTATTGTATTGTATTTTGGCTTATTAGTGGAAAATATTTTTGTTTTATAAAAAAATTGCTGCATGGCATCATCAATCCTATAATCAGAAAAAGCAAGCAGATGAAAGATTGCCTTATCTGCTTGTTGCCATATTGAAAAGAAGAACAAATAACAAATACTATATTTAGATAGTTAGTATTTCAAAGACATAGCAAATAGTGTTGAATCACTGGGATGTGGGGAGGAGGGAGGCAGGGAAGAGAGAATTTATTAATAGGAACTATATTTTTTGCTTTTCTTTTTTAACCACTGTATGGTTTTCCGCATTAGGATTTGTACATATAATCTTATATGAATGAATCTGGAATTATACAAATTAAGAGCCTTCCCTATGATATATTAAGAGAGGTTGTGACAGTTCATTTTCTTTACATAGATCCAAAATTTAAAAAAGGATGAAGGCTATTACTTTATTGTGTTATATCTTATATAATAACATTTTAAACAAATCCTTCCAAATTCTTAGTTTACAAAATAATACTCCTTAAACTTGTCTTATTAAGGGAGATCTCTCAGCTGCTTTTAGTGCAAGTCGCTTTATTAAGCCTCATTGAACTCCCAGATAAACATGCCTAAGTGCTATAGCCTTTGTCACTTGGGTTGCAATTATAGTAAGCATAGTTTCCTTTAAGTGTGCTCTGTTGAATTCTAAAAAACTACTTTTCAATAGATATGTATATGATTTTATAGGGCTCCCAGTGTCTATTTTATTATTTACTAGTGCTTAAAATAGTACACCTAGATTTTGTTCTAAAATGTGACATAATTTTTAAAAAGTTTTAAAATTATTGGATGACAAGGCTGATTTTCTTTTATTTTGGAAGATATATATTTTCACACTTAAATATGTTTAGCATTCCTGGGATATATCATCTATATATAATGATTTTATAATTTTATTGATCTATAGAATGTAATGCCTTCTTTCTTCAGTTCCAGATGCCTTAGGAAGTCAGTTACGGATCAATGACCAACACTTGAAGAAAAGTATATGTTAATTTGTCCCATGATTTTTCCTAACCTTTCCTCTAATCCAATCACTTTGTTATATAATAATAGTTCAGATAATTCTTATTGACAATCAGCATTTACTCCAGGTTGTAACTGGTTGAGATGAAACTCTTTCTATTTGTATCAAGATTCTCATCAGCCTTAGCAGAACATGGCTTCTATCTAATAGTAAGGTTCAATGGATATTTAAGAATTACCAAAGTGCTTTTCTCAGATCCAGATCGTCTGATAAGGGTCTCTGTTAAAAAACAATGAAGTCCAATATTGCTTTCATTCAATAAATTACACAATTAACTGTGCCAAGGCTTAGTCTTTCAGGCACTTTAAATATGCACATAACTTTTTAAAAGCATGCTTTTATATCTTTCTTATTAGATTCAATAATATATATGGCCTCTCCAGTTTTGTTTTTGTTTTTAATATCTTACCCAGCTTCAAGGATCTCAAGAAAGTCTACTGTACTATTACATTACACAATGATGTCACAAAATAGGTTAATAACAGACTTATAAAAATAGATGATTTCAGTGTAGTTAATCTAAGTAAAATTACTGTATTCATAGATTAATATAATATAAGCACATAACTATTACTGTTCAATCCATGATCATCCATGAATATTAAACTTCCAATATGATATTGTCCAATATACAAATTAGAATAATGTTGATGAAATACCTCTATATATCCACATTAACACCACATTAATACTCTGTATGGTAATTTTAATTTCATTAGCTTTTATCTTTCTATTCATAGTTTATAAGCCAAACATTTCACTGATTTATTTGCATTTTTTGTGTTACATAATTCAGTTTTAGTTCCTTTTCTCTTAACATTAACCTAGATAGCTGTTGCTCTAAGATCTTGATTTCTTGAGACTGTCAAGAGCTACTAAAATAAAAGTATCAAAACCTCAAAAAGACAAACAAACTAAAGGAGATGCTTGTTTTCTTTTTTTGCCTTTTTGGCTTACTAAGAAAATGGCTACTAAAAATGGCAAGAGAGGGCAAGCAATCTGCAAAAACATAGTTACATAAGATATACTTCAGAAATAACTTGAACAGATATGAAATAAAATGGATGCTTTAAAAAAAAAGAATGGATGAAAGATTTATAAAGTTTAGAGAGGAAATGAGAGTAGATGTTAAAAAGATGGAAAGTTCCATAAAACAAATATTTGGAGGTAAAACAAATAAATGATAAAGTAGAAATTTTAGAGAGTAAGACAGATATTCCAGGCAGAGAGTTGGAGAGAGAACTGGATAATCTGGCTTTACTGGAACTGAGAACGAATTCTATTTGAGATTCAGAACTCTTCTAGAGGTTTCAGATGACAATATTAGAGAATGGATTATTAACATTATGGCAATTTTTTACACTTGGAGGAGGAAGAGATGGGCACAGAACTTGATATTAATATAGAATAATTTGGTATAGGATAAATTCCAGATTTGCCAGAAAAAGGAATATTTCTAAGAATGTTTTGATCCATTTTGTTAGAAAGAAGACAAGTAATCAAGTCCTGCAGCAGCATTTTAATACAAAAATCAAAGTGGATAATAGAGGTATAATTGTTCTGAAGGAGATTCCTATTAGAATCTTCTGTAAGAGAAAAGAATATGCCTTCTTGGTTGAAAAATGAAAAGAGAGGCAAAAATTATTGATGCTGACCCTAACATTGATCAAAGTATGACCAATAAATAAAGAATAAAGAACTTAGAACAGATCGAGTCTTATAAGTGTTTTGACGATGAACTCTTACAACCTCTTTAAAGTATTATGAGCTCTGTTTTACAAGGAGGAGAGATGCCAGAGTCTTGGAAAGATGTTAATATGATATTAACATCTACAGAGTGTCAAGGTTTGACTTTAGCAAGAAACTACAGAGCAATATCATTATTTTAAAAATATTATTTTACAACAATTTTAGCTGTAAATATGAAATATTTTTGCAAGGATTTATTCATGATGATCAATATAGGCTTTTACCTAAAAGACAGTTAATTTGTCAATATTATAACTCTGTAGGATATTCTGAAATATTTGGAACAACTTTATGAAAAACAATGAGTGTTATAGATGCAGATAAAACTTTTGGCAATTTAACCTACGTTTTCTTATTTAAGATTGTGGAAGATATGAATTTTGGAAGAAATTTTATAAAATGGGTGAAATACATTTATACTCCACAGATGGCACAAATAATTGTGAATAAAAATTCCACCAAACCACATGATATACTAAAAGGAGCAAGACAAAGTATTCCATTGTTCCCTCTCCTGTTTGTTTTAGTTCTTGAAATATTGACAATAAGACAAGATGAGAGAACTGTGGGTATACAAATTTAAAAAGAGACATACAAGTTAAGAGCTTTTTAGGATGACCTGGGTCTGGTTTTGGAAGACCCGTTAGAGGAAATTGAACTTTTAATTAGTAAAATTAAAAGAATTTGGGGTATTAATATGTTTCAAAATTAATAAACAGAAGACAAAGTTATTAAAAAATATGAAGATATAAGATCAAACAGATTGGATGAAGAGAATGTGTTTTAAGATTGCGAAGAAGATAAAATACATGGGCATTAGTATAACAAACATTGTATGTTATTTCAAAATATGTTAGACTTGGAATAAAGTTAAAAAATGTGTCAAGATGGGACAAAGTATAATTGTCATTATTGGGAAGAATTAATCTGTGATTAAGATGAATGTTTTTATTTTGTTTTAGACAATACCTATTTTGACAACTGATGAATCATTTTAACAATGGCAGAAGGATGTATCTAAATTTGCATGGCAGGAGAAAAACCCTTATTAAATATAAGGTATTACAAGATACAAAGGAAAGAGGAGGATTCGATTTACCAAATTTGAAATTATATTTTTCTGCTTGCTGTTTAGCTTGGATAAAAATGTGGTTATTATTAAGAAATAGAAGTTTATTGGGGTTAAAAGGACAATCTAAGATTAGAGTGACTAGGCTATCTTGGGTATGGCAAAGCTAACATTAATGTAGATTTCAAAAATTATATCAGTCAGGCCATCCTTAGAGTATGGAATACACCTAGGTTTTGCCTGAAAATACTTTGGGGCTTTTAGCACAAGAAATGATGACAAATTATAAGTAAACATAAACGGTCAACTTATTGTGATGTACTAAAAGTAAGTGTTTCATTAGGAAACACTGTCATGGAGAAGTGATTGCAGAACCATGCTCAACAATGTTTGAGAACTCTGGGACAATGTGAGCCTTCCAGAAGAGTAAAGTTTGTCTCTATCTTCAAGAAAGTGAAGAAAGAACATCTGAGAAATTACAGACCTATCAGCTTGAGTTAATCAATAAACCTCAAACAGATGATTACAATGATTTTTTGTATCTTTGGATCAATGTTGACTGGCTTTTTGCCTAAGGCAGGAATAGAATTTGTGGTCTCCAGTTTCCAGTTAATCATCTTTAATCTCTCTACCAAACTCTATCTGGGTATGGGTAGATCATAATATCTCAAGCATCTGAAAAACTGAAGTATTGTCCACAAACATTAATTTTCAAGATGCTACTAGAAAGATACCATTGTTTCCTGTTGATTATGTTTTTCGTATTTCAATAAAAGGATGGGATACAAATATTTTCTCAGCAAACTAATATGCAATTAATTAAGTGTTAACTTTTAAATCAACAAAAGCAAAAAAATTATCTCTGGTGATGAACATAAGAGTTGATGAGATTACAGAGAGAATTCATATTTAATCCCTTCCCCTTGAATTAACACCCCAGCTGCTATATTCTGCTATATGCAGAGCAAAGTCTCCAGGCACAACACAAACATATGTATCAAATATTTGGGCAATGACATTGGTAGAATAAGTAGCTTCCATCTTTACATAGCACTACTTACTTAATTAAATTAGTATCTGCCCAATTGCACTCATGTTATTTAAAAAGGAAAAGAAGAATAAACCAGAACTAAGGAACCTCATAGAATACTATGGTAGTCAGTATCTTCTGGAGACTCACGTGGGGGTCAATGAAGTTATGTGTATCCTGATATCATAATTTAAATATGAAAATCATGCTGATATTACTGGTGTTCTTTTGGATACCTATGAATGTGGCTAACACCCTGATACACTCAACTGTCCCTTTCTTCATCTATTCCAAAAGCATTAATGTAGCCTTTCCAACCATACCTTCCAGATGAACTGGGACTGTATATAAATTAAATGCATGAAGAAATGCAATTCATGTTTAATTTGGTGCATTCTTATAAATATATGTTTTGAAAGTTTATCCCATTACTTTCAGTATTTCATACTCCCAGGTAAATGATAAGCAACTACAATCATTGATGGAATGCAGTTTTATTTCTTCTGCTATCCACTTTTTTAGTTATTGATCTAGAAGTAAATGCAGCAAGATTAGGATTATATTAAAATCATAAACATGAATGACTTTTTTTTAATTTGATTTATATGCCGCCCTTCTCCGGAGACTCAGGGCACCTTACAATGCGTTAAGCAACAGCCTTCATACTTTTGTGTATTTATGCAAAGTCAGTTTATTGCCCCCACAATCCGGGTCCTCATTTTTCCTACCTAAGAAAGGATGGAAGGCTGAGTCAACCTTGAGCCTGGTGAGATTTGAACTTGCAGTAATTGCAGGCAGCTGATGTTAATAACAGTGCTTTAGTCTGCTGAGCCACCAGCAAGAAAGCAGTATTGTACGTAATAAATATAGGTAAAAAATTATATATATATATATATATATATATATATATATATATATATATATATATATATATATATATATATATATATATATACACACACACACACACACATACATATACACGTATATACATATATCTTTCTCTTTAGCCAGGTTCTACCTACGTAAACCAAGATATTATGCAGCCCTAGTTCAGTGAAATCACAATTTACTAGTTTCTGGGCTTTTTTTTTTTTCTCTTCTGGCAGCCAGCAGATCCTTTGCTGCCCATTCGGAGACTAAGATAGATCTATTTTGGCCTTATAAGGCCTCATCAGTTAGCCATACCCTCATCTCATGAAAGACACATAAAACTTACGAAAAAGAAAGAAACACACACACACACACACACACACACATACATGTATGTATGTATGTATGTGTATATGTATTTTTCTCTCAGCCGGGTTTATTCCTACGTAAATCAAGACCTTTATACAGAAATAGCTCAGTGAAATCCCATTCATTGGGATCCCATTCAATATATAAATAAATATCCAAGGGTACTTTCACATGTAGTTTTTCATTGTTCCAGAATCATCTGTGCACTGAGTGATCACATGCAGTAGAGTCCTTATTTCTAGCAAGACAATTTATTTTTAGTGCAACTGCAGTGTATTAGAATCCCCCTCCCTAAATTAGTCACTTCCTTGAAATGTTATATTGAACTTGTGGCAATCCATTTTCCTATTTGCTGTCATGCTGGCAGATCTTTCAAGAGGAAAAATGATTGATACCTTGACAGTCTTCCTTCAAAAATAACTCATTTTTTTTTTCTGATATGGCCGGAAAAATAAACACATTAAAAAAGTAAGATTTTAGGAAGGTTCAAGCAATATATTTATATTTTGCACGATGAAGGGATTATTGTTACGTTAGGATCTCCCAGAGTGAGGATAGGGTAGTGATCATCTTCACCTTGCTTTTGTGTAAGAGTGCTGTAATTTAATGCAATATTTCCTGATAGCATATTGAACACTCACCCCTTCAATTTCTTGTGACATTAAGAAAAAATAAATATATAAAACCAATTGTAAAAAATGGAAGATCCTACATACCGAAAGTATCTAGCATCAGCCCACAAATGCCCTTCCAAAAAAGTTCAGTTTTAAGAAGCTTTCAGAAGACATCTAGAGTTGGGGCCAAAGACACTTTAAATTGTGTTGGAAGCTAATAGGAAACAAATTCAGGCCTGTAGTGATAACAGTGTGAGCCACTGTAGTCAGATCCTCTCACCCTAAGCAGGGTCACAACTGATATACCAACTGCTTCTGAGCAAAGTCCCCCTGATCCAACAGGAGCTTCAAGCCCAGGGGGACACCCAAGTCACAGGTCAAGAGGGCAGTGCAACCCTGTCCAATGACAATATAGGGACTATGAAGGAACCCTGACTTGTTTTCCTTGTTACTGTCTTGGAAGAGCCTTCATGGTATCCGAAGCAAAACATCTAGTTTCAGTCACAGTTTGTTCCATATAGTATCAACCTTGTGAAATCTCAAGTTTTCTCTTTCTGCTACATATTCAAAATGACAGCGATTAATATACTTTCTTTTGAGAGCAGGTAACATAATTTCATTTTTAATGTGTGCCAGTGTGCTCACTGTAAAAAATAACAAAAGCTTTTAAATTATATATTAATCTTATCCAGAAATGTGAATTTTTGAAATTATAACCTTAAAATGTACTGGAAAGATATTTAACCATATATGGGACTGCCTTCTGACTGTGTCAAATTGGGAAATCTTGAAATGAAGGGTGTGCAATTTTTCAAATGTTCAATGCTTTCAGGGCAGAGGCGATGTTTATAATCTGTCTATATATTATAATATAAAGACAATTCTAATATTATTCAGCTTCAAATTTTCTTTTGTATTGTGAATTTTCAAAAGGATATTTACTACATTGAAGTGCTTTTCATTCTTCGTAGCTTTGTAATGAATGTATAAGCCACACAGGTTATAGAAACTAAAGCTGAAGTAGGACTATAGATAATATACCTGTGATGTTCTATTTAATGTGGAAATTGAGAAGATTGACATTTCATATACTAAAATACAGCTCAGAATATGAACTGTCTATAGATTTCCCCCACAAAATAATTGTGTCACATCAATCTTAATCTATTCTTCCATGGATTAGTTCGATACATTTCATAATAGGCTTAAAAATTATGAAATCATAATTTTGTCCTTTTTTTTAAAAAAAAAAACATTTATTATCCAAATAAAACAGGAGCGCTGATTTGCAACACTGATTTTGTTGTTTTTCAAAGTTTCACTAAGAAAAATCAATGAGACAATATATTTTGTTCATTCTCAACATATGTTACCTTGCACTCATAGGAGCCTTTCCGTCTTCTTATTTACTGTAAGTGTGTTTCTTCTCATGTCTTCCTTGAATCTCCTATTTGGTTTTGGTGGTGGACAAGGGGACTGCTACATAGAAAATATTGTTGCAATTATGAGTGTACTGTAGAAAAACTGCAAAGTGGTGTGGAATTCACCACAGATGTTGCTGCTGAGTACTTGTTCCCTGGGATTAATATTTAGCCATTCTTTTATAAACAATGTTTAATAATACCTTTCAGCAGAATCTGTTCTTGAATTCTAAACATTTCAGCAGCTCTGGATCCTACAAAATGTCAATAGTGTTTGAAAGTTCTGAAATAGTCCTAGCATATTAAAACAGTAAAAAACCAGAATAGTATAATCTTCAGCAATTCAAAATGTATTAATTTCTTGGTGTAATGAATTTATGGTCAATAGTTTGAGCTAATAGAGACTAAAGAATAGTTACAATTAATAGAGAATAAATACCATTACAGTTAATGAAACCTCATTTTGAGTAGACACACATGGAATTATGTTACAATGTTAAAAGAAAACAGCAGCTCCTAATAAGTACATGGACATGTCTATGTATTTTCATGAGAACAATATGATGACATTTTGTTATTGTTTACTTTCAGGATTCTTTTTTCAACTTCCTAGTTTATTTATTTATTTATTTGTCAGATTTATATGCCGCCCTTCTCCCGTAGGACTCGAGGTGGCTCACAACAATAAAACAACCCGACAATAGATAAAATTAAATAATATTAAAAACCAATTTAAAATCCCCAAATCCCCAAATTAAAATCCACGGCAGATCAGGTTCAGTTTATTTACCTGGGATTCTCTGGTAGTTACTATTGTAGCCAAAACCTGGCTCATCTAAAGTAACCAAATCATTTTGAAGATATAATTTAATTTTATTTGCATGAATACAAACAATAACCAGTATATATTAGATCCTGAACAAAAGGGGGCATGATGGCTCAGAGGTTAAAGATGCTAAACTTGTGATCTGGAAAACTGTGAGCTTGAGCTTGGGCTTGGGACTCAAGTGCCGTGTGACGCAGTGAGCTCCTGTTATTTGTCCCAGCCCCTTTAAACCTAGCAGTTTGAAAGTATGCAAATGCAAGAAAATAAATAGGTACTACTTTGGTGGGAAGGTAACAGCGTTCTGTGCACCTCAGCATATAGTCATATGCTGGCCAGATGACCACGATAGTGTCCTTGGACACTATCATAGCTCAACTAAAAAATGGAGATGAGCATCCCCTGGAACCTTTACCTTTACCTTTACTAGATCCCCAGCAAAGCTTTGTTGCTTTTCTGAGCTGCCATGAACAAAAGTAGAACCAGAGCTTATATTTATTTGGCTCACTGCATTGCAAAGGCAAAGCAAGATACAGTGAAAATTTAACAATGTGACACTGCAATGTTTTGGATAAACCCAACTTTGTGATTTTATTCTTTATCCCCTCCTACTAGATCAGCATACTAGCCAAACCATCTTTGAGACGGTTAGTGATTAGAAACAATCTTGTTTGCTGTGCCACAGATTCCTCACTGAGTCTTCTTCCTGTTGCTGCTTAGGGTGAATTCAACTTACTGTGAATGTTGTCTTACAAGGGTTCTTTAAGGAGGTTCCATTTGTATGTGTATATGGGGGTGGGGGAGGAATCTCATATGTTTAGTAGTGAATGCAGCTGCTGTATGTATGGGGTGTATCTTACCCCCATCCAAGTAATAAGAATGGTGACTCCTATTTAGCTTTCAAACTCAAAACAACATCAACTGGGTGTTATCACCATTCACCTGTTTACCTGCAAGGTTGTGCTGAGGATTTTGCGCATTATCTGCACGATAAAGTCGCTCAAATTCGGGAAGGCTTGGACTCTGACTGGGTAGGTACAGGCAGGTTGTCCGAGGTCTGTCTTGAGACGGTTATCTGGGATGAGTTTGACCCTGTGACTCCCGAGGACGTGGACAGGATGCTGGGGAGGTTGAACGCAACCACATGTTTATTGGACCCGTGTCCCTCCTGGTTGGTGCTGGCTACCCGGGAGGTTACACGAGGCTGGCTCCATAGGATTATAAATGCTTCTTTGAGTGAGGGGTTCTTGCCTCCCGCCTTGAAAGAGGCGGTGGTGAGGCCCCTCCTCAAGAAGCCCTCTCTGGACCCAGCTGTTTTAGCAAACTATCATCCAGTTTCCAACCTTCGCTTTTTGGCGAAGGTTGTTGAGAGTGTGGTTGCGCGACAGCTCCCGCAGTACCTGGATGAAACAGTCTATCTAGATCCATTCCAGTCCGGCTTCAGGCCCGGGTACAGCACGGAAACGGCATTGGTCGCGTTGGTTGATGATCTCTGGAGGGCTCGGGTCAGAGGTTGCTCCTCTGTTCTGGTCCTATTAGACCTCTCAGCGGCTTTTGATACCATCGACCATGGTATCATGCTGCGCTGGTTGGAGGGGTTGGGAGTGGGAGGCACTGTTTTACGGTGGTTCTCCTCCTATCTCTCCAACCGGTCGCAGTCTGTGTTGGCTGGAGGGCAGAGGTCGACCTCAAGGCACTTGATTTGTGGGGTGCCACAAGGGTCGGTCCTCTCGCCTCTCCTGTTCAACATTTATGTGAAGCCGCTGGGCGAGATCATCCATGGTTTTGGGGTGCAGTGCCATCTGTACTCTGATGACACCCAGCTGTACATCTCCACCCCAGACCACCCCAACGATGCCCTTGAAGTGATGTCCTGGTGCCTGGAGGCCGTGCGGGTCTGGATGGGGAGGAACAGGCTCCGACTCAATCCCTCCAAGACTGAGTGGCTGTGGCTGCCGGCATCCCGATATAGTCAGCTGGTGCCATCGCTGACTATTGGGGGCGAGACATTGGCCCCCACAGAGAGGGCGCGTAACTTGGGTGTCCTCCTGGACGCTGTCTTTAGAAGAGCATATGACGGCCGTGGCCAGGGGGGCTTTCTATCAGGTTCGCCTGATACGCCAGTTGCGCCCCTTTCTGGATCGGGACTCCCTATGCACGGTCACTTATGCCCTCGTTACTTCCCGCCTCGACTACTGCAACGCTCTCTATATGGGGCTCCCCTTGAGGAGCACTCGGAGGCTCCAACTGGTGCAGAATGCGGCCGCGCGGGTACTTATGGGGGCGACATGGCGCTCCCACATGACACCTCTCCTGCGCGAGCTGCATTGGCTTCCAGTGGTCTTCCGAGTGCGCTTCAAGGTGTTGGTTCTCATCTTCAAAGCACTCCATGGCTTAGGACCCGGTTATTTACGAGACCACCTTCTACCTCTGATAACCTCCCACCAGCCAACACGCTCCCACAGAGAGGGTCTCCTCAGGGTGCCGTCTGTCAGGCAGTGTCAGCTGGCGACCCCCCAGGGAAGAGCCTTCTCTGTGGGGGCACCCGCCCTTTGGAATGAGCTATCCCCAGCGATACGACTAATCCCGGACCTCCGGACCTTCGGCCGGGCCCTGAAGACTTTTTTATTTCAGCAAGCCGGGCTCGGTTAAAAATTTTTAATTGGGTGAATTTTATGGGTAAGGGGTTTTAAATTGGAGAAGCCTAAGTTAATTTAATTTTGTTTTAATGTATTTTAATATTTGTATTGTGTGTTTTTAATTCTGGCTGTTCACCGCCCCGAGTCCTTCGGGAGAGGGGGCGTATAAAAATTAAATAAATAAATAAATAAATAAATAAATAAATAAATAAATAAATAAATAAATATAAATAAATAAATAAATAAATAATTTCATATCTGTTAACTTTATGGTAGAAAAAATATCTTTACCTATTTAAAATACTGTGAAGAATAATTGATACTTGGATTAATATTTATGGCTCATTTACCAATGTGTTACCAACAAGACCTTGCTTGGATCTTGCATGGGGTTAATTAGATAGTCTAAGTGATCCTGTACACTGCAAATTAAGCCAAATATAGGTATAAAATTTGACATGGTAAAATGTTATTTCAAAAAGCACATTGTGGTTATAAAATCAAACCAATTTAACCTTTCTAAAATCAAATCTCTTCTAATTGATCAGTTTTTTAAAAAACAAAAAAACTATGCAGGCTTCACAGACCTGCTTGTTTTTGTTGAACAAGCCAAAATATAGTTATGAAAGGAGTTAAGAAACTCTGTTTTGAGGAGATAGGTAAAACCAAGTTTTGCTTTCAGCATTGATTTCTGGATATATATTAAATTTTCATCATTTCTGAAAACCATAAACAAATCATTCACTGACTGTAGTAGTTTGACCATATAAACAAATGCCTAAATCAGAGGTCTTCAAACTTGGCAAACAGGTATACTGGCTGGAGAATTCTGGGAGTTGACACAAGTCTTAAAGCTGCGAAGTTTGAAGACCTCTGGCCTAAATGAATATGGAAACTGAATCTGTAGCAGATTCTTCGGTTTTGTTCTTACTTCTCCATTGCACATGTTTAAAAAGAAAAAAGTTACATATGACAAAGGAAGGAAAGGGGGAAAAATATTCTCCAAACATGTTTGGTGATGGCCAGGAAAAACGGGGGGGAAACTAAATCCCAATCTGTTTGAAGAAAAAGATAGGCAACAGCAGTACAATCCTGGAACACATACAATACAAATTAACTCTGGGATTGAAATAATTCATCTAGCCTAACAATCTGTGGAAAAGGACTAGAGAGGAAAATCCTACAAATGAATGACTGGTTATGAAAAAAATATTCCTGGGATTTGATTTCTAAGGGAATGGTCTGAGTTATTTAACTGATGGACTTCTAGTAATAGATCAGTTACATCTAACAAAAATTGGCAAAAAGTATACAGTATTGCCCAGACATTAGTGAGCTTGAAACCTGTCAGGATTGGAGATGGAAAAAAAAAAACTTTTGCCAGATGGGTCATGTCTAGACTTGCAGAATGAGGATTTTATTTCTGATATGAGCTATTTTTGTAATTACAGATTGAAAAACTAACAGTTGATGAAATGGATAAACAAGATCTAGATTTAAAATTTATGTGTTAATTCTTAAATGTATTCAGAAAGCGTTTTGGAGGAACATAGCAACACAACTTTGACTCAGTTATATTTAAAGACTGAATGATGGGTATATCTGGTTTTTTTGTTCAGCTAAGCATGAAAACCAATTCTGTATTGCTGTAAGTTCATATTTTGAACTAGGTCCATCAGAAAGTCAAAACCCTTGATGGTGATATTGGTTAACAAAATGTGTAGTTTAGTGTCAATGTTGATAAAAATTGTAATCATTCCTATCTCATTTTCAGAAAACTAGGCAACAATATAAATGTGCAGATATTCCAGTTTATAGAGAGGTTAGAAGGAATTTTTCACCTCAATATTGTGGGCATTTTTTGCCAATTTTAATGTCTGTATGTACTTGTATCCTCTTGCTATTTTACTTTTATCTCTTGATGTTATTTAATCTCTAGACAGATATAATTGAACATTTTATTACCAAATGCCCTAGTAATTTTATTGATTTGATATGTTTAATAATTTTATATTTGAGCAAAAGAATACAGTAAATAGTTTTTACATTATGTACAATATTATTTTTATATTCTGGATAAGACTTCAAAAGCAATTCAAGCATTAAAGAGGAATGGTAAATGTTACAACAATAATCTGTGCATACTCAGTTTTTTGCCTAACCCATAACTTCATGCTAGACAGTTAGAAGCAACTAGATTAATTGGTTAGGAACATATTTATATGAACATATTTATATTACATCCTGAAATAAGAACTTTAGGTAAAGGCTTGTATAGTTTAGAAAAGTTGGAAGTGTTTTTTAAATGAGGCCTATTAAACCAATCAACTAAAAAATCAGAAAGTCTATAAAATTGTAACGTTCACAGCCTTTATTGCCCATACTTTTTCCAATAAACAAAGCTTGAGTTTGAACAGTACCAAAAGCAAATAAGATGTAGAAGGTATAATGAAGACCTGGTTGGATGATTCCTAAAATTGAAATACAATGATTGAAGGATGCAAATTGTTCAAAACCCTAACCCTCCCCCACCCGTGGAACTCTCTGAGCTTGGTGGTTTTCTTGCAGATTTCATTACCCAAAGTAGGTAGTGCTAGCACTTATGGTTTTACCTAGTTTGGGTAATAAGACATCTGCAGGAAAACAACCAAGCTCAGAAAGCACCAAAGGGATGGGGGAAAACATTTCAATCCTGTGCTACAAATATTATCCTGTATTGGAAAGGATGTCACAAAGCAGAATATCAAGATCTGCTTATTATCATTACAGAATACAGGACATAGAATAATGAATTTAACTTACAGAAAAGATAGTAATGCCAATATGACATGATCTGTCAATTCCCTTTTGTTCTCTCTTCAAGCCTTCCAATCAACAGCAATGGTGTACATTTACAACATTTCTTTTTAAAGAATAATCCAAGTATTTGAAGTCTATAAAAGTTTATAGATTGATGTGATGAACAAGCTAGTCATAAGGGTGCCACAACAGTTCTTGTAGTAAATACTGTGTACTTTGACTTACTTGCTTTATAGTTACTTATATAACTGAATTCAGAAGTAATGGAAACCTGATAATTGGTCTAACAATTAACAAGTAAACTATATAGTTCTCTCTGTAGTGACTAATATTTTGGAATTAAAATTATGGGTTTGGCTGACTTTGAACAATTGCTGCTATGGCAGACACAGTCTTTCACTCTCAAAATATTTGCTTTTTGGTAGCTAATCCAGTGGTGGGTTCCTCCCAGTTCTGCCGAGCCGGTAGCGGTGATGATATGACATCACCGAACCAGTTCTGCCCCCCACACCTATCCCCCCACCCTCGCGTTATTCTTACCTTTTATTTGGCTCCACCCCCAATCTATTGCTGTCTCCTGAGTCCCAGCTGATGGCTAGAAGGAAAAAACTTGCCACGGAGCTTCAAAGGGCCGCCCTACAGCTGATCAGTGTTAAAAGAAAACAAATGAGTAGACTGGTGCCTGCAAAAATACATGAGTAGATCAGTGCCTGCAAAAATAAATGGGTAGACCAGTGCCTGCAAAAATAAATGGATAAATGGGCAGTTAAAAGCCTGGTAGACCAGTACCTCTGCTAAATCCTAAATAATTGTCACATGACCATCAAGCCACACCCACAAAATAAGCCACGCCCACAGAACTGGTAGTAAAAAAATTTAGAACCCACCCCTGAGCTAATCCTATTATGCAAAGTTTCCTATTTCCTAGGAAATAACTTTCCTATTTAGCAATGTTAAAAGATAACTCAACCAAATCTCTCTTTTGGAATAATCTTTTCTACTTGAACAGCTGTTTCAGAAAAGGTGAACTGCATGCTATAAGGAAAAAGAACATAGACAAGTACCTGCTCATACCCCTGTCCCTTCATTTCTAGTTACAGAGAACAAACACAAGAACAAAGGAGTAAGGAAACCAGCTAATCATACGTGCAATAGTCCCTTCACACAATATACTTTTAACCTGATCCTGCCACTTTTATTTTAGGATTACCTCTTGCCCAAGTGCGGAATAGATGGATTGTTAGACATAAATGTCAATCTGAAGCTCTGCTTTAAAGAAATCTGGTCTTCCCCCAAATCATAGAAAGCAAAGATTCAATCTAGTGGATACCAAGGGAAATATTTGCAAAGGCTCCATCATGAACTTCAGGTTTCATTTTATAGGGCTATTTTCAAATGCAAGAATTCACATGGCATTCACATTTGTATCTAACATGTTGTAGCTAATTTATGGTTCAGTGTACCTAGCAAACTGAAAACCATAAAGCATAATGAATAAATCACTATTAAGTTAACAGTGGGTAAGTGATAATGTGAACATAGCTGTGCATTTATTTCTGCCTCTCTGTTCTGTGGAAGTACAGAAACACAGGCTTCCGATTAGAACTAACCATTCTTATTTTGTCTAAAATATTTAGCCTGAAATGAAGATTAATCCAAACAAACAGTGGTTATACTGTGGTTTCCTATTCTTGCCGCCTATTGTTTATCAGATTAAATAGAAACTTCATCATTGCTTCAAAGAGGGCATATTATTCACAAAGCAACAATTATAGTTTACTGTTACAACCAAACTGTTATTATTGCTTAGATTTATAGCACTATCTCCAGGTTCTTAGTGGCATGAGTAATACCCATTCCTCTCATTCTATTCCCCTAACAACAATTCTTTAAATATCTTGAACAGATAGAATAAGCAGCCTAAAATCTTCCAATGAGTTACTATGTTTGAATTGGTATCTTCCCAATCCTAGTTGCAGTTGGTTTGCAAATTATGGTTTGTACTAAATGCAATTTGTAGTTGTGTTTGTTTTCAAGCAATGATAACATCTGGTATCACTTTGCTCATGGGACTTCTGTGGATGAGGATGCATTTACGAAACTTTTCACTGAGCATAGTGTGTATGGGAGGAAGCAGATAGAATAGTGGTCCCCAACATTTGCGGCTTGGTGGCCCAGCTGGGGGGAAGAGGCCTTGTGTATGGTGGGACAGTGCACATGCACACATGCAGCTCAACTCACAGGCCGGTGTGCATGTGTGCTCAGCTCAACTTGTGCAAGTTGAGCTGCACATGCCAGCCTACTGCTCACACAGGTCAAGCGGCATATGAACCAGCCTGCCACTTACATGGCCTAGTTGCAAATAGGGCATGGCCTGGTAGTGGGCCGTGGGCCAGAGGTTGGGGACCCCAGAGATAAAACTTAAAACTCCACTGTGACTTCTTTTTTTTTTATTGAAAAGTTTTTAAAAAATTTTACACATACTTTCCCTTCCCTCCTCCCCCCTCCTCCCTCAACCCTCCCCCCCGACTTCCCAGAGCAAATACAAGATATAGCATTTAACAAACATATAAAAAAAAATAAGCTAACTACCTATAGATTTATCTCCCTTTTACACTTTAACTCCCCTTATTCATATCTGAATATAACTATTTAAACCAATTATTGCTTGAAAGTAATCAATCCAACTTCGTTCTTGTTGGTTCTTCAATAATAAGCAAGTCTTCTTTCTTCCAGCATTGCTCAATCAGAGCCCAATTACAATTAACCATCACATCTCCAACCCCTACATATATTAACACATTAACAAAATATTTTAACCAATCTCAAATAAATTATATTGTAAAAACGTTATTTTTACTTTTTACCCCATAAACTTATATTGATTCTTCCTGGAAACATTCCTTACTTAATAGCTTTACATAAATTTATTCATCTTATTCTCTACAAATCCACTGCGTATAAACAAATAACATCTTCACTTTTGATATCTATAAAAAATATTGTAAAAACCTTCCCTCAACCCTTGCTCCACTTATATTTTCAAGACAAATCATGTCCCTAAATATAAGTAAATCATTCATATTCACTATAACATAACTTTTCAAAACAGATCATATCCTCCACTGTGACTTCTTGACAATAGGTTAAGTGATGCTGCAACTGCCCTTTCTGGTATATGGAGGTTGTTGAGATCTGGATGGGAAGCAATAGGCTAAAACTGCACTTGGAGAAACAGTATTGAATGCAGGTTTGATAATTACCATCTTTGGTTGTGAATGGGATTGCATTGCCCCAGACAGACCTGGTGTGAAATTTGGGGGTTCTCCTGAACGTAAGATTCCTACTAGAGGAGCTGTTGACAAGTTGCCCAGGAGTGTGTAGTGTGCCAGTTATGTTCATTCCTGGATGAGATGGGTCTTCTCATGGTTACCATATACCCGGGTCATCTCCCAGTTGGACTATTGTAATGCACTATACATGGGGCTGTCCTTGAAGGGTATCTGGAAACTTCAATTGATCCAAAATGCAACAACCTGCATAGTTCTGCAGAAACCCAGATTTGCACATGTGTCACCTCTTCTATGAGGCTATGCTGGTTGCTGATTTGCTTCTGCATGAAATTCAAGATGCTATTTATCATCTTTAAAGCCCTATATGATTTGCAGCCAGAGTATTTGAGTATATAATCTCTCCCTGGTTATATTTACTGTATCTGATCCACCAGAGTAACAGTCATGCTGGCCAAATGACCACAGAAACATCCTCAGATAGCATTGGCTCAATGGTCCTTGAAAAAGAGATAAGCACTCCCCTATAGTTGGCATCAAATAAAACCTGTGGGGATTTTCCCCCTTATCCACCAGAGCGGGAAGGCAAGGTATGTTGCGGGCCCCATCATTTAAGGAAGTACATCTGATGTGACCTAGAAGAAGAATGTTCTCTGTAATGGTTCCTTTCCTTTGGAAAAAGCCCCCTTCTTGCTACTTTTCTGGAAGGCCCTGAAGGTATGGGTCTGTCAGTGGGCCTGGACACCCAGGTTGATTTGAAGTCAATCAAGTGCCTTGTATGATTGCATTTGTTGCCATCATTATTTTGGGTAGGGGATTTATTATATTTGTTGGTTTTTAATGCTGCACATTGCCCAGAATCACTGAACGTAATTTGGACAGACATATAAATCTATTAAATACATACATAAAAATAAGAATTTCATATTACATCTGAATCCTGATGAATAGATCCAATTAATTTTTTCCCAATATCCTTTTATTCCTTTTGCTCTAATTAAGGAATGGAGTTGATTGAGGTCAGTCAAGTAGAATGAGGCTGTGCACTTTCATGCTGGTCTCACAGTAAACAGAATAAATATTTTTTTTACAAATAAAAATTAACGAAATCATAAACCCACAGATATTGCTTGACAATGAGTTCCAAGATAGACATACCACCTTTGTCAAACTTCTGTTAATAGTATCTTATGTTTATGGTCTACAGTAAAAATACATGTTAAAACTTAAATTAAACTTTTATGTGTTCTGGAGGAACAATACATTTTAAAGGGGAAGGTGTTTAAATAATAAATCTGATGAAAATCAAATTCTAAAACAATGTTAGAGGCATAATTCTGATTTTGAAAAGCTTTTAATGCTCAACACTTAATATTTAAACAGTTAAACACTTTCTGGGAGGAAGCATCTGTTTTAGTTTAAGTTTGTGCCTTTTTAATTTTAATTACTTTATTTTTACTGTAACACGGATAGGGAGAGCATTCTTGTTTCACCAGACAAATATGCTCAGTCACAAGAGACAGCTCTTTTTATGGCGTTTCAGACAGGTGTTAAGTTTAAACTCCCATGTGGTCTGAAGCTCCTTTTGGAGACCAAAATACTGCTCACCTTTACTGAGTACACCCAATTCTGCTTAGCTTCTGAGCTCAAAAGAAAGTTAGTTAAGCTGAGATACATATGGAAACGGGGCTTCAAAAGAATGAATAACTCTTTTGAAGAAAGCAATATTGAAAATTGCAATAATAGAATCTAGGGAGTTAAATTTAATCTGGACAAAAACAGTAGAACAAACTTTTATTATTTCCTAAGCTGTAATAATGTGCCTGCCTTTATCTGAATCTGAACCAGAACAAAAGCAAGGCTGGGGAGGAATAGGGAGAGATACAGTGTACTAGATCAGAATAATGTAACATTTTATGTGTTGACGCACTTGCTGGTTCTATTAGAACGATGATTTAAGGTAAACATGCAGGAGAGGTCACAAAAGGTCAATTTGCTATCAACTTGTATGTAAATCTAAATGAATCTAGAATACATTTGAATATTGGGACAGGAAAACTTAAAAATAACATAGTCGTATTAACTATAGAACTATAGTTCTATACAAAAGAAAAGTTGAAATAAATGTAACTCATGATCGTGATGGAATGATATATATTTTAAGGGTTTGCAGTACACTACTTCAGGAAGCAAAGAGGGGGAAAAATATCCATTCTTTACACTACAATGTAAGATAGATCAAAAAGAGACATGCATGCATGTGCACCATTAAATTGAATTTATATATACAAATTTCAATCATCAAAAGGCAGGACAAGCAGTTCTTTAAAGAAGTATATCTCTTTCTTTCTGATGTCCTTTAGAGCAGCCATTGCTGTGGGTGCTATAATAGTGCAATAAACTCTTACTTTGCAAGCAATATACTACTCCTTTAAAACCCCACATAATATTTTGGCGTGTTTGTTTTCTTTTTCCTTTTTAAAATAGATGGACAAGCAGGAAGCTCAGGGAAAAAAACAGCATTTTAAAAAAGTTTATCTCCAGATTTGAAATAGCAACCTTATGTACACAAAGCAAACATTATAAACATCGTGTTAATTATAAAAGGCTGCTTTAAAATGTCTAGAGAATATAGTAAGCATAGGTTCATTTGAAGGGGTAGTTCTTTCCTCTGCAAATTTGCCAGTGAACTTTGCAAGTGAGTTTATCTTGCTAGAAACTGGAGCATGCTATCTGAAATGAACAGGAGCACTGGAAAAATGTACTTTGGAAGTAGAGCAGAACAATAACTTTTGAAGTTTTTTTTTAAAAAAATTATTAAACATATATTAAAAACATTGGACATAATGTGACCATCCCGGTCTTATCATATCTATACATATTTTTAACATAACAACAAATATAATTACTATTTAACATACATTACTATTTTGTTCTTATTTACATATCCCTTGTCCTCATTTACATATTTGTCTAAATATTATCCAGTATCCATTTTACAAACCCTAATTCTTTTTTGTTCCAACTCCTTTTCTCCTTTCCAACCATTGGTACACTTTGTTCCAAATTTTATAGCATTTTGTCTCGTCCTTGTTTTTGAGTTCTAGTGTCAGCTTGTCCATGTCTGCACAAGGTTGAAGTTGTTTTGATGGTAAGGGACTAATAGAGAACAATACCACTTGTTTCTACCCTCCAGAAATGACCTGACTTTCTGGTGATAGGTCAACTGAGAAGTGCAGAAATGTATTTTCTATTAATACTAAAATGTATTTTTCCCCTCAATTAAATTTCTTTATACCCTATGAAAGCACCCTCCTTGTTAAAATCTGTTTGATCTTTTTGCCTTGTTCACATCAAACATTGGTTCTCTTGAATAATGTCTGCATTTTAAAAAATTTCTCCTAGATGGGGGGGAAAATGGGGAAAAAATGGTATTTGTAAAACTTTTTCAATAAAAAAAAAATTTCTCCTAGTGAGCAATCTCACCTGATTTTGTAGTGCAAATATTTTATAAAGCCAAATTTCGGTGTGCCAGCCCTCCCAGGGAAACCAGAACAGGAAACACAACCAGATGAACTAATTCAACTTTATTGTAAGGCTACATTCACAGAATCTTTCAAGTCTGAATGTATGAATTTCCTGCTGTCACTTTTAACTGCCTGATCAATTAGGACAGATCTTTCCTAAATTTTTAGAATAGAATAGAATAGAATAGAATAGAATAGAATAGAATAGAATAGAATAGAATAGAATAGAATAGAATAGAAAAACAGAGTTGGAAGGGACCTTGGAGGTCTTCTACTCCAACCCTCTGACCAGGCAGGAAACCCTGCACCACTTCAGACAAATGGTTATCCAACATCTTCTTAAAAATTTCCAGTGTTGAAGCATTCACAACTTCTGCAGGCAAGTTGTTCCACTTATTAATTGTTCTAACTGTCAGGAAATTTCTCCTTAGTTCTAAATTGCTTCTCTCCTTGATTAGTTTCCACCCATTGCTTCTTGTACTACCCTCAGGTGCTTTGAAGAATAGTTTGACTCCTTCTTCTTTGTGGCAGCCCCTGAGATATTGGAACACTGCTATCATGTCTCCCCTAGTCCTTCTCTTCATTAAACTAGACATAACCAGTTCTTGTAACCATTCTTCATATGTTTTAGCCTCCAGTCCCCTAATCATCTTTGTTGCTCTTCTCTGCATTCTTTCTAGAGTCTCAACATCTTTTTTACATCGTGGCGATCAAAACTGAATGCAATATTTTTCTGTCTGCTGAATTGCTGGGGGCTCCTGTCTTTATTCTGATTGTTCCCTATGCAGCATCTCTTCTGCTCATCCCTCAAAGTCATTCCCGGGTATCATTACACCATCGTAATTTCATACAAGTATCACTGTATTACCCAACCTTTTTTCTTTTGAGTTACAAATTGTAAATGCTACAGCTGAATTATCAATTATTTACTATAAAGTGCAAAGTACACTAATACTTAATAAATTTCTGTGATGTTATTTCCCATATTCCAGGCAAGAATAGGGGCATTTGTCATATGAGCTGTTCTTTTCTTGATATTTATAATCAGTCTAACATCTGTATACATCTCTTGCATGTATTAGTATTCAAGACAGTGGAATACATTGGGGAGAAATTTATCCAGGTATATCATTACTATACCTAACTAGAATTGTTATACAATGGTTAAATTAGAGAAATGGAAGAGTTAATTATATTATTGATTAAAATGCCTATAATGTGTAAGGCTAAAAGAAATTCCATAATATCCTATTATAGGGAAATCCTAATGGTATGAAGCTTCAACTTAAAAGACTTCATGATCTCTTATATTTTACACATTACAGTTCATTTGAGTGCAAAAAGATGTGCGTAGATGGTCTAATTTTTTTTTAACCTGAGTTTTAGCCAAGCAGTAATAGAAAGAAATAGTGCCTATTTGGTCATGTGCAGTGAGTTTCTTGGATTGTACTGGTTGCTGAAAGTCAGACAAATGTGGATGTCTTAAAAAATTATTTCAGTTCAGTAGTAAAATTAGGGTTTTTTCCTGTTGGTCTGCTGCACAGTCACTTGATGGTCACTTGGCATAGGAGGGATGCCGAGGCTTTGGATCAGACCATGTCTATGCAACCTCTTACTTCTCATGGGTCCTGTCATTCTCTGTGGTTCATGGATAAACTGAGGGAGATGAAACAAGAAAGGAGACAACCAGAGAACCACAAGTGCTATTAAGGACTACTTTATGGTGCTAAGAGTAGCAAAGTGGCAAGACTTTTCTGCTATTATTGCAATCATAAATACCTGCCCTGCATTTGAGCCCTCTTGGGTGGGACAGGGATCAGACCCCTTTATAGAGGCCTGGCGGAGGAATTTGCTTGGCATCTGTCAGACAAAGTCACCTGAATTTGTTCTTAGCTGGATGCTGGTTTTATTGCAAGTTTTAAGGAGGCCCCAGGGGCAGCTGCCTGCAGTCTGCTGTGTTATCTATGATGTAAAACTATTTAACATCACCAACAATGCTGCTACCCTTCAAAAAGAACTTGACTTTGTGTCAGAATGGTCAAACAATTGGCAATTCCAAATCTCAACCAACAAATGCTCTCCAACAAATGCTCTGTCTTATACATTGGCAAAAAGAATCAGAACACAAAATACAAGATGAGTGGACACAATCTTGTAGATGACCCTCACTCTGTCAAGGACCTTGGAGTACTTATATCTAATTATTTAAATGCCAAAGCCCACTGTAACAACATCGTCAAAAAGGCATTAAGAGTTGTAAACCTAATTTTGCATAGCTTCTTCTCTGGTAATATTACTCTACTAATCGGAGCATACAAAACATTTGCTAGACCAATTCTCGAATACAGCTCATCTGTCTAGAACCCACACTGCATAATGGACATTAATACAATTGAACATATCCAGAAATATTTCACAAGAAGTCCTCCACTTCTCTGCTCGCAACAAAATACCTTATACCACCAGACTTGAAATTCTGGGCTTAGAAAACTTAGACCTACGCCACCTTTCGTATGACCTAAGCGTAGCTCATAAAATTATCTGCTACAATGTCCTACCTGTCAATGACTACTTCAGCTTCAACCACAACAATATACAAGCACACAATAGATACAAACTTAAAAGTGAAGCACTCCAAACTCGATTGCAGAAAATACAACTTCAGCAACAAGAGTGGTCAATGTCTGGAATGCACTACCTGACTCTGTGGTTTCATCCCCAAACCCCCAATATTTTAACCTAAGACTGTCTACTGTTGATCTTACCCCATTCCTAAGAGGTCTGTAAGGGGCGTGCATAAGAGCACCAGTGTGCCTACCGTCCCTGTCCTAATGTTCCATTCATTCGTTCGTTCATTCATTCATTCATTCATTCTCATTTTATATATTCAATTCATGGTTATACTTATATGTATTATCTAATACGTACTTGACTAAATAAATAAATAAATAAATAAATAAATAAATAAATAAATAAATCCTATTGTGCCTGAAGAAACGATAGGGTCTTTAGTACTGTGAACTTGGCTAACTGTTCTTTAGAACGCTGCCCCTTTTGGTTTGTTAAAGCTGCCCAGGCATTGTTATGTGGGTAGGATTTAGCATTGGTGAACTATTATTTGAGCAAGAGGTTGCTCCTCTGCTTCACCTCTTTTTTGGATTAAATTGATTGAGAAGGTGCAGTAGCTTCAGAGAGCTCTAGATGAAGTGGATTATCTAGAAACCTTTCAGTTAGGCCCAGGAATAGGACAGCATTAGTCAAGTTAAATAATCTCTGGTGGGTTAGGATGGAGGTTGGAGGATGGAAACAGCCTTTTAGTACCATTGGCTCCTGTAAACTTTGGGGCCAGCTCCAGGTATTGGGAGTGGATGGCACAGTATTTTATTAGTGGTCTTCCTTTTTCTGGGATCAGTCTCAGATGATGATGATTCAGGAGAAGATATCCCACCCTTGGTCCCTACTTTGTGTGATTCCTTATGGTCAGTACTCTCACCATTCTTTTTAAACATCTGCATGGAGACACTGGGTGAGATGATCTATCAGCATGGGATATGGTATCATTAGTATGCAGATGACATCCAATAATATCTTTCTACCTCTAGTGAATTAAGCAGTGCTCTTGATGCCCTATCCTAATGCCTGGAGACTGTAGGGCAGGGGTGAAACCCACTTACTTTCGTTACCAGTTTGCAAACGGGAGCATGTTTGCGTGCAACACCTCTGCGGATGTCAGGACCTTCTGTGCATGCATAGAGCATTAAAAATGGGATGTGATGATGTCCGGGTGGGTGGGCAGAGCCTTCCGCCACTGGCACTACTGGTTCACCCGAGCCGGATAGAACCGGCTGCATTTCACCACTGCTGTAGGGGCTTGGATGGAGACCAACAGCTTCTACTGAATCCTAAAAATATTAAGTAGACTTTGGATTTTGGTGCCCTCAATTTTAGGACCATGTCATCTTTGCTACTACAGGGGTTGCATTGCCCCAGACAAACCCAATATGCACTCGAGAATGTTTGTTTCAGAGGTGGGTTTCAGCAGGTTCTGACCAGTTTTGGAGAACCGGTAGCAGAAATTTTGAGTAGTTCGGACAATGATAGTAAAAATTCTGACTGGCTCCACCCCCATCTATTCTCTGCCTCCCGAGTCCCAGCTGATCAGGAGGAAATGGGGATTTTGCAGTAACTTTCCCCTGGATTGGGGTGGGTATGGACATTTTACAGTATCTTTCCCCTGCTATGCCCACCAAGCCACGCCCACAGATCCAGTAGTAAAAAATTATGAAACCCACCACTGGTGTGTTTCCTCCTAAACTCATGACTCCTTTCAAAGAGCAAGTGGCAGTCATCACTGCACAGCATTGTGTTGTGTACCAGTTATGCCCATTCCTGGACACATTGTTTCTTTCTGTCTTCTGTAACTTTAAATCTCTAAAAAGGTTAAAGTCATCAATTTTGCTTTAATTATTCATAGTTCGTTGGGATGAGGAGAAGAGTAGCTAAGAGTAGAGAGATACAGCTATATTTGTTAGGGTTTGTCATAGACCTTATATATGTATTAAGTATATAAATATGTAGCTTTTTAGAAAAATATTTATATGAATATATAATATGTATTTATAATCTCCCAGGATTTGAATTTATAATCTGCCAGGATTTGAAATGGATACCTAACATTAAATGCGTCATTAAGAAGGCACAACAAAGAATGTGCTTCCTGTGTCAAGTCAGAAAGTTCAGATTTCCTCAGGAGCTGTTGATACAGTTCTATTGAAGAATTATTGAGTCTGTCATTTGTATTTCTATAATAGCCTGGTTTGGTACAGCAACCAAATAGATCAGGTACAGACTTCAATGGATAGTTAAGATTGCAGAAAAAAACAATTGTAACCATCCTGCCTTCCATTGAGGATCTGTACAGTATACTGCACGAGCCAGAAAGAGGGCTGAGAAAATATCTACAACTGTAGATATAGAAATATAGATACAGGAGACAAATTCCTTGTGTGTCCGATCGCACTTGGCCCGTGTTCTGTTCTGTTCTGTTCTGTTCTGTCCTGTCCTGTCCTGTCCTGTCCTATCCTATCCTATCCTATCCTATCCTATCCTATCCTATCCTATCCTATCCTATCCTATCCTATCCTATCCTATCCTATAAAATATTCATCAAGTAGATAAGGCTGGCACACAGGGAATAAGTTAGTGTCATTCCAATACATGATTCTATGGAAAATGACAATTATGACCAAACTTTCCTCCTTGTGAAATTTTAATGATTGTCATTACTGATAGTAAATTATGTCATCCTTGAACATTTCACAACTGAAAATAGAGACAAATGTGCCATACGCTTGTTCTTGTACTGAAGACAGATGCCTAATTTTAGTATTCCTGCCTTTTGATATCACCTATACTCCTTCTGAAGGCTTTGCTGAATCTGCTCCATTTATTTAATTCTAGACTTGAGCACTGAGATGTAAAAGTAAGTGATGGGTAAGTCATCCAGTGTTGAAAGACTTAAAACCCAGGGATTTTATAAATTTCATTCTCAAGGTCCTGTGAGCATGGTCCTTGACTTTCAAATTCCTAATAATAGTTTAATCCTAAACTTTAAAGATTTTACTTGCACAAAGCTTTTACATCTGCATCTTTGAAATGAAGGTCTTATTAATCGGGGGAAATATTGCTGCAAATTCCATACAGTTTTACTAAAATGGTTTTAAAATATATAGAGAAATCATTTTATTAAAAGTTCAAAAAGCAAATATATTTAAACAAAATTGTTGGCAGCTTTCATTCATCCAGAAATGACTGTTGCTGTAAATTTGATCCAATATTGTTTGTCATCTTCAGAAATGGACACAGTTGGTACTAGCGTTAAGTGTGGAAATGCATTTTTGGCCACGGCAGAATCTTCTGATTTTTAAAAAGTGGAATCTAATTAGAGATTGGGTTCTATAATACCCATTGCCTTGGTTTTAAACTATTCAGGATGGAAGGGAAGCAATCTATAATTCTATTCGATAGGTGCTGTTTTATTTTTGTGGTTGTGAAGTATATATTTTAAGTCATATAGATGATTTACTTGCAAGAGTTTTTCTTCTTCTTCTTCTTCTTCTTCTTCTTCTTCTTATTATTATTATTATTATTATTATTATTATTATTATTATTAATAATAATTTTATTTCTAAACCGCCCTTCTCCCGAAGGACTCAGGGCGGTGTACAGCCTAATTAAAAACACAAAGACAGACAACATTTAAAAATAATTAAAATTATTAAATAGTAGGCCCAATTTAAAACCCCGAATTTAAAAACCCAATTTAAAACCAATTAAAATCTTTACCTTGATAGCCCAGCCTGGCGGAACAATAAGGTTTTGAGGGCACAGCGAAATACACGGAGATCAGAGATTTTTACGAATTTCTGGGGGGAGTTCATTTCAAAGGGCAGTGATGGTGAACCTTTTCAGCACTGAGTGCCCAAACCAGAATGCGCATGCCAGAGCACCAGAAACCCCAAGACCAGCTGGCCGGTGTGCATGCCGGCCAGCTGGTCTTCGGGTTTCTGCTGGGTTTCTGCTGCGCGCATGCACAGCTGCCAGCTGCTCTTTGTGCGTGCTAGAGCACCGGGAATTCGAAGACCAGTTGGCTGGCACGCGCATGCACACCCTAACCAAAAGAGCAGCTGGCAACTGCGTTCATGCCCCCAGAAAGCGCTCTGCATGCCACCACTGGCACGCGTGCTATAGGTTCACCATCACAGCTATAGTGTAATGTAATGTGGAAATGACCTTAAGAGACAAGGCAGAGACAATGCGTAGAGAACAATCAGATAAAAGGGGAGGGGGAGCCTGTAGCTGCATAAGAGGCAGAGAAAGAAACTTAAAATGGATTCCTCCCCCACCCATCCCCAAAAAATTATCAGCCTGTAAGAAGAGAGGCAGGAGGTTTGTACTTTCAGACATGGAAGATTCTGTTAATGTAGCCATACAATAAAATAGAATTAATTCATCTGGTCTGCTTCCTGTCTGGTCTATTTGGGTAAGGTGACCAGACGTCCCGCTTTTGGCGGGACAGTCCCGCTTTTGAGCAATTTGTCCCACGTCCCGCGGCGTTTTAAAAAAGTCCCGATTTTTCATTCTGCCTCCTGAATCCCCGCTGATGGCTAGAGGGAAAAAAAAACTCTTTAAACTCTTGCCGCGCGGGGCTTCAAAAGGCCGACCTACAGCTGATCAGTGTTAAAAAAAAAATGAATAGACCCATGCCTGCAAAAATAGAAAAAACAGCCCCTGTTAACAGCTTCCGCTAGGTTAATTAGCTGCAAAAAGCTGCAAAAAGTTCCTGGAGCAGATTCCCCCCCCCCCAGCTATACTGAAAACAAAGGCGAAAGCGAAACTAAACCTGCAACATGACAAAATGAGGCAGAGAGAGATTTCTTTCTTTTTCTTTTTCTTTTTCCTCACCAAAAAAGGTAGGTACAAAACTGCAAACAATGGGAAATTTTGGGCAAAAGAGGAGAGTTCAAGATTTTAAAACACAAAAGAAAAAAAGCTCTATTTAACTAGGGAATTGTAATAATTGAGATACTATTAATAATTGTATATTGTGTTGAAAGCAGAAATGGTTAAGTTGTGGTTTGGAGGAATATATGGGGGAAATTATTTGGTTTATTATTATTGGTAAATATAATTAATTGATTTGTAAGAAATTGGATTGCATGGAAATAATTGGAATATTCATGTTCATATTGATTAATATACAAAAAAGATAGTTATATAACTAATTGATTTATATTAAAATGTTGAATTTGTATTAAACAACTGTATTACATAATTACATAATTAACCAATGTGAGGATGGATATAAAAATAGATGACAATGGGAAGGGGTATAATATAGAATAGAAGGGAAAAATTGAATTTGATTAAGATTAGAGATGAGGATGAAGGGTAATATTGTTTTTTTAAAAAAATAGATGAGGAATAAATATGGCAAAAAGGAAATATAGAAATTGTAAATTTAATTGAAATGACTAAACGCTGTTTAAATTTGTGAACCAGCCAAATATTCTGTTCAAAGAAAATACATTGCATGTTTGTATGTGTGTTTCTAATTATTGCTATTTATTCATATTTGTTCTCTTTTATTCTTTAAAGTTTAACAATTCATTCTTAATCTTAATATCTTTATATTTGCTTGGGGTTGGCTTTCTTCCCTTTCATCTTTTTTATTGTACAGCAATCTTTCTCCTCAAACCTACCACCACTCTCTTTTCTTTCCTTCTTACTTTCTCTTCCCCCCACCCTCTTTTTCTCCTCCCTACTTCCTCTTCCTTTCTCCTTCTCCTCCTCTCTTCCTCCCTCTCTTACCCTCACTCCTACTCTAATTTCCATTCCTTCATCCCTCTCTATTGCTGTATCCTTTAATGCATATGGACTACTCAGAGGGCTGAAAAAGTTATTTTTGACTGGTCCTCACACTTTTGACCAGTCCTCGAACTTACGACTGTCCTCACATTTTACGTTTTTGCCCTATCTTGTCACCATGGTGAAGAGAAGCAGTTGTGAAATGAGTGACATGGTTGTTAAGAATACTGCACGGGCATAAATGTGAGGATGGTCATAAGTGTGAGGACCAGTCAAAAGTGTGAGGACCTGTCAGAAATGACTTTTCAGACCTCTGAGTAGTCCCTATACACATAGCCATGGCCACCCGGTCACATGACCAGCTAGCCACGCCCACCCAGTCACATGGCCTCCAAGCCACGCCCACACAATAAGTCACGCCCACAATGGTGTCCTTCTTACCAATGTTAAAATCTGTTCACCTTACCCTATACGCATAGCCATGGCCACCCGGTCACATGACCAGCTAGCCACACCCACCCAGTCACATGACCAGCTAGCTACGCCCACCCAGTCACATGACCAGCTAGCCACGCCCACAATGTCCCTCTTTACCAATGTTAAAATCTGGTCACCTTATATTTGGGAAGAGTGACACATAGCTTATATTTGCTGGTTGGAATAGAAAATACTGTTTAAAGTAAGGAATGAGCAAGAGGGCAACCTTACTGCAGATTATGGGTAACTATGAAGAATAGATTAAATTACTCTTATTGGCAGGTGCTGAGAAATATCCTGTGGGATCCATTACTGGGTTTAACTACTTTTATACAGCTGATGGCAGCAACTCTTTTATTTTAGGTAGGAGACCACCAGGAAATCATAGCACTGTAAGTTTGACATGAGAAGTGAATAACAAATTTCTTGAAGGGAGTACGAATAATCCATTGCTCCACTTTTTCAAGAAAACGACATATATGTGGTCAGCAGAAATTTGGCTTAAATTGAAGAGGTGTTACCTTTTAAATAGGGCATCTGTCAGTCTTCTTTTCTTCACTCTTTCCCTTGCATCACTTCCATCCAGTTTCTCCATTTCATTCTGGTCTTTTCCTGGTATCAATATCCATTTTTTTAATCTTAACTTTGTTATGTTTCACCCCTCCTCTTTTGCTCTTCCTTTAGAGGGAGGGATCCACATCAGGGGTGGGTTCTAATTTTTTTTACTACCGGTTCTGTGGGTGTGGCTTATTTTGTGGTGTGGCTTGGAGGTCATGTGACTAGGTGGGCGTGGCTAGCTGGTCAGAGTCATTTCTGGAAGGTCCTCACACTTACGACCAGTCCTCGCACTTACGACCTGACTCATTTGTTTGCTTTTAACACTGATCAGCTGTAGGACAGCCCTTTGAAGCCCCGCGGCAAGAGTTTAAACAGTTTTTTTTCCTCTAGTCATCAGCTGAGACTCAGGAGGCAGCAATAGAGGGGGTGAGACCAAATAAAAGGTAAGAATAACGTGGGTGGGTGCGGGGGGTGGGAGAACTGTTTCGGTGACATCATATCATCACTGCTACTGGCTCGGCTGAACCGGACCGAACCGGGAGGAACCCACCATTGATTCATATGTGTTTATCCATGTATGTAAGAAACCATGTTATATGCAGATGAAATCATTTTGTAAACTGGGTACCTTTTTTCCAGACTGGCTTGAGTTGGATTTGATATTGCTAGCCTAAAAAGGACTGTCCTGTCCAAGTTCTTTTTTTCTGAATTGATGTTTGGATTCTTCTTAAAATCAGATTCCTCTTCTTTTTGGGTAAAACCCATAATAAATGTTATAACCAAATATATTGCTACACAGGATTCAGATATACTGCTGAACTAGGATTCAGTTACTGAGGCAATACATTTATCTGAATTACTAACCAATCTCAATGCTTTTGGGGCAAAAAAGGCAGAAAATAAATTGATTAAATAATAACAGTGATAAACCATATATTCCAACATTTCATAGCTGAAAACTGACTTGTTATTTTAACTCCCTTGTTCCATAGCAGCTTGATTTCACAACACAGAGACAAAAGTACGCATTGCTGAAGGGTCTGCTCTGTTTGCTTACTGTGAAATTGTTATGAACTAATTCAAAATACGATTTGAACAGTTAAAAATAAGCCTAATGTGAAATAATAATATGCTGCAGTATGCTTTACCTACAGTTGTATAAGTGCTTACAAATTAAGAACTGGTATGTTCAGTGGGGCTTACTCTCTAATAAAAATGTCTTCAGTCTTTGAGGGTTTGTAACATGTACTGCACTAAAAAGGAAATGCCGCTGCTGCTCTATTTGAAGATTTTGTTGTTTGAAAATGGAAGAGGACTGGTTAATAGTAATTGCAATATAAGAGGTAAGGTAACTGGATCTTAATTAGACATTCCCCACACTAAAAGCAGAAGAAACCCAGGGCTGCATTTGAGAGGAGGGAGGGAGGGAGGGAGGGAGGGAGGGAGGGAGGGAGAGAGAGAGAGAGAGAGAGAGAGAGCACAAAGTAACTTATGTTAAATAATGCAATACTTTTAAGAATAAGAATAAGAATAATTTTATTTCTATACTGCCCTTCTCCCAAAGGACTCAGGGCGGTGTACAGCCTATTAAAAGCACAAGACAAACATCAATTAAAATAATTTAAAATTATTAAATAATTCGGCTCAATTTAAAACCCCAGAAATTTAAAACACCCAATTTAAAATTATTATGTTGATAGCCCGGCCTGGCGGAACAACAGGGTCTTGAGTGTACAGCGAAATACCTGGAGGTCGGAGATCTTATGCACTTCCGGGGGCAGTTCATTCCACAGGGCTGGGGCTCCCACAGAGAAGGCCCTCCCCCTGGCTGTCGCCAGCCGACATAACTTGGCCGATGGCACCCTGAGGAGACCCTCTCTGTGGGAGCGAACTGGCCGGTGGGAGGCTATTGGCAGAAGTTAGTCTCAAAGGTACCCAGGTCCTATGCCATGGAGCGCTTTAAAGGTGGTGACCAACACCTTGAATCGCACCCAGAAGACCACTGGAAACCAGTGCAGCTCGCGCAGGAGGGGTGTCACATGGGAACTTTAGAACTTAATCTTAAAAAATAATTGGAAGCATCAAAGAACATCAACCATTTTTAGGCACTTGTTTTAGAAAAGGAGTTTGGAACACTCATACTGCTCTACTACCAAAGTGGAAAATCTGTGTACTGTTTAATATAGCCTCTGTATTTGGTTTTTCTTGCCTGGGATTCCTCAATGAATGCCATTAACTGATCAATGTGCGAAAAATAGATAACCAATGAACATAGAGAGCATAGAAAGGTTTATTTTAGATCAACAAAACCTAGTATACATTGATGTAAAGTCAGTAATGTTGTATGATATAAAATCCATCCTGTTTTTATCCATTATTTCCTTCTAAAGAAAATAGATTTTAGTTCAGATGGAGATATTTATATCTGAACAATTCTATTAAACAAAAAATCTCTTTAGAACAATTAGAGCAAAATCTGTCTCAGGTAATACTGGGATGTGATCTAAGAATGGAGCTGACATTGAGATAGATCTAAAGGGTCTACAATCAATTGTATGATCATAGGCAGTCACATCTATTCAGAATCAAATGTTGTTTGCGGCAAAATGTAGTTTTAATGCGGTATCTTTCTTGGAAAATATTTTGATGAAAATGTTAATAGTACATTTAACTAATACCTAAAAATATATATTCCAGTGGTTTATTTTAGATTTGTTTTTCTGTTTTATGTAAAAGTCCATCGAAGCATGAAGTTTCAGAGATGTTATTTGCTTATGTTTAATTGCATAAGATGGAGAACATTAATGGAAGAATGCAAAAAGATGTGAATATATATTGAGAACATATGTCTATTTCTTAGCAGTTTGAATTTTATTGAGATATATGATTTAGATCTGTTATAACATATTGAATAATGAACACCGTAACTAAAAGGGAAAAAAATGAATAGGGTCAGAAACCAAACTGAACTTTTTGTCATAATGTTCTCCAAATATTCTGTGAAATTATTTTTGACAAGTTAATTTATAGAATGAAAAAGCTATCATTATGCCATTAGGAGAGAGGGGAAATTGTAGGCTTAAAAGAACAAGGAAAGAGTAAGAAAGAACATAGCTAACTTGGATAAATTCAAGTATCTGGGGTCAGATGAATTAGATTCTAGGAAACTATCATGTAAACTTTTCAACCCAGTGCTTCTATATAAACTACTATGCCTTTGCACACTATCTACTTGCTAGTGCTTCCTGCATGTAAAATATAAGTAATATTTGACAAGATTTTTTAATGATTGTACTAATTACTTTTATCATGCCTTTTTAATTGCATTTAGATTACATACTATTAGCATGCTTCATTAGCATACACAGATTTAGTAAAGTAAATAAAATGAGATCTATTATAAGATGCTAGTGTGATCCTTGAGCTTGGTAGTTTTCACTTAACTTCATAATATCTGGAGGAAACCTGGATAGTAGCATTCCTAAATCACTAAAATAACAATATCCAAATGACTTTGATGTTTCATTAGTATGGAATTTATTGAACTAATACTTATTCAAAGATATAAGAAGATGAAAAATAAATATAAAGAAGCTTTGCTTTCCCCCATGGAGTCGAAATTTCACATTGCACCCACATAGTTTGATGTCTTCTGCTGTAGAAGATTTGCCTTGATTCTTCATCATTCTGAAGCTCAATTATTTCTTCTCGGAGATTAAATAATTGGTCTTCCATTGTGCAAATGAATAGATTTGCAACCCAAACAAGTATTTTCAAATCAATTCAATATTTAAATCAAATCTCAAAGTCATACCTTAGTACCTACAGATGAAAGCAAAATTCTTCTATCAAAATCTGAGTAGGATGTTTTTATGAAATACATGCTGAGAAACTATGTAAAAACTCTTCTACCAGTATTATGTTTAAATAACTCCTGCTTCACAATGGAATTAGATTAAATTGATTAAATTGTAATTATCAACTTGAAATTGCATATTTTGCATATTCATTATTCTCTATGCAAATATTGAATTTTATCATATAATTCAGGTCAGCACACAGCAGAAATGGAATCCAAATACTCCAATAAAAATTGTAGTCATATCAATATCTTCTGAAAGTCTGTAGCACCTCAATGTCAAACATTGCTCTAGAGTATTGAAGAAACTAGGTGAAATGATTGCCGAACCATGCTCAGTAGTGTTTGAGTCCTCTTGGACAACTAGGAGGTTGTCCCAGAAAACTGGAGAAAAGTAAACAATTTCCCTACCTTCAAAAAGGTGAAGAAACATCTGAGAAATTATAGATGACAAAATCAAAGTCTTCAAAACATGATGATGATGATGATATTATTTTTTTGAATTTTCTTTTATTTAAAACAAAAACAAAACATAAAATCACCATCTATTGTATTTGAATGATGATGATATTATTTTTGTGCCTTTGAGTCAATGTAGATTTTTTGTCTGGACAAGTCATTGTAATTTTCTTCACAAGTTTTCAGAAGTGGCTTTCCCAAGTTCACCAGGTTGGCTTTGTGCCTTTGATGGGACTAGAATTCAAGTTTCTTCTGGTTTCTAGCTTGATGCCTTAACCACTACACTAAACTGGGCCTAAAACAGAGTATTAAATGGCTAATTTTTGAACATTTAGAAAGGAACACAATAGTTAATATGAGTCAAGATGGATATGTCAAAATAAGTAATGCTAGATTATTTTTAAAAGATGGGGAGGGGGGGAACTGCTTTGGATTTACTATACCTTGACCTCACCAAAGCTTTCAACAGTCTCTTAATATATTGCCGTTATTAAAATAGTGAAATATGGGCTAAATTATACAACTATTACAATGACTTCATAATTGGCTAAATTATCATATTCAGAAAGTACGGTATTCACAACTGGCTCCAAACCAGATTGGAAACTTATCATTACGTGGATCAACTGTATTAATTACATGGTTGAAGAGGGTGATTATCAAATCTGCTGAGGAACATGGCACTGTTGTTAAAAAAAAGTATTTAATAAAATAACTAATCATAGACATAGGATTGAAACGAACAGGATCAGATTTATTGGGGGTGGGGGAATCTTTGGAATTTGGATAACAAAAATGAACGGCATATGTATAGGTTAGAGAGGCCTCCTGTGAGAGTAGTAATAGTGAAAAGAATGTAAATGTCTTTTCAGCCACAAGTTAAACATAAGCAAGTAGAGTGATGTAGCTGATAAAAAGGCAAATGCTATATTGGGGAGAACATAAATAAAAAGCAGTGAGGTGGCATCATTATTGTTAAAACTACTTTCGGTTTTGATATTTCTATCCCATTTTTCATTTACTGTTTACTTTTGCATTTAGATATCTAATGAACAATTGACTTCTCAGATTTCTCCCTTCAATATGGATACAGAACTTCTTTACAGTCCTGAATGATAAAGAGGAATTATTTCAATTTCTTCTAAATGTGGTATTCTTTAGGCATCAGAGATCTGTGATTCAAATGAATTTGTTAATCAGTAATGTTGATTACAGCTGTGAAAGTAAAAAAAAAAAAAAGGCCAAACATTACATTTATTGCATTGTTATGGATTTAACAATTAGATTTGTCATACAATTGAAATCTGTATGTTTCTTTTTTTATATAGGTGTGCCAAGAAAAGAAAGAAAATGATTCAAAGAAAATGACTTCTCTGATCCTGATGACCCCCAGTTTTGGTTTCTTCATTCTCAGTCTTAAATACTTGGACGGCTTCTTGCAAAAATGATGCAGTACTTAACTTGGCAGTGAAATTCTACAAACATTCATTCCCTGACTACCAGGTCTTTTCTTTACTTATGATGGTAAGTTGTTTTATTAAACTGTTAGAAGTAGTAGGTTTCTCAGTTTCAGTGTGCAGATTCTGTAAAGAGCACCAAAGGAATCAGAGTTGTTGCGTGTTCTGCTAGAGTATATAAAATCCAAACTATTTTTTGACTGAACAGAGTTATTTCATAAACAAAACTTTTTCAAATCACTCTAAAATACAGATAAAATAGGATTTATTGAGACCAATAATAATATCGCTTTGCTACCATGGGATAATTAGTTTCCTACTTCCCTTCCTTTATCTTCATTATACTTCCATTCTTCTCCCTTCCATAAAACTGAATCATACTCAGATATTACATGCTTGTTTATTGGTTTCATGTATCTACCAGGGGTGGGTTCTACTCACCTTTACCACCGGTTCACAACGGGGCCACGCTCTTCTGCGCATGCGCAGAAGTGTTCTGATGATGTCGGGGTTGGTGGGCGGAGCCTCCTTCTGGTTTTATTACTGGTTCTATAGAACTGGTCCGAATCGGGAGCAACCCACCACTGGTATCTACCCATCTCACATACATGTCTATTCTTTATAGAAAAATTTCTGAAAATGTTTATTCAAGAAGCAAATTGTCAGAGATGGGCCATCTTGATCCTGGTTGCCTAGATGAATGAAAACTCTTTCTGAATGATGAGATCATGCAAATATTTATACCAAATAAAAATAATTTATGAGACTATATTTTGATTGTGCCTTTAAAATATTGCAATACTGATCTTGCAAAACCACAAAATGAAAACCTTCACAATTTGCAGATGTGGGACCCAAACTACAAGAGATGAAACAATAAACTGCAATGTCTGACAAATTTATTAAATTAGAGTTACTTGGAATTTGTTTAAAAAATGTTGGTGTATGGGTTTTCCATCAGTACAGGTAGTCCTCGACTTACGACCGATTGCTTAGCAACCAAAGTTACAATGGACCCCACCCAAAACTACTAATAACTCTGTTCCAGAGTTCCAAAAAAATCCTCTCACAGTCACAGGGCTGCATTTTGAGTGCTTGGCAATTGGCTAACCTTTATGGCTATTTGCAGCATTCAGTGATCACATGACCATGTTTTAGGATTTGTTTTTTCCAGGTTTTTTTAATGGTTTCTCTCAAAAAACTCTTATAGGAATGTATTGATTCACTTAACAACCACAGTGTTAACTTCATGACCAGCACAAAAAAGTTGTAAAATTGGATCTGATCATCTGGATGTCTTGATTTGTAACAACCATGACTTATGATGAAAATTCCTGGATCTATTGGGGTCATAAATCAAGCAACTTTATTGTTCACAAAATGCAACAGAATCCTATTATTTCTGTTTGAAAAAGGAAATTATCTATATAAAATGTTGGACTTTTCAGATTAAACAGAGTGACCGACTCCATACAGGTGTAGAAGATGCTATAATATGCTAGGTAAGCTGTGCCCCATTGGCTCATTGTTTCAGAAGTATTTCTTTATCTAAACAGAGAAACAGATTGACCAAGGGTGAGCAAAAAAGCTGTGAGAGTAGGAGTGACTTCTGACTTCCTGCTGCCTTTCCCATTTAGTTTCCTTATAGGAATCTGGCAGGAAGCATTGAAAATCTCCCCTTCCCTTCCCTTCCCTTCCCAACAGCAGATAAATGGCTACTGCTAGGTAGTGGAGAGAGCAAGGAATTGTGGCTGCAGCAGTTATGTAACAGCAGTTAATAACACTATAACAGCCACAACTTAGTTAGTCCATTTGAGGCACCTTATTTCAAAAATTGTTGCCCTATAATGCATCGTTTTATCCAGTGCAAGGTCACAATAATGAGAATTTTAGCATACTATAGATTTATATTTGTGGCTTCAAATTGATCTTAATTTCTGATGGCTCCCTGGACAAGTCTCTGCAATTTTCTAGGCAATATTTTCAAAAATGGCTTGCCATTTCCTTCTTCCTAGGACTGAGAGAATGATTGGCCCAAGGTCACTCAGCTGGTGTTGTGCCTAAGGCAGGACACGAATTTATAATCTCCCCATTTCTATGCACAATTTTTTAATGTCTTTCTTGTTTAGTTTTGCTTTGTCCTTGTAATTTTATCCTGTTTTTTTGTTTTTTTTTGAAATTTGTATTGTAACGTTATGAATAAAATGAATTTTTTTTAAAAAAAGAAATATTTCAAATACTATGTTTCTATATGTGCCAATTTAAAATATAAACATTTCAAATCTTATATGCAAACAATGGTGCATCTCTCAATATTTGCCATTCATTTGTCCTTCTGTAACCAACACTTGATGACCTTATATAAACCTGAAAGCAAAACAGAACGCTGAAGATGGCAGTGGCTATATTACTATTAGTTATATATAGGACAAAATGTATTTATTGTTTGTGATTTGAAATGTAGTTTTATGAGTATGGATTGAATTCTAGTATATAGCGGAATCACCAGGTTGCTTTTATGTGTGCCCATGTCTTCCTTAGTACCTTGCTTGTGCTACAATCAGCCTTATTGACATAGAATCTTTCAAATGGGCCATTTGAGATGGTAGCACTGTACTGAAAAATAACATCCACATTAATTATGCATTCAATAAACAAGTCTTTCCCTAGGGCCCACCTTGATTTTGTCCCTTTTGAAGTACCAGTTCATGGAAGATGAACCATGTTCGTTTCTGTTGCATCTTCTTTAAATTTTGTAACCAGCACAGCATATTCATAGTCCTCATTTTTCAATCTCTTTTTCCTGTGTATCAGTCACCGAAAAGTTGTGGCTTGCTAGCTGTTTCTCTAAGACATCAGTTCCCTTGCAACATAATTTTGAGTATTATTATTTTTTGAGGCAAACTTGAAAAATAGAGTTGCAAATACTGTACCTCTAGACAAATTCATTTCATTTTTGGAAAAGAAAATACTCCAACTCAGTTGTGCCATCCTCAGAAACTGGGAAACAAATGCGAAGATCGCTGGCATGGAATTTAAAAAAACCTTGCCTCATGAAAATTATGTTCCAGTCAATTATTTTAAATACTAAATATACTTGTAAATATGATAATAAAGTTTTACATGTCAAGAATATTTTTGGCGGGTTGTTATTCTGTTCCAGCTTAGATGTTTTCTAAGGCTCTTTTTCAACTATCTGTTTCCTAATGGCCTAGTTTTTATAACTGTGTTCAAGATAAACATCCATCTAGTCAAGTGGCCTAGACTAAGGCTGCTTAGGCAGCCTTACACTTAATTAATCTTGATTATATTGTGAATTTCATGCTATATATAGTATACTTTCTTTTTCTTTTCTTTTCTTTTTTTACTGTTTGGAAGTTTCTGTCATTTAACTGTCTAGCACTGAGATCGTAGCTTTGATGGATTTTAACCCCCTTTTTATTTATAAATGTAATGATTGTGATCATTTTCATCCGTATTTCTGATTATGTTGTTCTTTGAAAGTATAACCTTTAGAAATCTTTTTTTCTTTTGATTTGATTTTGAAAAAAAAAATAATACTGACGCTATCCTAAAACTTGCATATTTTTAAAAAGCTAATTAGATCAGCAAGTAGAGATGAGACTTATACTGTACATTGTGGGGGCGGGGGGGGGAATACCATGGGCCCTGAAGAGAAAAATTATTGTTTATCACCAATAATATAAGGGATTCCAGTTTGTTGTTGTTGTTGTTGAAAGAAGTCATTATTTGGGATTGCAGTGGATGGGCTAATTGTGTTGCAGAAAAATAAGCATATTTTCCCACAAAATGGATAAAATGCAGTTTCCCTTCCCAACAAACAGTCACATGCTCAGTGGGAGGGAAGTGCTCAGTTCCTTAGCAACAACGGGGTATATCTGCTCAGTTATAGAAGGTTACTGGTTATGCTGGACCAGCTGCTATCTCCCAGCCTACAGTGGCTTGCAGGACTCTTTTGAGTATAAACTGCTGGTGGGAAACTCTATTATGCCAGCTTGAAATCCATGGGACAAGTCATAGGGAATAAAAATGTATTAAAATAATAATTACTAAGACATTTTTTGTGCAATTAAAGATTGCCTTGAATCAAATTATTACACTTATCTATAATTGTTTATATGTGCCATTTGTTTTTGTTTGTAATTTTCATTCTTGTTCAGAATGCCACTTCTATCATTTTTCTATAGGTAGCCTAACAGAAATAAATTGCTGAGTTTCACAGCCAGTATTCTCTTCAATGTCCCCAAAATACAGGAAATCAGAATTAGAATCAGGCTAGCTGGCAACTTTTCCTAAATCGTTTGTTTCTTTCCTGTGTAGCATGACATGAATCTCTAATTTCTTTTCTTAGAATGTCCGTCCCCCCTCCCCAAAAGCTGGCAACCATATGAACCACTTAGTTTTTATTTTTGGCATTGTTGATTCTTTTTATTCTATATTTATTTAAAACCGTATACATTTGAATAATTATTTCAAGTATTTTACAAAAATGAGGACTAATAGGATTATATAAAGAGATACAAACATAAAAATACAGCTATGGCTCATTTGCTAAATTACCCTTTAAATGGGATAGAAATTAGTACAGCTAATCTTGCAGATTAAAGTTAAAAATATTTTCAAAACTAACATGTGAGAGCAATAGACAGATTAGCACTCCTGTTAAAATTTTTAATATCCTTAATTTACAGACCCTCTAATACTATTCTGACCGAGAATGAACTACATGCTGTAGATCAGTACTGTTCATTAATCAGCCAGTTGACCAATTTAGTGAAGTAAAGCACTCTAGTGCCCACAGGAAAAGTTCATTCTGTACCATCCTTTTTTTGTTGGGAAACAGAGCAGGGAACAAAGTCCAGGAAATGCATTTAATTCCTCTGTTGGAAAGAAAGACAATGAATAGCACGGAAACTTGTTTTGCCAGAATCTATTTTATGATGCTATTAATTGCATTATCAGATTTGCAGATATACCTCTCAAAAAATCACTTTTCTTTTGATGTGTCTATTATAGTATTTTGAAATAATTTACTTTGATCCCAGTAGGGAATTATAGTATTTGCCCTTGACTTGCATGGCAAATGTAGAAAAACATTAATACACAATCCAGTGAAGTTACTTCAAATGGTAACCTTCTCTAATCCATTTAGAAATAGCTGTTTATGTTTTAGTAGCTTCTATTTGCTACCTTTTAGATATGTTAATATAAAATAAAAAAATGATTCATTGAAAATAGCCCAGTGGTCAAAAATGAAACCATGATTCTGTGAAACTAAATTTTTTTTTATTATTTTCATTTTTATCATACTTATATGCCGCCCTCCTCCCGAAGGACTCGGAGCAGCTCACAACAATAAAACAACAAGACAATAAAATAAATACTAAAATAATCAATTAAAATCCCAGACAGTTAAAACTAAAACCCCCAACAGATCAGGAGATTTGTTGAAAAAGCCACGTCTTCAGGTCACCGCGGAAAGAGTGGAGGTCGGGGGCTGTCCGGAGCCCAATGGGTAATTCGTTCCAGAGGGTCGGTGCGGCTACAGAGAATGCCCTCATCCTGGGCACCAACAGGCAACATTGATAATGAAGATAACATGTTAATGAGCAGATCAAGAAAGGAAAGGATTGAATAAATTAAGCTCACTGAAGTACAAACATGCAACTTACTATATTTTTTTATAATCAGAATTTATCAAGTAACCCAAGTACATTTTATGTTGCTACTTTTCTTTTTTATTATAATATCTTTCAAAAACGTTCACTTTTCTATTATTGTATTTTTTTCTTCTTATATTCTTCTATTTTTGGATAGGTTGAGTTTTTGATGTCAGAGCAATTATTTGTTTATTCTTAGTTATTTTAATAAAAGTTCATAGATGATAAAATATTTTTTGGGCTCAAAAGCAATGGATTAATTATGATTCATTACTGTGAGATCCCTAAACTAGTATGTTTTCAAAAGTTAACAATTCCTTTTACTTAACATTAGTTAAAGTTCTTCAATATTGTGCATAGAGAAATCAGGGGCAGGCCTTGATATGCCATTATATGAATAAAGAAATTTATTGCAGAAACACTTGACATTAAATGCTGAACATATAGTGTGCCTATAGTGGAAAACTTGAGCCTATGGGTAGTTAATATACATACATATTCACATCAGCCGATGAGCATATTACACCATTAAATTCCATTCCCAGTATTTTCCAGTACGGAAGTGAAATTGCAACATTTTATATTAGCTATAATAATCCTACTAATGGCAGGAAAGTCATCTGTAAAGTTCTTTAAAAAAAAAAAACCATGCTTTGAAGCTACCTGAGTGGATTAGCTGCCTTGAAGTAAGTCTGCCCTTTAATTTGTGGATCTGCTTTGATGGGTGGTTCAATTGAAGCCCCATCAAATCAAGCACTCTTTTGAAGCTTTGCAAAGTCCAAAGTGCACATTTGTTTCTGGAATTGCAAATTTTGTTTCTGTGTATTTAACTTTTTTTTTTTTACGGGCCAGATAGCATCAGCCAAGGCAGCAGGAATACTAAAGACTGGCACCGGGAAATTGGTATACAGTCTCTTAGTGTGAATATGGGATCATCCACACAGTTTCTTTAAACCTGTGCTGAATCATTCAAGGCTTGAAATCCAAGGAAGATGTACAAGCACAGTGTTCAATACTGGTCATGGACCAGTGGTGGGTTTCAACATTTTTTACTACCGGTTCTTTGGGTGTGGCTTGGTGGGCGTGGCATGGCTTGATGGGCATGGTTTGGTGGGCGTGGCAGGGGAAGGATACTGTAAACTCTCCATTCCGTCCCCAATCCAGGGGAAGGTTACTGCAAAATCCCCATTTTCTCCTGATCAGCTGGGACTTGGGAGGCAGAGAATAGATGGGGTGGGGCCAGTCAGAATTTTTATTACCAGTTCTACTCAAAATTTCCACTACCGGTTCTCCAGAATTGGTCAGAACCTGCTGAAACCCATCTCTGTCATGGACAGTTAAAGAAAAACAAATGTATGCTTAGCCCAGATTAGATAGAGGTATTCCTGGTTTATCAGAAGTCAGAGCAAGGAGTCACCATCCACTGAGTCCCATTTTTAAGGGAATATACCGATCTAATCAATAAATTATTTAGAAATAAAATGAGATAGCACAAGTCGGTTCTCAATTGCAACTATGTGGGGGTTGTTGTTGAGGTTACCAGTACTTTATAGGAAGTGCACGGTACTTCATAATTGCTGTCATTTTATCGTCACGAATGAAGTTATCCTGGCGTTTATTATTATATACTATGCCAGGAACAAAATGTTTTTCTTATGCAACTACTTGGCTTAAATCCCCTTTTCTTCAATTGCTTCTGAACATGTGCATGACATAAGATTTTTAGAACTAACTTGCCTGATCAATTATATAATAACTGAATAAAAAAAGACAAATAAATCCTAATTCTGAAGCCAACTGAGAATTTCTCTTTAAGCAAGGAAAACAGGAAATTTCAGTCATATTATTCTATCATATCTCGCCTTATTCATGGGTTCCAGGTTCTTCGTGAATAAAGAGTTGATACATTTTTGTTTTTATTAGCTTGTCAGGCTTATTGGTACATTCCATTCTGGACAAATGCTGCAAAGATTTTGGTTCTTTGTTTAGATGTTTATAGTGTGATTCTGAAATTTCCTGCAGGTAATATACCATGCAAAAATAGAACATGTTTTAAAAACAAGCAATGAAACATTTTTTTCACTATTTGAAAACGGACAATGCTGATGGTCATTATTCAGTTGTTTATAGCCACAATCTTAAAACCCAGTACTATGCATGATAGATTTGGGGAATGGATAGTGTGTGGAATTCCTTGTCTCCAAACAGATAGGTGATCTCCCCTTGAGGTATGTTCTGTTATGATGTGAAAACATTTATTTTTCTAAGAAGCTCTTGATTCTACCATTAATTAAGTTGATTTCCTGATAGTTTGCTTTAATTGTTTTTAAATTTATGCTGCTATTTTTAGATTTTTAAAATACACATTTGTAAGTTTGGATGGGAAAAATGAATATATTTTTTTAAAAAAAATTAAAAAGTTAAATAATTATAACAGCAATGTTACTTGTTGTTAGAATGACATACAATTAGTTACCAAGGTAGAAATGGAATGGGGGCAGAATTTACTGTTTTGATTCTTACCTGAGTTTCACCAGATGGCATGTGCCAGCACTTCATGAACCTTGTTTGGGGTTTGAGGTTAGGCAGATTCTGTAGAATTTTAGAGCTGTAGGTAATATTGGGTAGCATGGAAACGGCATTGGTTGCGTTGGTGGATGATCTCTGGAGGGCTCGGGATAGGGGTTGCTCCTCTATCCTGGTCCTGTTAGACCTCTCAGCGGCTTTTGATACCATCGACCATGGTATCATGTTGCGCCGGTTGGCGGGGTTGGTGATGGGGGGCACCGTTTTGCGGTGGTTCTCCTCCTACCTCTCTGACCGGTCGCAATCTGTGTTGACGGGGGGGCAGCGGTCGACCCCGAGGCACCTTGCTTGTGGGGTGCCACAAGGGTCGGTCCTCTCGCCCCTGCTGTTCAACATTTATGTAAAGCCGCTGGGTGAGATCATCCGTGGCTTCGGGGTGGAGTTCCATCAGTACGCTGATGACACCCAGCTGTACATCTCCACCCCAGGCCACCCCAACGATGCCCTTGAAGTGATGTCCCAGTGCCTGGAGGCCGTGCGGGCCTGGATGGGGAGAAACAGGCTCCGACTCAACCTCTCCAAGACCGAGTGGCTGTGGCTTCCAGCGTCCCGATATAGCCAGCTGACGCCATCGCTGGCTATTGGGGGCGAATCACTCGCCCCCACGGAGAGGGCTCGTAACTTGGGCGTCCTCCTGGACGCACGGCTGTCTTTAGAAGATCATTTGATGGCCGTGGCCAGGGGGGCTTTTTATCAGGTTCGCCTGATACACCAGTTGCGTCCCTTTCTAGATCGGGACTCTTTATGCACAGTCACTCAGGCACTAGTCACTTCCCGCCTGGACTACTGCAACGCTCTCTACATGGGGCTCCCCCTGGGGTGCACCCGGAAACTCCAGCTGGTCCAGAACGTGGCCGCGCGGGGGATTATGGGGGCGACGAGGCGCTCCCATGTGACACCTCTCCTGCGTGAGCTGCATTGGCTTCCAGTGGTCTTCCGGGTGCGCTTCAAGGTGTTGGTGACCACCTTTAAAGCGCTCCATGGCTTAGGGCCGGGGTACTTACGAGACCGCCTTCTGCCACCAATAGCCTCCCACTGGCCAGTACGCTCTCACAGAGTGGGCCTCCTCAGGGTGCCGTCCGCCAGACAATGTCGGCTGGCGACCCCCAGGGGGAGAGCCTTCTCTGTGACGGCGCCCACCCTCTGGAACAACCTTCCCCCAGAGTTGCGTACAATAACAGACCTCCGGATTTTTCGTCGGGCCCTGAAAACCCATTTATTCCAACTAGCTGGGCTGGCTTGAGCCAAATTTTAAATTTTAAATTTTAAATTGATTTTAAATTGGGTTGTTTTAATTTACGGCCAAATATGTAATTATTTTAATACTGTTTTTAAATTTTGTATGCTCTGTTTTTACCTTGGCTGTGCACCGCCCTGAGTCCTATTTGGAGAAGGGCGGTATAGAAATTAAATAAATAAATAAATAAATAAACTAATAATAATAATAATAATAATAATAATAATAATAATAATAATAATAATAATAATAGAAGATAAACCCTGAGGATGACAAATTACTTCTGTATTATGCCAGAAAATGCAACAATCTATGTGTTGGCAGTGAAAGCTGCTATTTGCACATTAGAAGGGTGTTGCAGGTTTTTCATTGGCTGCCAATAGAATTGTAGATACAAATCTTAATGCAGATTGTAATGTATATAGCCCTATATGATTTTGTGCATCGTATAGGATGCCTGTATCTACTTGAACCTGATGTGTGTGTTATGTAAGCAGGATGATGGGAGGGTCTCTTCCAGAAGAGACCCTGGAATCAGAGCTAATTTGTTGTGGAACCACTGCTTGGTATAAGCTTAATACAGATTGCCTCCCTAGGATTTTAATGGCTAAGTTCCGGCTAATCAGGATATCTTTTAATATTTGGCAATAGGGTGTGGATATTCTGATATGGTTTTATATGTATTTATGTGTATACTCACACAAACACACACAACATACATCCATACATCCATACATACTGTATGTGTGTATATAGTATTATTTGTCTTATTCTTTTTTCTTAGTCATTGTTTTATAAACTTGTAAACCACCAGGAATAGAGTAGTAAAATAAAACTTGCAGTGGATAGATAAATATAGCTACCTGGGTGCGTCCATAAATTTACCAAGCTTGAACTGAATTTGAAGCCAGATTTCATCTATTTTACTTTCCACAATCTGGCCACTTTACAAATTAAACATGTTCTCTTCTATTGAGATCAATCATTAGTGAATAAATTTATGTCAGCATCAGGACTGGCATGCATTACATCTTGATTAATGTCAAGTTAGGGAACTAGGTGGATTTTGGATCTAGTGGATCTATAGAATTCATGCCTCCTATTCTGTTTTCAAGTGGGGGGGAAGCACCTTGTAAACTGGCATGGAAGAGACATTTTAGATATTGGAATTTCTTTTCTGGGTAAAAACTGTGTTCAAGCTTGGAAAAGAGATCCTTTTCTGCAATGCCCTCCTAGTATCTCTGTATTCTCTTATTCATAACATGTTAAATTTAATGGATTTTATGTATTTCAATGGAAATGTTTATTTAATGTTTTAAAACCCATATTGTTGTTAAAGTTGCCATAAGTAAAAACTGTAGGTCCGTATTAGCTATTTCTCATACAATAGTTCCGAGTTTCTCTAGTTTTTCTCTAGTATAGGAAAATACCTGTGAACAAGGATAATGTTAGGAGCAACTGAACTGTTACAGACCTGTCATGTCACTATCTTAAGACAACCCTGATTCAAGATATGGACCTCCTAAGGGTTTCTATGCACTGATGTGGGAACTGCATTCACAGCTAGCATCTTAATTTCCGAAGTGCAAGGACATTTTGGATGTAGATGTTTGGGTAAGAACTTTACAGGCCTTTTGGTTTAGACCAGTGATGGCTAACCTTTTCTGAACTGAGTGCCCAAAGTGCCCGTGCAAATGCACAAATGCACGTGCGCACCCCTGAACCCCCAAAATGCAATGTACACATGGGCCCACTGCATGTCCCTGCACATAAGCACACGGCCCACTGCATGCACCCCCCACACATGTGTGCGTGCAGCCCTCCTGCACACATCCTGCCCCCATGCATGCATGGCAGACACCCGAAGACCAGCTGGCATGCGGGAGGCACGCACGCATGTGCAGCAGAGCTGAACTGGGGCGACGGCTCTCGTGCCATCAAAGAGGTCACTGCATGCCACCTCTGGCACTCGTGCCATAGGTTTGCCATCACAGGTTTAAACAAATGAAAAGCTGATATCCAAATAATCTGAAAGACAAACAACTTGCTATAGGGGAGCTTCTAGATGGCCCCATAGACCACTAGGGCATCTGAGATAAATCTAGATTGCTCGATGCGATTGTAACATATCCAAAGTGTTCCAAAAACTATTAGGATTTATAATGATGAAAATAAGAATGAATATGAGAAGTTTCTTTCTGGGAAGAGAGTATATCGGTAGGCCTAATGGATGGATGGATGGATGGATGGATGGATGGATGATTCACAGAGCCAAATCCTTGGCTTTTTGTTGCCATTCGTTCCATTAGATATAGAATAACAGAGTTGGAAGGGACTTTGGAGGTCTTCTAGTCCAACGTATCTGATGTCAGGGTGGTATTCAAATATATAGATTAAAAATGATAAATGGCATATTAAAGTACAATGAATATTAGAATAAAACAATAACATTTCTGGTTATGATAAAAATGTCATTGCAGTCTAAAAATGATACAAGTTGATATACTTCAGTAAATAAAATGTCTTCATCTAGCCCTGTCCCCTAAAAATAGATTATAAAATGGGCTTTCTGAGAAGCTGAAGGTGAAATCTGAAAGAGACAGGCCACGTATAAATTCTGTGTATACTGTGACAACATTCAGAATAAATTATTTTGAAAATAAAGAACTAGGTACATTTTTGTTAGCAGAAAAAAAAAACACACTATCAAATTATACTACTTTTAATAGTAGTAGCACTTTCGACTCGTTAGCCTTTTGACTCTGCAGAAGCAGTCTGAATCTACATAATAGATAGGGAGCCAAAAACATGGGGGAGGGGGCATGGCCTCCTCCTTGCTTGTGAGCTTCTATGAGTCACCTGCTAGTTACTATGAGTAACTGGATGCTGCAAGAAAGAGACCTTTGTGTCTGATCCAGCAGGGGCTCTATATGTTAGCATTGCAGATGACTTATGTGGATTAATCAACACAGTGACAGTTGTGCAATAATATTGGCCCCTGTTGACTTTTCCGTATGATCCTTTGTGTGTCTGATAAATTCAGTGCCATTCTATAACCTGACATTTTTCCTTATTTGATTGCATTAGCAGGCACCTCCAGAGCTTTCACCACCTCCTTCTCCTTCCCTTTTCCTCTTTTCCTTATCAGCAAATGTGCTGTGCCTTTTTGAATGTGCTCTTGCATACTGAATGTACTCTAGGCTTTATCAACAAGTGAAAAGCCATATGCCTCAGGACATTGAATAGCTGGAAAGATTTTCCTTAAATATAAAAAGGCGGGTCTTGGAAAAACTGTCAGCTCATTTAAAGCTTTTTCTAAAATTATTTTTAAAACACAAATACAACTTCATAGGGTACTTGGTAAAGATGATAATTAAGTCAAATAAATTCTCATAATTGATTGGAACAAATTATTTGTTTTTCAGTGTTATTATCCTAATTCATAAATCTGTGTAGAGTGTAATTTCTGGTTGAAACAAGCCAGTGGAAGAATTGCTGCATCACAATTTGCCTACAATATAAACATCTAATTTACTACTTTGCCATACTACTGTTTACTATTACAGTAAAATCTTGATGTAATGGACTATTTGAGCAAATAGAAGTCTGTTAAGGCTGAATGTTAAATCTAAAGAAAAAGAAAAAGAAGAAAAAAGAATGGAGAAGAGAACGAAAAGGAAAGGTTACTTACTAGGAGTTTTGTTTGGTTTGAGGCAAGGCAGACAGGAAAAATATGCTCCTTTGTGCACCCTGCAGAAAGTACTAAAACAATCCTGGTGAAGCTGGGTGACAAATGAGATCCTGCAAGAAAGGATGGGAGGAATTTGGAAAGGAAAGTGGTAAAAAGGAATAGAGAAGGGGGCTTGGTCTAAAAGCAGCTTCTAAGTGAGAAGCTGCTTTTGAAAAGTGATATGGAGAAAGTGGAGGACACAGACATGCTAAAAAGATGTGAGCTATAATTTGATTCAGGGTCTCTTCTCTCCCTACTCCACTTTCAAGAGGAAGAAATCAGGCTATGGGATACGAATCAGAATTCTGTTTGTGTTACTGAGACAATAAAAGAGAAGGTGGCAATTGCATTCATGCTGCTGCAGCTCTGATCTCTCTCTAGCTCTTAATAGGAATATTCCTATTATTGGTCAAGTGTGATTGGACATATAAGGAATTTGTCTACGGTTCATAAGCTCTCGGTCTACATACAAACAACAAAGTGGTAAGTCATAGATAATAAATCATAAGATACAATCATAAATCATAAGATACAAACAAGTGATAAATCATATCAATAGGAGTAGGTAATATGTAAGATGAGAAGATGAGAAGATAAAGAAGATAAGGATAATAGCAATACAGTCCTCCTACAAATTTAGATACCATTAGACATAAGGCAGTGCTGTGGCAATTAGGTGTTTAGCAGAGTGATGGCATGGAGGGAGAAAATGTCTTTGTGTCTAGTTGTTTTGGTATGCAATGCCCTGTAGCAGTGTCCTGAGGCGAGAAGTTGTTCTCTCCTAAGGTGTTGATGTGGTGGCTCAGTGGCTAAGACACTGAGCTTGTCGACTGAAAGGTCGGCAGTTCAGCGGTTTGAATCCCTAGTGCCGTATAACGGGGTGAGCTCCCGTTACTTGTCCCAGCTTCTGCCAACCTAGCAGTTCAAAAGCACGTAAAAAATGCAAGTAGAAAAATAGGGACCACCTTTGGTGGGAAGGTAACAAAGTTCCATGCGCCTTTGGCATTTAGTCATGCCAGCCACATGACCACGGAGATGTCTTCGGACAGCGCTGGCTCTTTGGCTTTGAAATGGAAATGAGCACCGCCCCCTAGAGTCCGGAATGACTAGCACATATGTACGAGGGGAACCTTTACCTTACTTTAAGGTGTTGATGGTGTGCTTTAAATCAATAATTTCCTTCCTTCCTTCCTTCCTTCCTTCCTTCCTTCCTTCCTTCCTTCCTTCCTTCTTTCCTTCTTTCCTTCCTTCCTTCCTTCCTTCCTTCCTTCCTTCCTTCCTTCCTTCCTTCCTTCCTTCCTTCCTTCCTTCCCCTTGTGACCTCCTTGGAATTTCCTAATAAACCTTTTTGGTGAGTGTTCTCCTCTGTTTGATAACCCTAGTTTTAGAGCTTCTATATAGTCTTTGCTTCCATTGTAGAATAGAGTTCTTCATGTACCTCACTGAGAAAGAGTCCTTTAGAGTGTTTCTCAGATCCCCTCCCCCTCTGATTTTTCAGGTATTCCAGAAGATTTCTATTATTCACTGAAACATTGATTGTATCACAACTGATATTGAATAGTATCTGTTCAATTTTTTCCAGCTCCCAGGGAAAATACAGAATGGTGTCTAGGAAATAAAAAAGGAAAACTTCCTTGGTATTATCTTTTATAGAAATTTGGATTCAGTCTAGTTTTTCCACAGTTCTAGTAGGGTTAAAATTATTTGCACACACAAAAAATTGAAAAGAAGAAAGTAGTAAAAGACAACAGCTATAATTATTTATCTTAATGCTAAGCACATTTTACATCTCTGCAACCTGCTTTCTTTAGAAATTATATAAACCCTCAATTTAAGCCCTACCCAATATGATTTCTGTTGCTTTTGACTCTACATTCAGCCAATCAAAACAAACAGTAAGTTTATCTCATCATCTTTTAACATACAAAGCAAGGGATTGTGTTAGTCTTCTTAATTTTAACTGTTTTTATATTTATCTTTTTACCATTTTGTCAGTTGCCCAGAGTCACCTTGTGGGCAGTATCTAAACTGAATAAATAAATAATTCAAAAATATGGTATACCATTTCTGCATTGTGTTCAGGTTGATGTGGAAAAGGCTCCTCCTTTCTCATGAAAGACTTTAGGTATAAATATTAACTCAATTGTCAACATAATCATTTATCCTCTTGTACACCATTTCCTATATCCTCATTTTTAGAGGAAATTTTTTGTTTACTTGTTCAATTTAGATGCTGCTGGACTTTGGAAAATACTGCCTATTTCTTAAAAACTTCACTCAGCTGTTAGAAGATAGAGGCAAATTAGTAGATATATTGATTTACATACAACATTTTAGAAACTTTTTTTTTATTTAAAGCAGGTCCGGTTGTTAAGAGTTAAAGCTGTAAGCCTCGGTGAATCAAATGCCATAAGAAGCAAACAGCACCTGCTCTTCAGGAGATACTTCTGATAATTAGAAAGAGAATGTATGACATTGTTTAAAAGGTTAGGCAGTCTGCAAACAAGATAAATTGTTGAAACCATATGTTAAAATGGGAAGCACCAAGAGTAAACAAAAGATCATCATGGTTTAGTTCAAAAACAGTTTGACAACAAACAGATCTGATATAATTAGCTGAACATTTCCCCTTAAAAGCTGTAACTGGTTTTGCTTGGGGCAGTAAGGGAGGAAAGAATGATCTCTGGCTGCACAACATGCCCATCAAGCCAAGGTCTTAATCAGTTCTTCTCCCCAACAATTTAGCAGGTTTATTCAAGATTGTATAATGAGTTCTTTTGAATTTTGAAAAAGTAGCCTGTTTAAACAAATCTGTTTTTTGGATAGTATTTTGATATTCAGAGAAGAAATCAGTGCATTTCATTTTATTTTATTTTTTTTTCTGTCCTAAGATGTGGTATCATTTTTAGCAAATGAATTAATGTGTATCTCCTAGTATCACATTTATAGAGTTGATGACAGTGGTGAGTTGCTCCAGGTCTGCCCCAGTTCAGATGTACTGGTAGTGGCGGCGGTAGGAGGCTCTGCCCACCCGCCCAAACATCATCAAAAAGTATTGTGTATGCGCAGAAGCGGTGTGCACTCGCAAAGCAAATGCCCCTGCCTACACGCTACCGATAGGAAACCACTAACCCCGGATTTTGAAACCCACTACTGGTTGGTGACCATATAACCTTCTACAGGATAGAAAGGGCATGCAGCCTGAAACTGGACCATTTAGAAATGTCTCTTTTAAGTTTGTTTTTGCTTTTCTTTTAAGCCATTACAAAATATTTTATTTTGGCTGAATTATTTCACATGGAACACACAAAAATGGGAGATGTTCTACAGTTAGAAGAAGAGATGGTGCTGGGGGAGGGCTAGTGTCTTTAATATACTAGCCACATTTATATAATTGGAAGTTATGTTGCTGTTTATTTTGTCTATGATAATCTTTATCTTCAGTGCTTAAATAACAGTTAAAAAAAACTAATGTTGGGTTGGCAGAGAATCTTGGTTCATTATGTTGACATGGAATAGAAGAAGCATGCCTACTCCTTTTCACTACAGTTACAGGACTGGTTAACATATAGAAGATGGTAGTAAGCCCAATGAAATGCTTCAAATATCTCATGCTTGCCAGTATTCTGCTACAAAAAAACTCCATTTATGCTGGCAAACTAAAAAAATTATGAAGTAATGCTGATTTGTAAAAAGGATTCTTGTGTCATGCAAATTTCTGATTGGATTGAAAATGCTCTGGATTACTTCTGAAGTCAACGATCCCCATACAGGTGATTCTGTAACTGAATCAATTTTTAAAGCAATTTGAAAGAGAAATCAAAATGCCTGCTGGGCTTGGAGAAACACATAATACTTTCAGAATTGTAGCATATACTCTACACATATTTCATAAAGGAAATAAGAAACTGCTTCCAACTGATGGTAATGACCGAAGAAAGGAACAAATTCTGGCGGTGAACTGCTGTCTCAAAGGATGATGTCACTGAGAAAACTTTGGATTCCTGAACTATATTCTTCATTCTCCATAAGGGTTTCTGCCAAGAGATAGACCAAGTACTGGAAAAACTGCCTTTGGAAGACATCTTGCTAAGGTCATTTGAAGGGCTTTAAATTAAATTAAATCAAGAAGGGAAAGGAGAACCGCATTCACAAAGTCATGCCAAAGGCAACAAATCTTACAATAAGGAATGCGATAGTAAAAAGGTTGCTCAGAAATGACATACAACACTGAAACTTAAGGGAATACTTTTAATTTTTTTTAATTCTCAGTTTTATCCTTTTTATTAATTTATAAATATAAATATAATATAATATAAACTAATACAATAAACTAATACAAAAATACAGAAGCAAATAATAGGAAAAATAGGGGAGGGAAAAGGGAAGACAGAAGTGTAGAAAGGAATGGAAAAAGAAAGAAAAGGCTTCCAATTCCTTTTGGTGCAGTAGAATAAGATAGTAACATCAAACCTCAACTTTTTACTTTTACATAATAGTATAAATTAGCCGTTTCTATAACAACAGATCTATCCAATCAGTAAAACCAAAATCAAAGATTCATTTTTTTCCCCACCTCAAGCACAAAGTTCAGAAGCGGTTTCCAAGTAGAAATAAAAGTAACTGTGTTTTTTTCTTTTATCAAAGCAGCCAATTTAGCCATCTCTGCTAACTCCATCAGCTTTTGCAACCATTTGTCCATTGTAGAAATTGGAGCATCCTTCAATTTTTGTGCATAAAGTAATCTTGCTGCCGTAAACAGACAGAATTTGAACTTAGAGTATAGGAGGGCAAATATGAGATTGTAGGCATGACTAAAAATTGGTAGAATGGATATCCTGATTGGAACACAATACTGGAAGGAAGCAATTTGTTCAAAAGGAATCTCTCCAACAAAAGGAGAGATGGAGTCACACCATATATAAAGAATACATCTGTGTGGAAATTCATGATTCCAAAGATAAAATCTTGCTGAAAAGTCTGGGTGAATATTAATGGAGAGACACGAAAAAGACATTGTTGAGGGTGTGTAGTGCAAGCCGTTTAACCAAACAGAAGATATAGATGAACTGAAACTGGGTTGTTTTGCTTGTTTTTAGAGAAAAAATATTTTTTAAAAAGATGTTTGGACAAAAACATTGAAATACGGGTAATATAAACCAGGAGTGTCAAACTCGCGGCCCACTGGCAGATGCGTCAGGCGCTAGCCATGCCCACACCCAGTTTAACGAAGGGGAAAAACATTGTGATATGTCACATGATGCCGCTGTGACGATGTGAGTTTGACACCCTGATATAAACTATCTGATGTGATTATTATTTATTGCTAATGTTACGTTTTGAGAGTAACTTTTGAGTAGCTTATTTTTTTTTTAAAAAAAAAAGAAATCTGTTTCAGATGTTTAGTTTTCTGACTTGACTTATTTATTTCTCTGCTTCTATTATCTCCTTTATTAGAGAACAGAAATGTTTTTGAATTGCTGTGTGCTGCCTATTGAGTGGGATAGTTCCAGTTTTCTTCTATAATTGTTCCTAAGCTTTAAAAACCTACTGGAACAGTGTTAATCAATGGCATCTACAGGAGGTTAACACCAGAGGTTTTGCACATAGTCAGCTGGATCATTGATTATTTCTGAATCCTTTGTAATAAAATGTATTCAGACTTACAGAGCTGTTAGAATCCAAGATACCCATGCTATTCATGATCCCATGTGGCTATTCAAGTGTGGAAATATACTGATGCTCCAGTGTACAACAATAATAAATGGTAAATGTATGTTATAGAAAGTGTTTCTGTAATAGTTATTTTAAACATTGTGAACTGTAGCCCATTGTTCTAGATGCCAATTTATCCACATGTTTCAAAACAAAAATGAAGATGAAGAAGAAACATGCAGTGATAGTGTGACAGAAAAGCAAATAGATTCATTGTGATAAAAGAGCAGTATATTTGAGAGAACTTTATCTACTTAACTTCCAGTGATTTTCTTCTTACAAAAGTGAAACTGATCATAATGAAGGCATCAGGGAATTGACCTTTTAAAAATACCAGTTTGCTCTTTACAAATCGGTGAAGCAGAAACTTGAGAAATACTATAACATGGAGAGAAATAGCAATTTATTCTGTTCTGTAACGTTTCAGAATGTGAACTGGAAAAAAAGGTGAAAAAGCAATTCCAGTAGGTGGCGCTAGTAATCAGGGGAAGATAATTGTAGCTAGTAATCGGGGCAAGATAATCTTCTATCCTGGTAGCATATTTGGAAATGTAAAAAGCTCCCGTCTTGAGATATTTCTATAACGCAAATCTTGAAATCCAGGAATGATTTAATAAAAATCTGTGATTACTGTTAGAGCAATATATGAATGATTTATTGCATGGATTACATGTTCTGTTGCAGAAACATGAGCATCCACAAAAATGTTGCAAAGGTGCTTTTTCAAGAGTTTCTGGAGTTTCTGGTTTTTCTTTGAAGATGTTTCACTTCTATTCCATCAGCTCATTTTCAGATGAGAAGTGAAACATCTTCAAAGAAAAACAAGAAAGTCCAGTTGCCTCTTGAAAAAAAGCACATTTGGAACAACCATGACCTGGATGACTAATAATCTCCATAGATATCCACAAAAAATGTTTCATTTATCTTCAGTCAATACATATGGGTCAAACCCTAGCCTATTATAAAAATGTACACACAAAAATGTAAAAATACCTGCCTTTATGGGCATGCATTTGGGAGTGTTTGTAGGGGATATACTGTCAGAACTCAATGCAGGAGAAAAGTCTTTATGCCAAGGATGATTTAGTAATTTATGTTTCAGACATCCTGACTCCTGTGTAATATTAAAATATATCCTTGATCACATGTAAAAATGGATGTACATGTTTGACCATCTGTTTCCATGATTTTTGGATTAGTGTCAAAATGTTCCATAGGAAGCTTACTTTACTAGAAGACCTTAGCAATAGTACTATTATTTAAAAGTGGAGAGACCATATTATACATCTGGATAATGTAATCGTGAATTTGTCCTCAAGAAATTATCATAGATCCTATGACTACTAAGCAACTTATCAACCAGTCTTTATCAACCAGTCCTCCCATCGACCCGTGCGCTCCCACAGAGAGGGCCTCCTCAGGGTGCCATCAGCCAAACAATGTAGGCTGGTGGCCCCCAGGGGGAGGGCCTTCTCTGTGGGGGCTCCCACCCTCTGGAATCAGTTGCCCCCAGAGATAAGAAGAATCCATGACCTCAATGCCTTCCGTTGTTCCCTGAAAACCCATCTTTTTCAGCAAGCCGGGTTGGCTTAAGAAGAAATTTTTAAATTCTTTTAATTAGTCTGTGATTCTTAACTTTCGGGCCAAAATTTATATATATTTTTAAATATTTTAATATTTGTATTCTATGTTTTTTTTATCTTGGCTGTACACCGCCCTGAGTCCTCAGGGAGAAGGGTGGTATATAAATTGGAAATTAAATTAAATTAAAATTAAATTAAATTTATCTTCCCTTTCATGGGAAAGTTGTTGAGAAATTGGTAAATCTGTTCTGGTGCCTCAAGGCTGTTAGAGTCTGAATGGGAACAAATAAACTCAGGCTTAATCCCAGCAAGACAAACTGTGTTTGAGTTTGGAAGCTTTCTGATTCCAGTGTTATTCCACCACTAGGGGACAGATGGGGTGACTCTTTCTTACGCAGAGCTGGTCTAGTATTTGAGTATCTCTGTGAACTTACAGCTTCTGCTCAAAGACCAGGTGACAGCTGCAGCTAGGAAACACTCTTGGGAGAATTGAATTCCCAAAAGTAAAACTTTATTGAATACACCATGTTGGTACTGAAGAAACGAAATCAGCTCTGGTTTCCCGTGCATATGCTTGCCCAGTTAAACAGTCCTTTCTCCTTCTCTCTATCCCTAGATTATCACATTGTCCAATTATGAGGCGGTCTTTTGTTATGAGAACAGTCCATCTCTTTCTCAATCACCTGCAGCGGTGGCCTTGCTGGCTCCAAGCACTCACGATCTCTGCATACATTCTCCACAGTCCATCTCCCTCACCCAGTTTATTTGCAAGTTGAAAAGCAATAGGTTTGAAAGAAGCAAAGCTGTTCAATCTTGACACGTTCTTTCTATAGCATATAATGGCCAAGAAAGAGTTGCATAAACAAATGCCAACAGGCCAAGAAAGATGCCTAAAACTACTTTTACTAGAATATCTTCAGTAGCAAAATTTTGCAAGACTGAATGTGCTTCCTCTCCTCTTTTGTCTTTTTGTGAAATGGGGGTGGGGTGTCTGAATGAGCCATTTCTTGCACTGGCAATTGATCTTCCCTTTTTCTGTGTCATCCTTTAAACTCTCTACAGCTGTACTCTACTTCATGGAGACTACAGGTTTCTCACGCTAAGGTATTATTGCTACCACTGAGAGGCCAATAATATTCTATTTACTGACTGGAGACTACCTTTTTCCTGACCTCTTAGATTGCTTTTCACTCACTCGCACTCTTTTGTTACTAGTAGGGCCCTGCCTCATACAGTTCTAGATCACACCTCTTAACACTATTTGAGTAAGCTGTTTGTAAGAGGCTTATGTATCAAAGCACATTTCACTTTTCATTTTGTTTTCAGAAGCTCGAAAATTGCCAGACGTTGTTCCTTTTTTTAGTAGGTGGTTACTAAATGCTATAGTTCCATCTTAGATGCAGGTTTGGGTGCAGGAAAGGTGGTGAATAAAAATGGGAATCATGAGTTAATTCATTCTGCAAGGCCAAGAGACTTCCTCTATTATTCTTCCTTTCTCCCATCTTTATTTCTCATACATGGGAAGTAGATGTTCCCCTTCTCATTTCTTGTCCTCTGTTTTAAGTTTTGCACTTGTATAAGCAAATCTTAATTTCCTCCTGCTTTGTTTGTGGCCTGTTACCATCTTTCTGCCTGATGCTACTTCAGCATCTGGAGTTACCATGGTGATGCAATGGTTAGAATGCAGTATTGCAGGTTGACTCTGCCCACTGCCAGGAGTTCGATCCTGACTGCCTCAAGGTTGACTCAGCCTTCCATCCTTCCGAGATCAGTAAAATGAGGACCCAGGTTGTTGGGGGCAATATGTTGACTCTATAAACTGCTTAGAGAAGGCTGTAAAACACTATGAAGTAGTATATAAGCCTAAGTGCTGTTGCAGTCGCTACCAGCTTTGGTGTTACTACAATGGTCTGCAAAATCTTTTAAAAAGCATGAAAAGTAGGTTGGAGGACTGAATCTTTTACCTTAGCTAAAGATCGTACTTTAGCAAAACAACAGGACATATTTAAAATGGATACTTTTGGCAAAGAAAAGCTTTTTGGCATATCATAACCAGTGATTAAGCTGTGTGACATACAAAGCTGAGCTGAGGTAGATTTCTCAGTCTGTTCTGCTAACTCAATTAGTATTGTTAGTTGTGATTTAGTGCAGCAGTATCAACTGCAAAACTGTGATGTTATCATGCAAATACCACCATTATTAAAGGAAACTAAAGGAGTTAAAGGAAGAAGGAAAACATCCTTATTAGTTCAGATAAATGAGCTACATGCTGTGAACGAGAGGAAGACTGTCTCATAAAGATGTGCACTTAAAGAAATGTTAGCAAAGCATCTTCAGGGTGAGCTCAGAGAGCTGAGACACGTGATTTGTATAAGCAATTTGTGGAAATGGAGGACAATGTATTAGCATCCTACCTGTCAATGACTACTTGAGCTTCAACCACAACAATACACGAGCACACAATAGATACAAACTTAAAGTGAACCGTTCCAAACTTGATTGCAGAAAATACGACTTCAGCAACAGAGTGATCAATGCCTGAAATGCACTACCTGACTCTGTGGTTTCTTCCCCAAACCCCCCAAATTTTAACCTAAGACTGTCTACTGTTGACGTCATCACATTCCTAAGAGGTCTGTAAGGGGCGTGCATAAGAGCACCAGCGTGCTTACTGTCCCTGTCCTACTGTCCCCATTTATCTGTATCTATTTTATGTATCCAATTCATGTTTATACTTATTACCTAATACATTCTTGACAAATAAATAAATAAAAATAAAACAATGCAGATAAAAGAAAATTAAAGCAATGTTATGCCAAATGGGCTCGGGAATATTAGGTTTCCATGTCATGTGCTATTAGTCCTGTTCAGAGATGGTCCCTTACATGCCTTACTATAGTATAGTATTTTACTCAAACATTATTTGTGACAGTAGATGTATTTCCTCACTTGAGGAATGTATGGTATAGACATGTAAGTATATGTGTAGGTAAATTATCACTTGAATTGTGTCTGGACAAATACTGGATCCAAATTCTCCAAATCAAGGTGAGCATAGCCCTGTTCAAAATAAAATGTATTTTCACTCCCCACTAACCAAAAACATCTGTACCTTGTCTAGATTAATGTTCTGTTCATAAACTAATCTGAAACCCATCATTGCACTCAACAATGGATTAAACATAAATACTAATACTATATTTGGTGATATCAATGTTCTGGCCGTGTTTATTTTCTTTTAAGTCAGGAATAGGCTCTCTGACTGGAGAATGTTTGGATGCTAGAGGGTAAGGATTCTTCTGTACAGCTCTCCAACTTATATTCTGCATGGTGTAGAATCCACATTGAAGCAACTATGTAATTAGAATGCCAAAACCCAAGTTGAAAATGCTGTTTTGCAGAAAGGGGGAAAAAATTCTGACAGTATGCAGCTCTGCATTTGACAGAAGGAGAGATATCCTGTACATGCTTAGAGCTCTTCATTTCAAATGCAGAATAAACAAAGGGGCATGCACAATAGTCTTTGAAGGTTTTCAGTACGATGGTAATCTTTTTACATAATGAGAAAAAATTAACATTCTTCCTTTCAAATTCCTTTCCAAAAATGCAGCAACTACCCAGTGTGCTTCGATAAAATGTGATAGCTACACTTTAAAGGAAAACCAATCAAGAACACCTTCAGCAGTGCAATCCAATGCGTGCTTACTCAGAAACTAATCACATTATGTGAAATAAGGATTTCTCTCAGGGAATCTTGAAAAGAAGTGCAGTCCTCTAAGCAAAGTCTCTAGGACTTGAAAAGAAATATATAAGTGAATACTACGGTGGTGATGAGATGGAGGTAGATCAGTGCGTAGAGAATTGCAGATTCTCTTTTATAAAAACGAGGCAATGGCTTTCTGTTCCAGAGCACTGGAAATAGATTAACAAAGTCCCTGTTACCCTGTGGCATATAAGAAGGCAACAAGTACAGCCTCTTTCTGTATATGGCTGTTTCCCAAAGAATGTACAGAACTTGTCAAGAATACTGGCTTTAGCATGTCTGACAAGTTCTGTAAAATGTTTAGGAAAGAAGAGCTGCTTTGTTTTCTTTCCATTGTTCACACAGTAAGAAGAAGGTGGGAGAAAATGAATGGATTCATTCCTTTTTTTTACACATTATTTGTTCCCTTTTGCACATCACTTTTTTTTTATCCAGTAGGTAGGGACCAGTGATAATTGGTGCAATGTCTTGCTCTCTGTTTGCTTTTAACATTTTTGGCAGAAGAGGTGTGCTTCTGCAGAATAAAGCCATGGATAGTTACTTCCATTATCATCATTTTGCACAATTCTTCTGGAATCTGGCGTTATGGAAATGACAATCATGGTGGCGGGATCCAGAGCTTTATTCTTCCATATGCTTGTTTTCATCCAAATGTTTAAAAAGGGGGTGATACTTTGGCAATCACTATTCTCTCTTCTCTGCTGAGAAGCTAACAAATGCTCAAGCCACAAATTAGTTCAAGTATTTGAAAAGGACAGAATTTGATATGATAAGAAAGAATTGGGTCACATAACAACATGATAAGGATAATTATGAGATATACCTGTCAAGACTATTTATCATAAATTTGTGTGCTTATTGACATAAGAACCAAAGTGGTATGGAGGTCAAGGTGCAGGTTCTAATTCTCCCTTAAGCATAAAGCCAGCTGCCTGATCCTGAGTCAGTCGCTCTCTCTTGGCCACAATCAGTGTCTGTTTCTCCCACCATAGGCTGAAAATTAAAACCTCTCACTGCACCATGCATGATAAGATTTGCTGTAGAACTAGGTGACTGCAGTGCAAAACATGCAGACTCTTGCAATAAACAGATGCTAAGAATAACAACTAATAACATGTACACAAACTGAAATAAATAGTTGAAGTTGGCCTGTATAACTAATTGAAAATTCATCTTACACATTGAACATCTCTCACCATAAAATGAAAATACTGCCAAACCAAACTTCAGTGTGAATTTTCCATTTTCTTTTTATTTCCTATAGACAATTTTTAATCTGGAATTTACTTGATTATAAAGATGAACATCCTGTAATTCCTTCTTAAGATATGTGTTCAGCTTTGTGTTGATTCATGTGTTAATTGTTAATTGATCAAATGCAAATGCAAAATGGCATGCAGTGGAATGCTGATCATTATATAGTGGATTCATTTAGGGATCATGAAAATCATTTTTGAATACCTTGCATTTCCTTCCCTTTATGTTCATAGAGATTGAACACTACTGCCTGAAGTAAACAAGATTGATGGAGATGTGAAAAGCAATAAAATAGGCATTTCTCCTAGATAAGCTTTGAATGATTTACCTGACTCCTTGGGCAACTGAACCAAATGCATGTATTTTACAAACAGCTCTAGTCCATCCTGAAAAGAAGCAAACTGCTTTCAACTCAGAATTACAGAGTAACAGAGTTGGAAGGAACCTTGAGAGTCTTCTTGTCCAACCCCTTCTCAAGCCGGAAACCCTATATTATTCCAGACAAATGGCTGTCCAATCTCTTCTTTAAAATCTCCAGGGATGAAGCACCCACAATACTAATAGAATAATCCAAAACATCTGGAAGTCTCCAGCTTGTATATCTCTTATGTTTAAACTTTGTAAACTATATTAAAGTTTTAGGGAAAATAAATCAAAGGAAGAGTTGTGCAGGATAATAAACACTGACCTCTGCAATAAGAAAAAATAAATAAGTTATATCCTCTCACAGTCCTGGTATGCTGATATAATAGCATGCTATTGCAACGATTAATAAACCATAATTATAATTTTGAAAGGGCACAATTTGGCATATTATCTGTTTGTATCAAATTAATTCATGGAAGAAAATGAGTATCATATCTTGTTACTCTTATCCAGTCCTGCCATTTCAAAAGAATATAAATCTTAATGTATCATCAGTATCTTTGATCAGAGACCCTCATAATAGATAAAGACAAATAGAAGACCCAGTAAGAAAAGATGGACAAGTCAAGAAGTCACAAGAGACAATTCTAACACTAACAACATGGCTGGGAAAATAAAGAAAGATTGTGCAGAGAAGAAATTGGCATCTTCCCCCTTTATGTCAAAAATAGGAGGCAGTGGCAGAGGGGATGAAGAATTAATCATCTTGATCGGGATTCCCTGTGCACAGTCACTCATGCCCTCGTCACCTCTCGCCTTGACTACTGCAACGCTCTCTACATGGGGCTCCCCTTGAAGAGCACCCGGAGGCTCCAACTGGTCCAGAATGCAGCAGCGCGGGTAGTGATGGGAGCAGCATGGCGCTCCCATGTAACACCGCTCCTGTGCGAGCTGCACTGGCTCCCAGTGGTCTTCTGGGTGCGCTTCAAGGTGTTGGTTATCACCTTTAAAGCGCTCCATGGCATCGGGCCTAGCTATCTTCGAGACCGCCTGCTGCTACCGACGACCTCCCATCGTCCCGTGCGCTCCCACAGAGAGGGCCTCCTCAGGGTGCTATCAGCCAATCAATGTAGGCTGGTGACTCCCAGGGGGAGGGCCTTCTCTGTGGGGGCACCTACCCTCTGGAATCAGTTGCCCCCAGAGATAAGGAGAATCCAAGACCTTAGTGCCTTCCGCCGTGCCCTTAAAACCCTCTTTTTCCAGCAAGCCGGGCTGGCTTAAGAAGAAATTTTAAATGTTTTAATTGGTTTGTATTTTTAATTTTGGGCCAAATTTATATATATTTTAATTGTTTTTAATATTTGTATTTCATGGCTGTACACCACCCTGAGTCCTCAGGGAGAAGGGCGGTATATATATTTAAAAATAAATAAATGAATGAATGAATGAATGAATGAATAAATAAATAAATAAATAAATATCAGCTTTGGATTCCATAAGATACAATTCCTACATTTGAAATCATATTTAATTACCAAAATTCTTGGGTTCTCACTTCAAACTTTTTCTTAAACTTATAACTCCATGTGCAAAGATAGTTATTCCTTGCCTGTTCATCTTTAGTCCTGCTGGTTGCTAGGGAGATCTGACATTAGTATCCAATAGCTTTTACATGTGGCCCTGGAGAAATGATCTTTCTTGTTTCTTGACTTCATGTAAAATAGTAAATTCCTAGAGAATCTCGGATGATGAAAAGAGATAGCAGGAAATGATAGAAACATTTCTAAGAAATGTCCAATGTCCAATTCTAAGAACATAGAATCAGAGGTGGGTTTCAGCAGGTTCTGGCCAGTTCTGAAGAACTGGTAGTGGAAATTTTGAGTAGTTTGGAGAACCGGTAGTAAAAATTCTGACTGGCCCTGCCCCCATCTATTCTCTGCCTCCCAGGTCCCAGCTGATCAGGAGGAAATGGGGGTTTTGCAGTATCCTTCCCCTGATGTGGGGTGGGTATGGAGATTTTACAGTATCCTTCCCCTGCCATGCCCACCAACCCACGCCCACCAAGTCATGCCATGCCCACCAAGCCACACTCACAGAACCGGTAGTAAAAATTTTTGAAACCCACCACTGCACAGAATGTGTAACAAGATTTGGGTTGGCAATTTCATAGTTAACTGATTGCAGCCTTGTGCTATATTCTAATTGATGGACTTTATTGTGCTATTTAAAATCATCTTATGTTAATGATCATGGAGCTCAATTAGACATAAATTGTTTTGGAGTTCATTGCTATAGAGTGGTAGTTTAGCATAGTAGCTAAAGGCACTAAGCTAGAAAGAAGAGGCAATGAGTTCTAGTCCTGCCTGAGGCATGAAGGCAGCTAGGCCAGTTGCACCCTCTCAGTCCTGGGGACTGAGTCTTGGCCTTGTACACATTAGAAGTCAAGACTGATTTGAAGACTTAAATGCATGTATTGGTGTATAGTAATTGACTGTAGTTCCCGCAAACATTTGGGATTCGTAAACCCATAAACCAGCCATACTAACAAAGAGCAGGGAATTACCATAGTATCATAGGGATAGAAGCATTTCTAGACTCTGAACTAAGATTAAACTAATTATGAATGCATTTTAAATGAGCAGAAGAATGCAATTCAAACTAATGAAGTGTTGCTTAAATAGATTTTTATGCATATGAACACTTCTATAACTATCACATAACAAGCTAGCTTACAGGAAAATCAGAAGTACAGGAGAAAAATGTCTGTGCATTTGTGTTCTTAATTATTTTGACTAATTCTTTACATAGGCATAGGTCTGATTGAATCTGTATTTCATGCACAGCTAAGCTGAAAATCAGTCCTAAAATCCTGCTGGCTGATAATCAGATATACTGTATTTACCATTAATTAAATCCTCTGTAGATATTAAATATGTAACATTTTAACTCTACTAAATATTTGTGTATCTGCAAAGTTTAAAATCAACTATATCCATAGACTTTGGTAGTATGTTTCTATTTTGAGTGTGGCAAACTTTTCTTAATCTAGTCTAGATACCAAAGGAAACTCACAGTATGGTCCAGATGTCAAAGGAGAACCTTTATAAATTTTATCACACAAAGGCTACACCTGCATACTTATACATAGATTTACATATCATCCTAAACCATAGCATTCGATGAATAAAACACAATGAGAATCTCCATAAACAAGTAATATTGATGCTAAATAATTCTTTTTAAAAATGATATTATATTATGATGCTAAATACCATAACTTCATCCCCAAAATGAGAAGAAACCTAAAGGATTTTAGAGCAGGCAAATCCAATATCAAATAGGGAGGCTTCAGTAGGACACAAGCTATATTTAAATACAATTGAATAACATCTTTGAACATACCATGAAAGGACATTTTTCTAGAAATAGAACCCTAGGTTTTAAGTGTAGTTTCTTCAGTGATGTGTGCTGGGATGAAAACTAGAGCTAAATGCTTATCATTTAAGGCTACTATTACAAGCTGTTTCCTCAGTACGTTAACTTTTTCCCAAAGGATTTTTCTGAACAAAGGTAGGGATGGGTGGAGAATATTTCCATTTTTAACCACCCAAAATCAGTACAGAACAGAATACAACCAGCCACCTAACAAAAGAAAATAACTCATTCTACAATTGTTTATTATGATAGTTTATTAAGGAAGTAATAAGGAAGGATCAACGGTACTCCTTCTTCAAACTGGGTCAAACAAGGATCAGTGAGAAAAAATGATACTTTTGACCTTAACAACTGTACATCCCTATAACTTGGGATAAACTTGGACAACCATACCATTGATTGTAGGCTTTTTCATGCCTTGAGTCTCTGTTTCTATTTATCTGGCATACCCCTTTTGTTTTCTCTCATTTTTTTAAAAAAAATCTGCTTTTCATGTGAATTGCCAACAGTTATCTCATGAACACATGCTAAGACCTGCTACAATAGATTGCTTCCTTTCTTTCCCAAATGCTGGATTGTTTGGGATTTGGACATTGTCACTGCTACCTTCCTCCCAGGTCCAAGTTTTTCACATCTGCATTGCCTGCAAAAGATGATAGAAAGATTAAAGTGTTAGACTAGCATTGGGGAAATCCAGATTCTAATTTTTCTTTGGGCATGCAAGCCAGTCAGGCCAATCATTCATTCTCAGATCTAGGCTGTTTTATTTAGAGCATTTTTAATTGTAATCTTTTTACTCAAGAATCAAGATATATCTGTTTGCAAATGGAGGCAATGATGAAGTAGTGGGATAGCATTAGATGCATCCATGTTCATGCACCCACCAGACCTTTTCTATTCTATAAAATCAATCTCTCTGAAAGGACAACTCCAATCACAACTGAGCTTCATTAAGGAGTTCCACAGCTTGATTACTATTTATTGTAATTAGATATTTTAAATGTAATTTTATGTGTAACTGTAAATGTAATTTAATTTGATTTGTAAATTTTTTGATGGGTAATCAATCCCCCTTATATCGCCAGTAATTATATAAATTTCCACTTTCCACCTGGTGTATGTGGTCACAAATGTTTGGTAAAATTGAATTTTAGTTATTTTGATTGAGTAGTTATTTGTAGTCTTAATGTATAAAAGAAGGGTTTTTTTAAAAAAATTGTAAATTGCAAAATCTCACTAGTATATTTCTTGATTGGTCTTCTCCTTGCTGATTACACCAGATGGAGTTGTCATCATTAACTTCCATAAAATACATTCTGGTGTTATATTAGTCAGCCAGTATATTGCAAATGCTACCATATTGTTGCTTTCTTTTAGTTCACACTAATCTTAGATGGTTCTCCTGAACTTTCAGCTGAATTTATGAATCATGCATTGTTTGTCCAAGGCTACTTATCTTCCTTTTATTGTTAAGATAGTGTTTTTGATGAATCTGCAGTTTTCACAATGACCTCCATGTTTTTTCATGAAATCTGCTAATGCTTCATCTCTTTATGAACAAAAAAATCACCAGTACTACTTTCCAGTCATTTGTCAGAATTGCTCTGAGCTTTTGACTTAATTGTGCAATCTCTGCTCCATTTCTTGCCTTTATCTACTTTCGCTCTTCCATAGACCATAGTTCTCTCCTTGATTGCGAACTTTATGCTTTGTATATTTCTTTCCTGTGGGGTGGATATATCCTCACTTTCCTTAGGTAGAGAGCAATTTTTCTAAATAAGATATGTATCAGTTCTAGAGTTTTCTTAGTCCTTTACAAGCCAGCATTTTGGTCTCCTTTAAACTAACACATTTTCTTTATAGTTTAGTAAGCAAAAGACTAACATGTAACTATTTATATGCTTAAGGATGAAAAGATGTTTCTTTGATAATTTTGTAATATGATAAATGATATATTTACTGCTTACAGAAGAAAGTGGCATATTCCTTCCTTCTATATCAAAAGAAAAGTTTTGATGATATTCTAAATGTTCTCTTTTTTAAAAAATATAGTTCTGATTTTGTCAAATAAGAATGATAGCAGTAAAGGAATGATTAAAAAAAATACATACACTGGATAGCACAATGAGTTCCAAAGTTACTCATCCTGTAATCAATTTCTCTTTTATATTTCTGTAAACATCTGATTAGTGTCTGTCAGCGACTGAAAAATGCTAAATCGACATCAAAAATATTCTCTCTCTCCCCCCCCCTCTCTCTCAACAATCTAATATTGGATTTAGTATAAATCATATTTGAAAATTAATAAGGTATCCTTGTTCTAAGCATTGAGTCTTTGATTCCATTCTAAATAATCAAAAGACTCCCCTATATGAACCTGGTTCTTTTAATAACTTTATGAAATATATAACTCGATAAATAAATTAAATATTTTTTCCAATAATGTTAGTTCCTCTGGGTAAATGACACAAGAAACATTAGTAGATAACGTTAAATCTACTTTATTGTAAGGCTACATTTACAGAATCTTGTGTGTCTGAAGAAAAACTTCCTGCTGCTATTTTTAACTGTCTGATCAATTAGGACGGCTCCTTCCTAAATTTCTTTTTCTGACCATTAAATAACTATAGGCCCCTCCTTGTCTTGTTTGCATGTTCCATAGGCAGCATCTCTTTCCCATTTCTTTAAGATCATCTGTACATTCAATTACAAATAATGAGTTCTAAAAATTTAGAATTTTTCATGTACTCTATGAATTCGATAGTTTATCAAATTGTGAATTTGTATAATTGCTATATTGTGAGCAACTCTGACTTGTTTGAGATTTGTGCAGCACTGAAATTGAATAAATAAATGAATAACTATTTTAAAACTATTAATAATTAAATGATGGTATATCAATTCACTGATTATAATTGTCAGTGAATTCAGTTCTCTTAGAGAAAACAGAACGTTTTTTAGTTATCTAATGCAATCTGTTAAATCTGATTACTCCAATGGCATAATATTTTTATACAGAAATGTATTTGTAAAAGATGTATGTTTAGGTCCATAATAAAATATTTTCCAGATTGAATAATTTAAAAACAATTTGTGAAGAAAAATCAAATATGATTTTATATTACTTAATTCTTTCTTTTCATAAGACAATTCCTTTATTATTGGAATACCATCTCCATAGTTTACAGTCTAATGCCAGTTTTCTCAACTAATTAAATAAAGAACACAATAAAGAAGTAAAAAAAAAACAACACCCAGTGCTAGAGTCTACATATTTTAAACCAAATATAAGGTAAAATCTTGTTCCATTCAATGATAAAGTCATGTTCATATTATGTTTTTGAATTTCTTAAGAAAGAAATAGACATATTTATCATTGTTGGCTAGAATAACTCTGGCCCTGAGCCTAATTTTGGGAAAGTGAGTCCAAAGAAACATCTATTCAACAATAATATTTTTTGGTTCCACTTTGTATCAGTTAGGACTAAGAGCTAAGTTCCTGGAACAGCAATTTGGAGAAGATTATGATGCCGAGACAGGCAGATGTCTCCACCCAAATTAGATCTCTATGTCTTCTCACAAACTGCATTAGGTCTAGTCGGACCAAAACAAAAAACAAAACAAAACCCAAACTTGTGTGCTGTGATTCATTCAAACATGCTGGGTTGCAAACACAAGACTAGTCTACCATTGAACTAGCTGCTGTTGAGGGAGGTCATTCAACCCTAGAAAAAGCTGCTGCTGTTTAGAGTTACAGACTCTATGTTTGCTACGTAGTGCTACGTTTTTATACCCAGGTGCTCGAAAACAAGCTTTTGCCTTCAAATACAGGTAGTCCTCGACTTACAATCACAATTGAGCCCAAAATGTCTGTTGCTAGGTGAGACGTTTATTTAGCGAGTTTGACCTCGTTTTTATGACCTTTCTTGCCACAATTGTTAAGTGAATCATTGCAGTTGTTAAATTAGCAACATAGCTGTTAAGTGAATCCGGCTTCCTATTGACTTTGCTGGTCAGAAAGTCGCAAAAGGTGATCATATGACCTCAGGACACTACAACCGTCATAAATATGAACCAGTTGCCAAGTGGCTGAATTTCGATCATGTGACTATGGGGATGCTGCTGCAATGGTTTTAGGTGTGAAAAATGGTCATAAGTCACTTTTTTCAGTGCCGTTGTAACTTCAAACAGTCACTAAATGAACTGTTGTAAGTCAAGGACTATGTGTATGAAGTTTCACTACAAGTCCCTACTTACTCTTACTCATATCAGAATCAGCATATGTAATGGATACAATTCTGTCCCACATAGTGAAAAACATTTTACTATATTTTAATCACTATTATTGTTCTGCCTATTAGTCTTGTTAGGAAATGAAATCTACCGATGTCATGCTTAGTCTTTCTGACATTTTCTATAGCTTTATTCAACAGCTGATGAATGAATCAGCTATTGATGTATGATTTCTATGGGCTTCTAGTAAGCTAAAAATGACAGAAATTGGAAGGTTATTTCAAAATCAATTAAGCCCCATATTTCTGACTTTAAGGAAGGTTTTATTCAGAGGCAATGGAAATCTAAAAATTAAGTCACATATATGCTTCAGGGGAAAACAAGTTCCAGAAATGTAAGTAGTATAATTTTTGTTCCCAACATAACTAAAAAGTAGAGGATTTTTATTACTTTTATAAAACATTACTTTTATAAATTACTTTTTATAAAATTCAGATATTAATTTAATCCAAGTTTCTTTTATCCTTCTGGAACTTAATTTATTTTTCACCTGAGTGCTAGAAAATAAAACAGTTTAAGCCCATGTATAGATAGATTCTAAATATACTTCCTGGCATTTACTAAAAATCTAATTTCACCATGTCTTCCTGGAAAGTTGTCTTCTAAAATTATGTTTTAGCATATGCTAAATTATTCTAAGCATTTGCTCCATTAAACAGAGGAAGGTAATGGTCAATGTGTACATGCCAGACTGATACCAAAAACTTAATTAAAACAATATGCATGGAGTTCTTAGCTCAACAATTGTTTTAATGGAACAGAACAATAATTTTTCTTTGCAAAAAAACATGACCGAACAAGCTTGGATTAATGATTTCAGAACAAACATTATTTATATTTCTATTGTTTTTTCTTGCTTTTCTGTCCTATGTTTAACTTAGAAGGCATTGTTAAATGTTAAATGTTGTGTGTTTAACCATATCTAGTTTTCATAGTTAACATTTGGTTAAAGCAGTACTTCTCAAACCTGAACAAACTACCCAAAACTGGGTGAAAGTGTTTTTCTTTGGGTATCAACACATAAGCCAATTTATCCAATCACAACAGGGACATAAATTGACTTGAAGTGTCATTGGGTAAAAAGTTAACTTTCTAATAAGTAGTTTTGGATAATGAAAGAAAAAGTTTTGGAAGCCCTGGGCTAGAACATACCTACTGTGTCAATCTAAATGGAGCATAATATAATTTATTTAAAGTTTGACACACATTTGCTGGGCATCTTAACCTGTTGCTTTACTGGAATGTTAAAAATAACAATAACAAACAACAACAACATAGAAAGCATTCATTTTAAGTTCAGAGTTGTGATATAGTAATCCTGATCTCTTGTTCCTCAGAGAAAATGCTCAGATCTTGAGCAATAGCAACAACTCTTTTCCTTTACATTACTCAAAGTCTGGGAAAAAGCTGCTGCTGCTGGATCTCTTTCAAATCCACTCCAATTTTTTAATGAACCCTCAAGCTGAACCTAGATAACATGAAATCTAGTATGAATATTTCTAAAAGCATACATTTGATTGTGCTATACCTCTTCTTTTTTATACTTTCATAAGGGAGACATCTTCCTGAGCTGCTTTCAGATTTATTTTATAACTCTGGACTTTAAAAATGCTTCTGCCCTTTTTACTTGACAATGGAGCCTGCATATTTCTTCCTTACTCTATGCAGCATATAAATGAACACAGCAATAAGCAAACAATTCTGGTTACTAAATGAAGATGCTTGGCTTTTCAAATAGAAAATGCCTGGATGCATAATAAGGACTTGCTGAAAAGTAGGGAATGCCAGAAGAATATTACACGAGAAATGTAAATTCATGAACTGAGGAAATAGATCAAGAAAAGGGGAATAGGAAATTTCACCTGGACTGTGATATAATGATGGATGTGAAAAATGCCTGAAGAAAATGTTTCTCTCTATACATGCCCTCCTTACTAATAGCCCCTGCTGGCACTCAATATAGTTTTGAGGCAGAAGTTCTTTGCATGTATGCAATGTGAATAAAGGCTTTTGCTTATATTATCAATAATGAGAGGCAGGCTTTATATATTTCATTTCCTGCCATTTTGTCAGAGCCACAGGCAGGGATTTAGAGACGGTTTCAGTGTGTGATAGGAGTCTAATCTGATTGTGCCTCTAAAAAGATTATAACTTTATAAACAGACTTGTCAGATCTTCCCTGAATGTGTGTTGGTAAGTAGCCTCGATTCACTCTCTGGTGTTCAGCAGTATTCCATTTAATGAGTTCTGTGATCTTCCATATTGTACCTATTCAAACATTTTCTAACTGAGAAGGAAAATGAGTGCAGCTCTTCATGTATTCTCTACAGGGAGACACCATCGCATCACTGTCTTTTCAGGTAACAGAAGAGGGAAAACAGGTACTGGAGGTTATTTATATGCCTTCTAATTTGGAGATCACTAGATACTTTTAAGTAATATTACTTCTGAAATATTTCTTTCACTTTTCTTTCGGGCCTTAGCCACTGTTCTTCATGTATTGTTGCAACTTTGGTTTTCAATAGGAGTGTTATGATGTGAAAGCTGGCTATTGTCTGTGGATAAGGGAAATATTTCCCAGGTAAGGGCACCAGCTGCTCAGAAGTCCCTTCTTCTGTTTCCCCCTCCCCCGTTTTTCATTTATTCATTCAGAAGTGAATGAATTGTGGCCTATATCCTTTTATCTTAATTTTAAATAGCTTTTTAGACACAATCAGTTAAGATCTGTAGAAAGCCACACAAATTGCCTTGGAGAAGCAACGGCAGTTACAAAAACACTTTTTAAGCCCCTGGAAATGAGAAAAGTATAAAAAGGTTGACTCTGCCCTCAGAGAGAGTGAGAAATGGGAATACAAAATGAGCCTTTCAAATCTCTGTTACCATAGACTATATCAGAAAGGAGAGTTTCAATCAAATGTGTGCAGTTTTTTTTCTAACCTGGACTACCTCAGAAAGCTGCCTGGACCTTTCCCTGTTTGACTCTTTCCTAGATCTTGTTATTTGAAAGAGATAGCAAACGCAGAAAGCATGTCAAAAGGAAATTTGACAGAGTTAATAAAAGAGAGGCAGAAGAAAAGCAAATATAGACATACAGCATGGATCAGGATCCACTTTTGATTCTGGATTCACCCATTGCTTGCTTCAACCTGGTCTGCTTTTCAGTCCCCTCTGATCACCTCTGAAAGACTTTAATCATCAAGAAACCTTTATTTCTATGGATTCTTCAAAATGCTCAGAGCCTTTGCCTTTTTTTAAAGAAGTAATTGCTTTGGTTGGTACAAAACAATATAGGAGAATGATTGTTTATTAAGGCAGCAGGAAATGTAAAGATAAAATAAACCGAACCCTCACTATCTTTTGACTATTATCCTTACCCGTCCATATATCATTTGACAGATCAGTATCTTTTTGGCCCAGTTAAACATGTGGGCAGTGGTGGGATTCAATTTTTTTTACTACCGGTTCTATGGGCATGGCTTGGTGGGCGTGGCAGGGGAAGGATACTGTAAAATCTCCATTCCCTCCCAATCAGCTGGTACTCGGTAGGCAGAGAATAGATGGGGGCGGGGCTAGTCAGAGGTGGCATTTACCAGTTCTCCGAACTACTCAAAATTTCCGCTACCGGTTCTCCAGAACTGGTCAGAACCTACTGAATACCACCTCTGCATGTGGGCATCATGGAAGTAATAAATGTACAGATTCCAAACATTGGAAAGAAATTTCAGAGGTACTGATTAGATTGTTTTGCCCCAGTGAGGCACTCTAGAGCTGATTCTATTTCAGGGAGGTGTTTCATCAGATCTTTAGAAACTGAACACCACATTAGTTTATGAAACAACTTGCTTTTCTCAAAGTATCCATAAAAGCAAAACATTCCTTTGAAGATACTGACAGAGTGCAATAATAGTGAACAGTGTTTTATGAAAGATGTAGGAGGAATCCCTGAATGTGCTTTGGTAATTCTATTTGTTCAGTTTGGGAACTTGATGTTGTAGCTCCATTGATGTAAATTGATCCACTGAACCTTCTTTCCCTCTGATTGTAATTAGATTTACTTCTAATTGTTGTGGGAAGGGCAAGATTAGAATTAGAACTTTGTTTTAAATAAGATGGCTCACTACTTAGTACATATTCAAAAAAGAGCTAGTTTCCCCAAAATAGATGTAGAATAGCACAGGTTTTTCATATTATTAAATGAAAATTTACATTATAGATCTAAGTGGATCTATACAGTATGTAAATTTATAAGTAATTGCTATAAATTAATGGTTTTCAGAATCAGAATACCATACACTGTAAAACTATAGCTTAATCAAATTTTGCCCAATGCATTACCATGAACCCTCTCTCATAATTTTTCAGTATTTTATTTTATTTTCAATATTTTATTATTGAGGTGATGAAGAGGGAAATTGCTTATTTTATACTTATTTTCTTTCATTCCTAGTTTTTTCTTTCTTCTTTGCTTTTTTTCTAATTTTTGTCTTTTATGCCCCTATTTTTTTATTATTTGTATTAATCTTTATCTTTGCAATTTTAATTTTTAATAAAATTACAATGAAAAATAGTATTTTCCACACAACAACAACAACTGTGTGAGTGGGTGTGGCTGAAAATGACTAGCTCAAAGTCACCCAACTAGCTTTCATTCTTACAACCAGAATCTCCTGGTTTCTAAGATAGTACCTTAACTACTACACCAAACTGGCTATTTTTTACTGATGGAATAAAGAAGGAAATAAAGAGGGTAGGTAAAATGAGGATTGTGGGGGCAATAAACTGACTTTGTATAAAAAGAACACCGCTTGGGGGGGGCAAAAGCCCTACTAAGCAGGTATATACAAAAGTATGGAGGCTATTGCTTAACACATTGTAAGCCGACCTGAGTCTCCGGAAAAGGGCAGCATATAAATCAAATTTAAAAAATAAAATAAAATAAAATAAAATAAAATAAAATAAAATAAAATAACAAAACAAAACAAAACAAAACAAAACAAAACAAAACAACAACAAAACAAAACAAAACAAAACAAAACAAAACAAAACAAAACAAAACAAAACAAAACAAAACAAAACAAAACAAAACAAAACAAAACAAAACAAAACAAAACAAAACAAAACAAAACATAAAATAAAATAAAATAATAAATAAATGGAAGTAGAAAATGGAGAAGTACTGCCCAGAGCTTAGTTGGAGTTAGTTAGATAAGCCGGAGCTTTAAGTATGGCAAAGTATGTTCCTTACTTTGTATACAATAGTATTGAGATGGTGCAATGGTTAGAATGCAGTATTCAGGCTAACTCTGCCCACTGCTAGGAATTTGATCCTTGCTGGCTTAAGGTTGACGCAGCCTTCCATCCTTCCGAGGCTGGTAAAATGAGGACCCAAATTGTTGGGGACAATATGCTGACATCAGGGGTGGGTTCTACTTACCTTTACTAGCGGTTTGCAGCGGGGCTGCGCATGCACGAGAGCAAAGCAAGCGCACACGTGTGCTCTTCTGCACATGTGCAGAAGCTTCTGCACATGCGCAGAAGCATTTTGGTGAGGTTGGGGTCAGTGGACGGGGCCTCCCACCAGTTTTACTACCAGTTCTATAGAACCGGTGCGAATCGGGCAACCCACCACTGGCTGACATTCTAAACCACTTAGAGAGTGCTGTAAAGCACTATGAAGTGGTAGTTAAGTCTAAGTAGTACTATTGCTAAGTGCTATAATGTTGGAAGAGGAAGTTGTTTTGGGAGAGTAAGGAACCCCTTTTCTACTGTACATTAAGGATAATAACGTGCCTCCATAGCAAAAATGTGTATGCAATACTTGATCAGTTTTAGATCAGCTGTTTGAGGATGAGATCAGAATGGTTGGGTGGAATAGATGAAACTTGTGACAATTGCTTCAGGGATACTAGTCATTTTGTCATTAAAGCAAAAACAGACCAACAAAACACAATACATTCTCAATAAATTAAATTATTCATATTATTTTGTGCATAATCTGTTTTGGTGTTACTCTCAGCTAAAGTAGAATAATTAACAGTATCTAATTGACCTAGATCATTGTAACCAGTAAGACTTGTGTTTTCTAATTGTTTCATTGGAATTTGGTGTACCAAAGATGACTTCATGTTAAAATTCAGAGTGAATTATCAATTCAGTGAAAACAAGAGATGTAATGATAGGCTAATTCTTCCTTTGTTTTCAGTATTAATGTACTCTACACCAAGGAATATGCTTTCCACTTGGATCTATAGGTGATTAAATTGTAACTGACATAACCAAATAGACAGTGTGGCACAGTGCCATACAAAACAACTGGAATCTATCAGCCTTGGCAAAACAGTCATTTGAGGAACCAGTATCAATGCTTGTACAATGAAACCATTGCCAAACAATAGAAGCAATAGCTAGGCTTTGCAGGAACATATGATAACCCTTGGAGTTGTTTGAGAGTTTCTGTTAAACCTTCTATAAATGATTTCCTCAATAAATTGATAAGAATCAATGAATGTAAAGCAAACACTTAGCAGAGCACATACACAACCAAATAATATTATCAGCAAGAGAAAAGTAAGAAATGAAATAGTAAACCTGAACAAAATATAATTGGGGGCTACCATAGACTTACTCAACTTAGGAAATTGCATTCATACAAAGAAATTTCAGCTCAGGTAAATTTAATGTGGCTAAATTAGAAGAGTGTTATCTACTTCAAATAAGGCTCTGTGTATTTTGCCTCTATGTGGAAAGCTTTTAATCAAAGTGACCTGCACATTAAGAAGCTTCCAGTGAAGATGAATTTAATAGAGATCTGAACATGAATACCTTACCCTGAAAGTTTGTTCGTATTCTGGACAATGAATATTCATGGAAGAGATCTGTGGAACTACCATCTTCATAAAAAGTTCTTGAATGTGTGAACCATGTATTTGTACTGTTTCAGTTTGTACTGGTTAAAACATGTACTGTATATCAGCAGCTCCCAATCTTTCAGGCACCAGGGACCAGTTCCATGGAGGGCGGTTTTTCCATGGACCGAGGGTGATGGTGGTTTTGCACACTGCCTGGATCCCATGCATGCATGGATGGGGCTTCACTTGCTTACACAGCCTGGTTCCTGGTGGGCCTTGGACTAGTGCCAGGCCATGGACCAGGGATTGGGAACCCTGCTGTATATGAAATGATCTGAATAGTTAACTACATAAGATTATGTTTTTCTTTTCCTTCCAGAATAGAATGAGTGGGTCTGTAGAAAGTCTCTGCTAGGTTCCTTCATTTCGTTCTTTCTTCAGTGAAAAAGCAACCTTGAAAGATTCACCATGTAATCAAAGCATTTGGAATAGATTTCTCTCCTGTGTTAGTGTCATTTTCACATTAGATAATTCAACCACCTGAGTATATGAAAAGCTTGTTAATATTACAAGCAGTGAATTTGTATGTGTGCAATATCAAAGTTACACGGAGCAAACCAAAAGATTCAGAAATGTATATCATGAAGGGATACAGACAAATAAAGTGGACAGGAAATCAAGTGGACAGGAACCTGAAGAAAGACTAAAACTTATAAAGATCTTACATAACATCTTATATAACATATGTAGTACATAATTCCACCCTGGAAATTCCCCAATTCCCAACAGAAATACCCCTCAAAAACATCAATTGCGTACTTCCTTTAATTAATGAGGACAAGTTGACCCAAGACCATATTAAACACAAACAATAACATAATACTAGTGGATGAACATGTATATGCCACAGCAAAGATATAGGTTTCTGTGACTATATTCAAGACATATTGATGCAGCTCTTTGTCGCCAATTCAATTCTTAATAGATATCCATTAGCCCATCTTGAATAAGAGATTATATGAAGTGATGGCACGTGGTGGCACAGTGGTTAGAATGCAGTATTGCAGACTAATTCACTGCTCACTCTAGGGAGTTTGATTCAGAACAGCTAAGGGTTGCCTCAGCCTTCCATCCTTCCGAGGTCAGTAAAAATGAGGGTCCAGATTATTGGGGGCAATAGGCTGACTCTGTAAACTGCTTAAAGAGGGCTGTAAAGACTTATATACTACTGTGAAGCGGTATATAAATCTAAAAGTTATTGCTATTGCTATATCCTATCAATGTTAATTTTTAATCAAAGTTGCCAGTTAACTTGCATTATACTTGCTATATTTTTCTAAAATGAACTTTATCATTAAATTAGGAAAGTTAATATAGAAGCCAGGCCAACATTGTTACCTTGAAGGAATAAACAGGTTAGGTAGACTTATCATGTAAAGATGTAAATATCATTTTATCGTTTTGTAATTCATTTTCACCCTTAGGCTCCAATTTTAGTTAGGAGGAAAAAATGTTTCATAGATCAACATACTACTGAACCTTGAGCCACTGAAATGTTTAACTAGCTCTTGCAAAAAGCAATATTTAAAAAGTACATTTCTTAAGAATCAATTGCTTAAAGGCATTATGTTTCCTTTCCCTGAACTGTAGACAATATAATTAATTTTGATTTTGAACGGCATGGTTGATAGGTTGATAGGCACAAGAGAATAGTATGAATATGTCCTGGGAATTATTATAGCTAATATCTTATTCATTTCCCAGGACAAGGGGCTCCTCAGTTATTGTGACTCTCTTCTTTCTCTAAAAAAGTGTCCTGGAACTTTGCTTTTCTTCAATATCTCCTCTGTCAGATTAGAAGTAACTGATCAATCAATAACCTACTTCCTATGTATGTAATGAAGGATAATACTGTTGCCGTAATTCGAGGATCGGACTCAATAAAGAATTCAGAATTATAGTATTCAAACAAAGTATTGTTTATTTACAGAAGGCATTCTATATTCACTGGGTGATTGTAGATAGAAGCAAGGAGGAGGAGCGTACATCCCCTTTTATATCAGTGAGGCAGGATTAGGGAGTAGGAGTGGCTACAGAGGAATACATTAGGAAAGGAAGAATAAATTAACCTTTGATACTCTATGAGCACATATCTCCTTCATTTAAGAATAAGGCATTTATCCATGACAAATCCCCCTCTAAATGCCGATTCAACATACAACAGTAGTTACATTCAGATTCAGAACAATATAAAACATGTAATTTTGAAGTTAAATATTTATGTTGTTTTGATTGTAAAGTCAGTATATCAGCTATTTGTTCTGTGGTTTCACAATGAATAGCTTTAATGAATCCATTTTGAGATAATTGTCTTACATGTTTGTATTTGATATCTATATGCCTAGATCTTTGACCAATAGCATCTGCTCTAGATATCTCTATTGCAGCTTTGTTATCTTCATATATAGTGAATGGTAGTGAAGGACTCTTCCAAACATTGGTTAATAGATCATTGAACCATATGAGATTATTAGAAGCTTTCGACAAGCAAATATACTCTGCTTCAGTAGTTGATGTAGCTACTAAGTCTTGTTTTCCAGTATACCAGTAGACTGGGCAATTGTTAAGAAAGAATACATAGCCGGAAGTGCTCTTCCTGCTTTTAGTGTCGCCTGCCCAGTCAGCATCAGCGTAACAAGTGAGAATAGGCTCTTTAACACTGTTGGGCTCTAACAATAGGCAAAAATCTAAGCTGTGTTTCAAATACCTTAACACTCTTTTAATAGCTTCCCAATGATAAATCAAAGGCTTACTGACATATCTGGACAACAAATTAAGGAGTAGAGCAATATCGGGTCTGTCCAATTGGCAATATATAAAAGGGAACCAATAACTGATCTGTAAAGTGTATTATTATTAAACTCAGGAGATGATTCATTCATATTCTTTAGAAAATCAGCTTGCATTGGGGTATCACAAGGCTTTGCATCATTCATATTGCACCTGTTCAAGAGTTCAATAATTTTATCCTTCTGAGACAATCTAAATCCTTTTTTAGTTTTACTAATTTGTACTCCAAGATATTTATTTACTTTCCCCAATGATTTCAATGAGAAATGTTCTCCTAATTTTGATACAAATATCTCTCTCTTATCTTTATGTTTGCCAATATACAAAATGTCATCCACATAAATTAACACAAATTCTAATGAATCACCATCTCTCCTAACAAAGAAACAATTGTCTGCAGTTGTAGCATTGAAGTTCATAGTTTTGAGTACGTTGACCAAGCATTCATACTAGCGTTTGCCGGATTGCTTCAATCCATACAAACTTTTGTTTAGTAACCATGTTTCGTTTCTATTTGTGTTTTGACTATGAGGAGCTCTTACATATATTTCCTTATTGAGTTTTGCATGTAGGTATGCAGTTTGTATATCGTATTGAAAGACTTCAAGATTAAGGGCTGATGCTATTACTAAAGCTGTCTTAACACTTTCAGTTCTTACAGTGGGAGAATATGTGTCGGTATAATCCTCAGGGTATCTTTGGGCAAAGGCCTGTGCAACCAGTCTCGCTTTATATAATGTGTTACCCCCTTCTAGATTCTTAATTTTAAATATCCACCTAGTGCCTATAATTGTTTTATCTTTTGGAGCTGGTGTTGGAGTGAATACTTTGAGTTCCCGTAAACTGTCCATTTCTTTGGCCATGGCTAATTCCCATTTCTTTCTTTCTTCTGTGGGGAGTTTTAATACTTCTTCATATGTATTAGGTGTTGATGTATCATTATTTATATGCATTATGTAATCCTTATATCTTTTTGGTACTTGATTCCTGTTGCATCTAATTGTTCTTTCTGGTCTGCTGTTATCATGTAAATATCTTGCTTCCTTTTGTGTTAATGAATCTGTTTTGATTTTGGGACAATTTCCCATCCATGTTTTGGTGTTGCTCTTTTGTGTACTGCAGTTTTGTCCTTCCCTTCCTGTTTTATCTTGTGTCTTAATATCTGGTCTTGTTGTTGGGAGTATCTCATTAAGATATATCTTAGACCAATTGGCCTGTTCGTGAAATACAGCTGTCCTAGAAATTATGAACTTGTTATTATTGTCAATAAATCTATATCCTTTAGTACCTTTTTCATAGCCCATGAATCTGAGCCTCCTAGATACATTATCTCCCTTACGTCTCAATTGTTTCAGTATATGTACATCTGCTGTAACTCCAAATACATGCATGTGGGCTATCTTGGGTTTTTTACTATACATCAATTCGTGTTTTATTTATGACACTAGACCAAAGTCTGTTAAGTGTATAATTGGAATATAATAGTGCTTCCGACCAGAAATGTTTGCCTAAACCAGCATCTTCTAATGTACATCTAATCATGGTTTGTAGTGTCGAGTTTTTTCGTTCCGCTACTCCATTTAGAAAAGCAGAGAAAGGACTAGGGGTGAAATGTAACATCCCTTTGTCTTTTAGCCACTGGGAGAATTCCTTTGACATGAATTCAGACCCTCTGTCTGTCATGATTTGTTTTATTTTTATGTTGTGTTGTGTTTCTACATGTTTATAAAATTCTTTAAACTTTTGAAATGTTTCATGTTTGTGTTTTAAGGTGTAGACAAAGCCATAACGACTATAGTCGTCTAAAATAGTAAGAAAATATCGTTTTTTGTATGTAATTGATGGAGTTAATGGACCAACTAGATCCATATGTACCAGGTTAAAAATATGATTTGATGATCTTGTTGCCTTTTTGGGTCTGGGCTTGGTTCTGAGCTTTGAGGACTTACATACTGAACATTCCAAGTAATTTTTACAGTCTTTTATTTTGACATCCTCAGCATGTTCAATCATTTTTTGTATTACAGGAAAACTGGCATGTCCTAATTTTCTGTGTAATATATGTGCACATTCATCATGAATTGGTTTTACAATTATTGGTCTTTTGTTGGTATGTGTATTGCTGACAGATATGGTTTCATCATTATGTTCTGGTTTGTGTTCCTCATTGTCACTGTCACTATCATTTTCATTTTCTATGCTAGTGTCATTTTCCATGTTTGAATCAATGTTGTGTAGCCATCTTTCCTCTGTGATTAAATATGGTAAATCTCCTTTGGTAATTATATTACCTATGTTTATTTTGTTTTTCTCTAGAGTTACTTTTCCCTTTGAGAATATTATATTTATGTTAGAGTCCCTGCTTAGCTTTATTGCACTAAGGATGTTGTGAGGTATTTTGGGTATTAATAGAACCCCCTCTATTTTCCCTAGACTGGGTAATTCTACATTTCCTCTTCCAATGACTTGGACTTCCTCTTGATTTGCTACTTTAATTACAAATTTATCTTTTACAAAGGAAGATAATATTTTCTTATCGTGTGTTGTGTGATTTGTTGCCCCGGAATCAATGAGCCAGGCATTATCCTTTGAGTCTTGGTTTTTGGTTATAGTGTACTTATCTAATCCATACAATGATCCAGACTTTCTATCTCTTGAGTTATCTCTACCCCCTCTATGTTCTCTAAAGTTTGGTGAGTTTCTATGTCTGTATCTGTCAATAAATGATTGTCTGTCGTGGTATCTATTTCTAGTGTCATGTTTTTGTCTTTCCCTAGGAGGTTTTGGACAGTCTCTTCTATAATGTTCTTTGGATCCACAATTATAACACTCAATTGATTCTTGATACCTGTCTTGGAATACTACCCTTTTGGTCTGTCTGTGTTCTTTGTATGTACTGTAGCAGCTTCTTCTCAAATTATCTTCAGCTATTAATCTATTTGATAAACTCTCTATAGATAGATATCCTAAATTAATTGTGTCTAAATGTAATATGTAGTTATCCCATGATGAGTCTAATGAGTTAATGATAACACTTTTCATTGTTTGGTCTGATATTATTTCCCCCCTTAAATGAAGTTCTGCTCTGATTTTGTTTAGTGATATTAAATGTTCACTTACAGTAGTCCCAGGTTTTATCCTGGCTGAGAAGAAGTCTTTAGACATTCTCGTTGTAGTTGCTACACTTTCACTATGAAACAATTTAAACATGCAATGAATTATTTCTGAGACAGTTAGATTATGCTTAATACTATGATAGATAGCAGGTGATATACTAGAGATTAGTAAATAAAATGCTCTGTGGTGTAGGCAGTCCAATTTTAGGATCCATGGTTTTTTAGGAGGGTTAGTTATGAAAAATAATAAATTCTCTTTTAAGAAAACAACCTGGAGTTGTTGACTCCATTCCTGTAAATTAATACCGTCTATTCTCAATTTTGGAAAATCATTAGGCAAGTTTCCAATGTTATTTGTTGCATTACTTACAACTGGAGGCTGTCCATGGTCTTGTATATGCTGATAATTGCAGAATGGTGTAGGTATACTTGCGATTAGTCTGAATGGTTCTCTCTGTTCTTTATTGTCTCTATATTCATCTGGGCGTATTTGCGCATGCGCGTTGATCATTTCGTTCCTGAAGTTGTCGGGAGAGGTTCTCATCGCTGTAGCTCCTTCGTAGTGTTCTTCCTCTGATGACTCGCTCTCTGGTTCGACTTTAGGTGTCCAGGTGATGATCGGAGCTTGCTTCTTTCCATCGTAGTTGTCTTGGTTGAGGCCTCTGGCTCCCGGAAGCATTTGCGGTGTGGGCGAGTACTTGCAAGGCTCTCTGGGTTCGAGTGTTAGCGTTCTTGTCGTTCGGGTTGAAGTGGATAGATGCTGAAATGTTTGCTTGCTTGCTTCTGCATTTTTGCTTTTGGATTGTGCTGTTTGTCTTTTCTTTGCTGTTTGATCGGCTGGTTTTGGTATTTTCGTCGATTTGTTCGATATTTTTAAATTCGGACTGAAAGTTGCAAAAAGTGTTTTCATAGCTGTTTCGATTTGTAGTTTGCTTGGTGTTTCTTCGGTGTCTGTATCAGATTCTTTTGATGAATAGAATTTTTCCTTTTTATTTTTCATGCTGTGTAAAGCTATTCGCGCCAGACATTTTGAACTCTGCTTTCTGATTGGTTCTGAGTCAGCCGTTTTGCTGGGCTGGCAAAACCAAGATGGCTGCCATTCAAAATTTTGCGCGGGACCGTTAGTCTTTCTTTTAGTTACACTCTCATCTATAGGTAATTCGCTTACCATTTTGTGGTCTTTAGATTCTGGTGCATTGGTGTGATTTTCTCTCGCTGCTCCGCTATCTTTTATGATGTCTTGGAGATTCGCGATGAGATTTTTGTTGTCTTTTTGGCTTTTCAGCAGTCTTAGTATTTCTGTTCTGAGCGTGTTGTTTTCTGTCTCGCTCGCTTCTTGATCGTCGGGTTCATCGATTACCTCTTCGTTGTCTGTAGTGAAGTTTTCAGATTCTCTTGTCATTATAGTTGTAGATTCATCGATCATTTCTTGATCTGTTTCCATTTCTTTGTTGTGTGCCCTGGTGTTGGGTCTTTCTCTTTTGTTTCTGAAGTTTTCTTTCTTTGGCATGTCTGTTTCTTATTGAGTCAGCCAACCATCCTCTGCTACCAGATTGTTGCCGTAATTCGAGGATCGGACTCAATAAAGAATTCAGAATTATAGTATTCAAACAAAGTATTGTTTATTTACAGAAGGCATTCTATATTCACTGGGTGATTGTAGATAGAAGCAAGGAGGAGGAGCGTACATCCCCTTTTATATCAGTGAGGCGGGATTAGGGAGTAGGAGTGGCTACAGAGGAATACTACAGAGGAATACATTAGGAAAGGAAGAATAAATTAACCCTTGATACTCTATGAGCACATATCTCCTTCATTTAAGAATAAGGCATTTATCCATGACAAATACAAATGATTAAAATGCTGCTTTAGGATGAAAATAAGTTGCAAGGAAAAGAGCTTTTTTTTTCTTGCCTGAATATGGAGAGAAATGTGGAAGAATAACAGATCATTCCTAGGCCAAACACCCGAGAGAATGAGAACGCGAGAGGTGTTAGACCCCTCCAGGAGAGCAGGGAATGGGAGACTTGAAGGTAGAAACGTTACATGTCTTGGAGTCAAAATACACTTTACATTAATTGTTAATTTGCTTTCAAATAAGCTCGTTGCTCCCAGTTCAACTCAGGATTGCATGCGCAGAGAGAGCTGATTTTATTCTTCTCTCCCAGTTGGTTTTATTCTTTCTCCCCAAACAATGCAATCAGTCAACAAAGAAAAACTCCTCCCTTGGTGTCAATGTTTAAGCAGAGAAAACAAACACTGGAGTTTAATTTGATTCCAAGTGCCTTCAGTGTACTAAATTTCTTGGCTGTAATACTGAACTGGGCTTGCTATTGCCTTTTTCCAAGGTTCTGTTTTGTTTGTTTGCTTTTTTAATTTCCCATAACCTGAGACTCCCTGACTTGCTAAATTTTATTTTATTTTATTTCTTTATTTTATCATACAGGCCAGGTAGCTGCTCTCCACCTAGTTGTTAAATATGAATATAAATGTCATGCAATCCAGTTTGGTGTAGTGTTTAAGGCCCCAGGGTAGAAACTGAGAAGCTATGAGTTCTAGGCATAATACCAGCCAGGTGACCTTGGGCCAGTCACTTTCTCTCAGCCCTAGGAAGGAGACAATGTCAGACCACTTCTGAAAAACCTGGGCAAGAAAACTAAAGGGACTTGTCCAAGCAGACTCTGAGAATTAGATATGATTGAATGAAAGAAAAAAATATCATAATGTCATAATGCTTAGAGCAACATGGACTGGACTTGCACAAAATAATTCAAATAGCTCAGTGGTTCTCAACCTTCCTAATGCCGCGACCCTTTAATACAGTTCCTCATGTTGTGGTGACCCCCAACTAGGGGTGGGTTCTAAATTTTTTTACTACCGGATCTGTGGGTGTGGCTTATTTTATGGGCGTGGCTTGGAGGTCATGTGACTGGGTGGGCGTGGCTAGCTGGTCATGTGACCGGGTGGCCATGGCTATATGTATAGGGACTACTCAGAGGGCTGAAAAAAGTCATTTCTGACAGGTCCTCGCACTTTTGACTGGTCCTCACACTTATGACCATCCTCACATTTATGCCTGTGCAGCATTCTTAACAACCATGTCACTCATTTCACAACTGCTTCTCTTCAACATGGTATAAGATAGGGCAAAAAACGTAAAATGTGAGGACAGTCGTAAATTCAAGGACTGGTCAAAAGTGCGAGGACCGGTCAAAAGTGCGAGGACCAGTTAAAAATAACTTTTTCAGCCCTCTGAATAGTCCCTGTGCACAAAAGGACTACCCAGAGGGCTGAAAAATGTGATTCATGACAGGTCCTCACACTTATGACCAGTTTTCGCAGTTATGACTGGTCATCATTTATGCCCATTGTAGCATTCTTAACAACCATGTCACTCATTTCACAACTGCTTCTCTTCACCATGGTGACAAGATAGCGCAAATACGTAAATTGTGAGGACAGTTGTAAGTTCGAGGACTGGTCAAAAATAACTTTTTCAGCCCTCTGAGTAGTCCATATGCATAAAAGGATACAGCAATAGAGAGGGATGAAGGAAGGGAAGGGAAATTAGAGTAGGAGTGAAGGTAAGAGAGGGAGGAAGAGAGGAGGAGAAAGAGAAAGAGGAAGTAGGGAGAAGAAGAAGAGGGGGGGAGAGAAAGTAAGAAAGAAAGAAAAGACAGAGGTGATAGGTTTGAGGAGAAAGATTGTTGTACAATAAAAAAGATGAAAGGGAAGAAAGCCAAACAAATATTAAGATATTAAGATAAAGAATGCATTGTTAAACTTTAAAGAATAAAAGAGAACAAATAGCAATAAATAGCAATAATTAGAAACACACATACAAACATACAACGTATTTTCTTTGAACAGAGTATTTGGCCAGTTCACAAATTTAAACAGTTGTAGGGGGTTAGCACCCACCCCTTTCCTAGAAGAATGAAATATTTTGGGAAATATTAAAAAGGCAGAATATTGTATTTCCCTACCTGTATGAGAAATGGAGAAGCATATTTTACAGACAAAGCAACTCCCACCTTCCTGCCCCCCACCCTTTGTTAATGGGCCAGAGGCAGAAACTCAATCCTTTGTCAAAGGACATTTGCAACACAATAGCAATAGAAACTAACACAATGGGCCCCATCAAGCCATGTGATCCTGTCCAACATTAAACCATCTTTCCAAGCAGTCTCCATGTTTCCAGTGTCTTTTTCCCCGCTTGGAACAGAACCCAGAAGGATATTTCTTCCAACACAGTATTTAGTCATTTCAATTAAATTTACAATTTCTATATTTCCTTTTTACCATATTTATTCCTCATCTATTTTTTTAAAAAAACAATATTACCCTTCATCCTCATCTCTAATCTTAATCAAACTCAATTTTTCCCTTCTATTCTATATTATACCCCTTCGCATTGTCATCTATTTTTATATCCATCCTCACATTGGTTAATTATGTAATACAGTTGTTTAATACAAATTCAACATTTTAATATAAATCAATTAGTTATATAACTATCTTTTTTGTATATTAATCAATATGAACATGAATATTCCAATTATTTCCATGCAATCCAATTTCTTACCAATCAATTAATTATATTTACCAATAATAATAAACCAAATAATTTCCCCCATATATTCCTCCAAACCACAACTTAACCAATTAATAGTATCTCAATTATTACAATTCCCTAGTTAAATAGAGCTTTTTTTCTTTTGTGTTTTAAAATCTTGGAACTCTCCTCTTTTGCCCTAAATTTCCCATTGTTTGCAGTGTTGCACTTACCTTTTTTGGTGAGGAAAAAGAAAAAGAAATCTCTCTGCCTCATTTTGTCACGTTGCAGCCTGCTTAGTTTCAATTTCGCTTTTTCAGCATAGATAGGGGGGAAAAAACTTGCTCCAGGAATTTACCTCTTTGCAGCTAGCTCTTTGAAGCCCCGCGGCAAGAATTTAAAGTTTTTTTCCCCTCTAGCCACCAGCTGGGATTGGAGGCAGCAATAGATTGGGAGTGGGCGGGGTAAGCGAACGGCGACCGGGCGATCTAACAGAGGCAGAGGGGGAGTGAAGGCGTGGGGGGGGCGAGAGAAGGCTTTGGCGATCCCTGTGAAATGGCCGTTCGACCCCCAAAGGGGTCGCGACCCCCAGGTTGAGAACCGCTGAAATAGCTGGTGGTTGCCAACTCAAAATTTCCTGTATCTAGCAGGAAACTCCTTTTCCTTTCCAACTCTTGTCCTACAATCTATATACAGTAGATTAGTGAGGGCTACAGTCATATAACCAGTTGTAATTCTATTGTCCAATTTAAATAATACCAAGGAATTTTAGGATTATGACAAACTTGTTCTTGAATAAAGCAATATATTGTACTTTATTGCTATAATTTACTGATGGTATTTATAAAATATATATTTGGAAGGGCAGTCATAAGTCTGTAAAAATTGTACTATGGGAGAAAAATCCAGAAAGTATCCTTTCTTGTCCAACGTGAATGTTTTTTTAAGGATAAAAAATAAAATAGGATATGGAATCATTCATTTGGAAATAGTGTTTGGAAGCTCAGCATTAAGTGTTTTCTTGTATTAAATTCCACATGCTAAATTTCATAATGTAAAACAGTAACATCAATTTAATATTATTAAGTTGATTAAATTCTTATTATAAGAATTCATCATACGGGACTTTTCTATCCTCTTCCTCCAAACAGAAATACAAAAACCCACCTTCCACAAGATTGGACCTGCTTCTAATTCTTCTAATTCAATATATATCTTGCATGGTTGTGGAAGTAATTTGAGAATAATTAGTTCAAAGGAAGATTATACAGACTAGAATTAGAAGTGGTTGTGATTTCAGCAACCTAGAAATAGTTGTAAACATGAGTGACAAATTTGCTGTTTTTATAAACATGCCCCTTGAACTTGAGAATAGGGAATCAAAGAGCAATGAACAGATGAATTATTGTCATTCATATACTCATTGTTATAGATTTTTTTCTAGTATTAAAAGTGAAGAAAGTGATATTATGGTACCTACATAACTATCATAGAAATCAATTAAACAATTACATTCATTCAAGTTAAAGTATTAAAATATTAACAGAAGTTGCTTGGTGGAGAGAGCAAATTGGGATGATTTAAAAACTTTAGAAGTATTGTTACTATTCTTGACAACAAAAATTGGGATCACTCAGCTTTCAGGTATTCGAGGATAGCTATAACAAAGCTGGAAAGCTGTAGGGAAACAACTCATGCTCTAAGGAGCACTGCAGAAAGTATGAATAGATAAGGAGATCACAAAGCATTGGAGAATATGTTTGGCTACTGAATGACAATGAAGTCTGTCAAAAAGTTGACATTTAATCCTGTGTGTAATCCAAGAAAATTCTAAGCAAAATATTTGCAATTTATTATGCCTAATACTCTGCAAGATCTGAAAGTGCTATTTTTTTAATTAAGGAATTTTTGAGACATGGAAATATTTCAATTGTGCATGTGTACAGTACAAATAATTATCAACCTTATGAATTCTAAAATGCAATTAAAGAACAAGGGCAATTCTAGATAGAGCATATAATCAGGAATAAAAAAATGGACAAACTATTGCTGAAAAACACCAAGCAAATTAAAAGGAAAAAAACAAACCAGAATAGATATGTTTTAGATTAAATATGATTGGAAGAAATTGGAAAACCCATAACATTGATTAGTGCCAAGCTAATAATGTTTCAGGGAATTTAGAGGACTTCATTTTGGAATTTACCGTATTCAAATTCAGGGAGTTCAAGTGTTATTCTCTTCCCCAGTGTTCCAAAAATATAGGCATTATTTATGGGGTTTTCCAACTGATAACCAAATTTGTTCTTGCAACCTAAATGGATCTATTAATGGAGATTGTGAAGGGGAACTTACATAGTGGACTGGAAGGAACACTAGTACTGTTGATTTTGCTCTGGTTTTGAATAATTTACTATCCACTAATAGCACCTCCTCAGTTGCTACCAAAAAATAGCAATCACCTTCCACGTATTATGAAAATGATAACCAATATCCATGTCATAAGCAGGAACCAATTACCAGATTAATTAGTTAAGTATGTAAGGTACTTATTGTGCTTTCTAAACTCAGTCAATGTCCTCCAGTTCCAACAGATTATCTGTGCTGAATACTGTAGCCCATTCAAGATCCATATGAGCCATGGTGGCGCAGTGGTTAGAATGCAGTATTGCAGGCTGATTCTACTAACTGCCAGGGGTTCGATCCTCACCAGCTCAAGATTGATTCAGCCTTCCATCCTTCCGAGGACAGTAAATTGATGACCCAGATTGTTGGGGGCAATATGCTGATGCTGTAAATCGCTTAGAGAGGGCTGTAAAGTACTTTGAAGCAGTATATAAATATAAGTGCTATTGCTATCCTATAATCTAAGACTTTAGCTATGATCCAGAAAAAACAAGCATCTGTTTAATTTATTTAATAGTTCAATTGTGAAATTATTGAAGCTAGGGCCAGACTGATTGAAAACTTCAGAGAATGAAAAACCTTCGATTCACAACATGTGCAAAAACTGGCATTGGGCAAGGAAAAAAGCTTTGAGAAGTATACACGTGCATGCACACTTTACTGCTTTCTAGCCATTTGTTGCCACTTTTGTTCCAAAAGCTTCTACAGAATCTCACTGCATAATTGCTGCTGAGGTGTGGGCTAATCATTTTCATACATCATTTATCAAAGTGCCAATAATCCTGATTTGAGAAGATCACCACCCTGATGAAAGAGCAAATTGGCTCTGATATCTCCCTCTAAAATGGCCAGTCTTATTTCAGATCTCAAAACTGGCAAGGCAGCTGGAGTAATGTGGAAATGCTAAAAGGAAATGCATAGAGATGGCATTTAATCCTGGCATCCTTATTTCCATGATAAACTCCATTCATTCGATTTGAAAGACTGGAATAGGTTCTAACCTTTGATATGGTTATTACTTATATTGTGTTTAATCATGTTTTTAATTTCATTTATAAAGGTAAGGAATTGAATGTGACTCACAGTTGGCTTTGATTAGAGTGGTTTGTAAGTGTTGCAATTGAATATCTCAGTATATAGGAAAGGGACAAGAAAGACCTAGTTAATATCCATCTTAGGACCTTGTTTGCATAATCAGTAAGCTCTACGCTGGGCACCTCTGTGGAAAACTCACAGAGCAATATCTTGGCAGAGAAAGTAAGCTAGATTTGTCCCAACTGTCATCAACTAATGGAAAACTGCATTAATCACTTGCAAGACATCCTTTATATGGCATTTATTGACTTTAATTCAGGCCCTAGAATGGACTCAGGGAGAAACTGCTTGTCTTTTCCATTGATCAACTCTTGTTCTTTCTCATCCTTAAATGCATGAATATGATGTGATAGGGGGCCGCTGCAGAGTTCCAGGCTTATAATCAACATTCATAGAGAGGCGAAACATTTTCACATTCCTTCTTTTTAACTTCTGTATTAAATCAAGGCCTGACAAAACCTGAGTTTCATCCATTTTCCAAACATCTATGGAGATTCTCAATCATCCAGGTTAGGGTTGCCCCAAAGATGTTTGCCAAAAGGCAACTATACTAGAAACTAAGACAGTACAGTTGGCTTTTGAAAAGCATCCGTTTTCCAAGTTGACCAATAGATTTTTCTCCACCCCTATATATGTTGATAGTGTAACATGGAGGTCCCCAATCTTTGCAGCTTGGCAGCCCATCTGGGGGGAGCGGAACTGGGCCATGTGAGCAGTGGGATGGCATGCATAGCCCAACTCATGCAAGTGGCAGGCACAACTAGCTGATCTGCGTGCACATGTACATTCTTGCAAGCCCACCACTCGTGAGTTGAGCTGTGCATGCTTCCATGCCAGCTTGCCACTCACACGGCCTGGTTGTAAATAGGCACAGCCTGGTAGTGGGCTGTGGCCCAGGGGTTGGGGATCCCTGATGTAACAATTCTTTCTTTCCTACTAGCGGGCCTGAGAGAGCACTCCTATCTTTATAGCCAGTATCTTCAGCGGAGATGGTTTGTGATTGGTGCAGGTTGGTAACAGATGATCTCTGATAGATTTCTTGATAGTACCTGATCCTGATATGTGGAGAATCTTAGCCAAAATAAGCCATGGTTAGATTAATACTGCACAAATAAATTCTAAATCAGACATATTTCTTATACAAATCATCCAGTAAAGGATATAATATAATAATAGATATAATAATTGTTCAACAAAACTGAGAAGCAGTTGAGTTTTCATTTGAATGGTTTAGCTATGAATTATGAAGATAATAAATACAATATTGTAATAATGATAAAGGAACCTGGAGATAAAATTATTGTGAATCAAGCTGCTTCATGGTCCACTGAATATTATGTTGCATAGCAGACATAGAAGTGGGAAAATTGAACCAAAAGAAGAGTGTTGAATAATAATAGTAATTTAGGAACAACTTCTTAAATGTAGTTCTAAATATTAATAAAAATGCCATTGAATCTCATGAATCCAATTCAGAAATTTATGCTCCGTAAAATTGTGCTGTGCTATACTTCTAAGTTCAATGTGAGACTTGCTATCTAAAAAATGTATTTAGGATTTCATCCTTCTTACTAACTGCTCAACTTGCTCATAAATTATTTTGAGAGATCAGCTTGACAAATTAAATCTTGATTCTTATTTAACACAGTAACATAAAATAACAGAATTACAGAATTATCAAATTAAAAGGAGGTAATTAGGCTACCTGCTCTAAGTCATTACTTGATTATGACAGGAGTAGCTCAAACTGCAAATTCAGTTTGTATCTGTCACACATTTTAGGTGGAAGAATGGTAATTTAGAAGAGCTCACCTGATACAGAAAAAAAAAATAACCATAATGTTTTATGGTTTATTTCTATCTTCTCTTCAAGATATTTCTATCTTGAAATCAAAGTTGAAAGTTGGAAGTTGTTAAGACTAGCCAGATGGTGAGACTTATTCTCCCTTCTTCCTTTTTGATCCCTCTAATTATGTAATAATATTGAGTTTTCACAGGTATATCCTATGCATCTGATGATGTTGATTGACTTTAAAAGGTTATAAAATAATACATTTGATAGTCTTTAATGTGTTGGTAGTACATAGAAAATAAAAATGCATTGCTGTGGTGATAGATTAGAACAGGGGTGTCAAACTCATGTTCTCACGGCATCATCATATGATATATCATGACTTTTTCCCCCTTCGCTAAACCAGGTGCAGGCGTTGCCAGCATGTTACACATCTGTCCTGCAGTCCGTGAGTTTAACACCCTTGGATTAGAACAGTGATGGCTAACCTTTTTGCTGTCACATACCAAATGCAGGAGGAGTACAGGGGGGTTGTGCACGTGCATGCCTACACCCATAATTCAATGTGCCTCACGTGCATGTGCGTGCGACTCCCCCGGGCTCCTCCTACTTTTGGCACGTGATGGCCCGGTGGGCCCGGTAGGCCCATTTTTTGCTCTCCTCAGGCTCCAGAGACTTTCTTGAGGGGTGGGACTGGGCATCAGAGAATGGGCCATTTCCAGCCTCTGGAGGGCCTCCAGGGGGGTGGGGAAAGCTGTTTTCACCCTCCCCAGGCTTCTAGAAAGCCTCTGGAGCCTGGGGAGAGTGAAAAACAGGCCTTCCCCCCCCGGAGGCCCTCCAGAGGCTGGAAACAGCCTGTTTCCTGACTTCCGGTAGGCCCGGAAGGCCTGAAAATCAGCTGGAGCTGAGCTAGGGCAACGCTCGCGTGCCCACTGATATGGTGGCACGTGTGCCATAGGTTTGCCATCATGGAATTAGAATGTCTGAAGCAATTTGTTAAAAAATGAAAAACCTGTCCAAAGAGGCTTAGCTTTTTTTTCTTCTTTTTTTTGATATTGGGGCCTGAAGGAATAGTTTTACAGTGTTCACCTCCTTTTAGTTCTCAATTTCACATTTTAAATTAATAACGGAAGAAACAAAGGAAAAAAGGCTAATTCACTTGCACTTCATTTCTTTTAAGTATATGAACTACTTTTAAACTCAAAAACATTCAAAAGTCTTCCAGTTCACATCCTTGATTTGAATAGGTGTTTGTTAAGGAAAGGTTGACATTTTAAGCAAGTTGTCCTGAAGGTGCTAAAGAAGAAGTGAGTGCTATATAAAAACTATGTGAATGAAGGCATTCTATATATGTTACGATGAAACAAAAAGTCAAAAGGAATGCAAAGTCTGTCTGCTAATATGGCATTTGACATACCGTTGCAGATTTTGTTATCGTATTACAGCTAAAGCTGTTCTCACCGGAATGGCATGAAAAACCAGGTGGTAAGAAAAATCACTGATAGGCTTTGTTCTTTTTCCTTTCCAAAATGAAGCTTTGGTTTTTATATGCAAGCAGACAGTTGGTTCAACATTTTTTTTTTCATTTCTCAGTTGCAATTTTGATAGTAATTTTACTATCCTCAGGCATTGGCTATTATAATGAGCTTGTTGATGGTTTTTTGAAAAGTGCTGCTGGCATAGAAATGACACCTAAAACATACCTGCTCCATATTGTCCTGCTTATTAACTTTTACTGCAGCTAATTTTAAGGCCTTGATTAACTAGTTAGCTTTTTTTAGGAATAGAAATCTGTGGCCACAGAATAGAGCAATATTTTGTTCATACTTATTTTTGGTTTATAGCTTTCCACAGTTATACCTAATAAAAGACTTGTATTTAATTAACAGGCAGCTCTCCTGCAATGCTAATTTGAACACAACTTAGATACCTAGTGAGATCTTCCATACCTGCTGGCTTTCAGAAGAGCCATCGGGATCTGGCTTTTCCAGCGGGTTGTACGGCAAAACAATCTGTAATTCTACTTAGCCACTGATTTTCTTTTAATAGCACTGCTGCTTCCCAATGTGATCTTATAGATCTATTTCTTATATTATTGTAGTTTTGTTTTTAATCCTTAGTTTCTTGTACATTATAAAGAGTTTCTTTTAGCAATTGAAAAAGCTTACAACTAAAAATAAAATAATTGAAGAGGTAAAAAAAAGAGCTTGTAGATTCACTGATACAGCTAGCTGCTGATCATGGTGATCACATCTCACTAATGGAGGATATTGAGACCTGGAAACCAGCAGAACATTCACCTAAAACAGGTTGCTTCAAGACTTTGATGATCTCCAGAGAATTTAAGATCTGTGATGTGAATTTGTCATAATGATATTATATTTTATACACTACGCCGACTTCAGCCTGACCTAAGCATAGTACATAAAATTATCTGCCACAATGTACTTCCTGTCAATGACTACTTCAGCTTCAACCACAACAATACACGAGCAAATAATAGATACAAACTCAAGGTAAACTGTTCCAAACTTGATTGCAGAAAATATGACTTCAGTAACAGAGTGGTCAATGCCTGGAATGCACTACCTGACTCTGTAGTTTCTTCCCCAAACCTCCAAAACTTTAACCTTAAACTGTCTACTGTTGACCTCACCCATTCCTAAGAGGTCTGTAAGGGGCGTGCATAAGTGCACCAGCGTGCCTACCGTCCCTGTCCTAATATTCCTTTTTACTTACTCTTTTCATGTATTCAAATTATGTTTATACTTTTACCTGTTATCTTATATATGCTTGACAAAATAAATAAACTAAACTAAACTAATTTTGGGCAATCAGTGCTAAATTGTGGTGATAGAAGAGTAGGAATGAGATGCCGTCTAGGAGAGAAAGCAATGGGGGCAGAATATCTGTCTTTATAGATCCAACTATAAAGAAGGCAGGGGCCAGGTGTTCTTGAATTCCTTATCTCTTTCCTTTGTGAGAAGTTAGAATTATTGATGGAGCATCATTACTTAAGAAAAGTATCAAATGTTATCAGATTCCAGTATCAGTCCCATATGGTAATATTTTCAATTAGGTAGAGAAATAAATAAACTTTCTAAAAAATATCCTTTAAAGTCTTCTCTGCATTAGACAAGCCTTTTTCCTTCCACTAAAAAGGTTGGTGTAATTATAAAATCCATGTTTGATTTTTCCAATCCCACCACAATAGTCCACTGGATTTAAACTTTGTGAAAACTCAGTTTAAATTTCACTAGGTCTGTATTGGGTTTTGTACTTTTTAATTCCACCAGATTTATACATCTGATTTCAGACTTGTGTATCTAGAACACTCAGAAAAAAAGGGAAAAAGAAACATGCACAGAGCACTTCCATACTACTACCATTTATGTGCCTCAATTGCTCAATAACAGTTTAAAGATTAGCCACAGTCATCGCTATTGTCAACCTTAAGGCTCTGAAAACAGGAAGCAAAAATTCCCTGACTTCTACTTCGTGCAAAGATGAAATAAATTGCTTGCACACACAGTCTCCCTCACTCCTTTATCAATGTCCATATGCCACATTGTGTTTATTTGTATGCTGCATCATTTTAGTTCTCCAAACAGAGTGAACTGCCAGCTACTCTTTTTTTCCTTGAAACAGTTGCTAGGGCAGTTGGGATCCAAGACTCCAGAGAAAAATGAGATAGAAGTTCTTGTAGAAGGAGGAAACAGCCTGTCAGAAGCAGAAAATTATATTTAAAAAAAAACAGATTTTACCAATGTTTCAAATAATGGAGGAGGGGAGAATCATCTCATCTTTCAAGGGATCACAATGACCTAAAGCTGTTTTTGACCTAGTATAGAGTATTCATCTGGGAAGCACACTCCTCCATCATTCAATAAATTTGTTGTTATCTGAAAACTCCTAAAATTGGGCTTTTATTGTATCACAATTTATTGTATTTTTAAAAATATTTTTATCACATCTTTTCATTTTTATAAATAATTCAAGGTAACAAATCAGAGGTGGGTTTCAGCAGGTTCTGACTAGTTCTGGAGAACCAGTAGTGAAATTTTGAGTAGTTTGGAGAACCGGTAAACACCACTTCTGACTAGGCCCATCCCCATCTATTCTCTGCCTCCTGAGTCTCAGCTGATCAGGAGGAAATGCAGATTTTGCAGTAACCTTCCCCTGGAGTGGGGAGGGAATGGAGATTTTACAGTATCCTTCCCCTGGAGTGGGGTGAAAATGGAGATTTTACAGTATCCTTCCCCTGCCATGCCCACCAAGCCATGTCATGCAACGCTCACCAAGCCACACCCACAGAACCGTTAGGGAAAAAAATTGAAACCCACCACTGTAACAAACATACCTAATATTCCTTCCTCCTCCTGCTTTTCCACAACCACCACCCCATGAAGTGAGTTGCGCTGAGAGAGGTTGCCTGAGGCCAAAGCCAACTGGCTTTCATGCCTAACAAAGAACTAGAACTCAGAGCCTCCCAGTTTCTAGCCTGGTGCATTGCAAGACTACTATTACTAATCAATCAAAGTTGTACTTGTTTCTCGAGCATATATCATCAATGAAATTCAGTCATTATCAGTAATTAATCACATTTACTTAAGTTAGCATTCTTGGGTTTAGGTTCCCTCTCTCTCCACATTAATCCTAGCTATATGCAGCCATCTAAGTCAGAGAAGGAACCAGGTAGTATATAATGTTGTAGAAATCTCAGTGGTACAAAACTCTGCAAGTTGTTTGAAGTGCCTTTTCTGCATAATGGGAGAAGCTTGATTGATTTTGAACCCAGAATTTGAACTGGCCTTCATTTATTTTACTGTTTATTTCTTTTAATTGCTGTTTAAATGGTTTTTAATATCTTGAGTTTAAATTGTAAATTGCTAAAAGACTTTGGCAGTTGGTGGTACACTAAATTATGTAAATACATGAATAAAATCATAAATTGCGGAGAATTTTTAGCCAGGCTTGTGATGCTTCAACTTTTAACTCAATGAGAACATTATAATGATATATATCATTTTTATCTCTTAAAATAGCGGAGAACACTTACGGAATGGAAAACATTATCCTAAAGAGGCAAATTATAATTTGCCAAAGCTCACAATGGCTTTTCATCACTTCATATCCCATTTAGCAAGCAATAACTTTTCACTAAGGGACATATCCTAACTGAACCAGGGGGCTTCCAGTGTTATAACTTGGATTCTTTTGTGTTATAATGACCCTTTTAATAAAAATGTTGATGAAATACAATTTTATTTCCTGTAAAAAGCTTCATAATTTTTGTACATTTTTTTTTCCTTGAGGTTCTTTGGCAGGCCATCATTCTTTACTTCTGTTAACAATCACAATTATATATAATTCCAATTTTAAAGCCGACCTATGTGGTATAAATTGTTTATATATTGTCCACATGCCAAGCTTAAAAGGCAAAGCAGTCCTAAAGACTATTTTCACTTGCTGCTCCAGAAATGTGGACTCATTTTTCTTTTCTTTTTTCCCCTAGGGTTCATTCAGAATTACAACCTTCAATGTTTATTGAAGAAATGTATATATTTCCCCTTTGGAATGCTGTTTAATTGTCAGAATTAATCAGGTGTATTGGCTAACTTTATTTGCATGTTTGCTTCTATCATTTGTTGGGTTACCAGCCCAGAACTCTTGAAATTGAATGGGAAAGCAAGGTAGTTTTAATATATGCACAAGTGACAAAGTGGAAGGTTGGGAATAACTTGGTTTTATTTTTCCTTACTGCCAGAAATATCATTTCAGCCTATTTTATCTTATTTTTACTCTTGGTGGTAGACCTATAATGGGCATGTGGTTGATTGAATAATAATAGATCCCACCTTCCCCCCATCTACCCCCACCCTTCCCATGTGTCTTTGGTATTAATGGTCAATTTTAACTTTTTATATTATAGCTTAGATGTAACTGTAAGCTGCCCAGAGTTACCCTATGGTAAGATGGGTAGCCAATAAAGTTTATAAATATTTTTTTTCCATATTAATTTAGTATTCTTGAAAGAGTTCCTCTAAGCACTGGTACCATTTGGATTTTATCGCAATACTATAGCTTCTAAATATGCCTTCCCTAATATAATTAACAAGTTTAACAAATTCTGATTTGCTAGGGGATGAAGTCATTCATACTGATGGACAAGTGAACTATTAATTTTCCAAAACAAGGGGGAAAGTACAGGGAGAGATACTACTTCAATCAGAGGCTGCAGGGCACATTGTGCTAGTTACTCCTATCCATGACAGTCTAGAATGAGAGTTTACATTTACAACACAGTGCAAATGGTCTTCCCTACATTTGTATGTAGAACTTGGATTACACTGAAAAATTAGATATATCTGGCATATTGAAATGACATTTTCTACTACTTTGTACCAATATATGTTCCTTGACAATGATGACCTTTTTGGTTTGGGGGATTAGATGATGCCAAAGTAGCATATACTGAGCTATGGAAATTACACTAATTATGAAATACCATATAGTACAAATTACCATATAGTACATGAGAACTGAAATGTATATTACATAGGATTTAATGCATACACAATGTGTACATATATATTGGCATTTCCCAACAGTATTGTGTACATTCGAGGTAGAAAAAGAATATGCATATACCATACTTTTCAGAGTATAAGATGCACTTCTCCCCCACACCCAAAGTGGGTGGAAATGTCTGTGCATCTTATACAGCAAATGTTGCCAAAGCTGCACCCACCCACTGGCCCCCATCCTTCAGCCTCTGCCTCCTTGCAGAAAACAGCAAACAGCGTGATCGGCTTCAGCACAGCCTGATTTAGCACGAGCAGCTGATTGGTGGTTGGATCAGCTGCCCAGAATACCTCCTATCAGCTGTTCCAGGCTGCGGGGATCGCTGCCACCCATCAGTGCCATTACCACCCATCGCCACCCATCGCCACCCATCGCCTCTGTCACCTATCGCTACCACTGCACACCTCATTTTTGGCCTCCATGAATCCCATTTTCAACCTCCGTGTGCCCCATTTTTGGCCTCCATATGTCCCATTTTCAGTCCATTCCAGGCAGCGGGGATAGACTGCCTGGAACAGGCCAAAAATGGGACATGTGGATGCCAAAAATGGGGCATGAGGAGGCCAAAAATAGGACACATGGAGGCGGCGATATGTGATGGCAGCAATGGGCGGCGATGGCAGCGATGGGCGGTGGCGATCCCTGCAGCCTGGAACATCTGATAGGAGGTATTCTGGGAAGAAGATCCAACCACAAATCAGCTGCTCATGCTAAATCAGGCTGTGCTGAAGCTGACCACACTGTTTGCTGTTTGCTGCAAGGAGGCAAATTGCTGGGAGGCAGAGGCAGAGGCAGATTTTTTTTTTCTTGTTTTCCTCCCCAAAAGCTAGGTGCGTCTTCTACTTCGGAGCGTCTTATAGTCCGAAAAATATGGTATGTTCACACACTCATGCTAGGGATAATGGCACTTTTTAATGTATCTGCCAAAAATCATTGCAGAAGTTTAATCTGTTTTTTTCTGTAGTACATTTACTATACATGAACAATTTAGAAAATAATAAGTTTAAAGTGGACTAAATTAAACTAAATTGTAAAACAAAGTGTCTTTCCAGAAATTTGTTTTCAACTTAAGGTTAGCCAGTACAAGTATTTCTCTGTTTTTTTTCAAAACATTGAACAATCCAATTGTTGTTCACAAGCAATAGGAATCCAAGGAACAGGTCACAAGAACAGTTGACAAGATAAAATCTGCAAGTTGAAGGAAAACCAATACAAGGAAGAAAAATGTTGAGTCCTCCTCTTAAAATTCCAGCTATGCATATCACATCTATATGTTTAAAATACATTATGTAAGGTGTTAAGAGCCTGTGATTATTTTATAGTTGCCTGACAATAATTTTATCAGTTTAAAAAAAAATCAGCATCTTAACCGCTGAGCCACTATGCCACCAATTGTAAGAGAATAAATTTTGCTGGTAATAGACTGTCAACCAAGAACTTTTCCACTTGATTTTGGTTTCATCTCTTTGTAAAAATTTTGCCTCTCTTCCCTGTCCCAGGTAATCTGTTCGTATGTTGCAATCTGCACTGTGGAACATTATGCTTGGCTTCTTCCACTTCTCCTTTCAGTAGCTGTTCTGCTTCTTTGCTTCTTTGGAAACCTAATAATGTAGGAGAGCAAGGTGTGAAATAAATTCATGTACATTGATCATTACTTGTATCTATAGAAGAATTTCACCTAAATACATGATACCTAACAAAAGTAAGAACTCCAAATAGCTTATGACTGCTTACATCATTTTCAGGCACAAAAAAAAAAAAAAAAGGATTGTAATTTAGCTAGATTTTGTTGTTTTGTTTAGCTTGTTTTTAACGTATTATTTCAGTTTGAGAACTATTGCCCTCACTCACTGGAATTAAGTTTATCAGTAACCTTTACAATAACAAATAGCTGGAAATGAAATTCAGAAGTCTTGCATGAACAGAATATATCTGAGTGACAACAAAGAAGAAATATTTACCATATTTGGCAAGACAGGGCAACTTGAAAGAAAGCTGTAGCATATAAAAATTGTAGTCTCTCTTTAAGCTTCATGTTTCTCTGTATCAACAAACTTATTTTAAACTCTGACTTCAAGAAATTATTAAATTGCAATGCTGCACACACTTACTTAGAAGTAAGTTCCCAGAGAACTCAGTTGGGTATACGTCTGAATAAATATGCATTAGAAGAATTCCACTATAAACTGCATAGATCCCTCCCTGCCCCCCTTTTGCAGGATACATTTTTTAAAATAGCATTTGTGTTTGATCATGTATTTTCATTGAATAAACTTATTTCTTCCCTTTTGAATATCTCAGAGGTGGGAGCGGCATAGTCAGAATTAATATGTAAGTGGAGCATATCAGAAAATTATCAAAACAAGAAAGACAGGAATATGTAAATTATTTTTCCCCTTTTTAGCATGATATAGATAATATACCATAGTATAATTCTATTATACTTTCAATAGAAGATTCATTCTCCCCCCCCCCCAATAAAAACAAGCAGCTGTGCATGCACACATATGTCAAAATAGCCAGGAGAAGCTTCTGGATTAGCTCTGTGAGTCTTGCAAAGGGCCATGCATTGTGTCCTATCTCTTTCAGAGGCTTTGCATAAACTTAAAGTATTGTGTGATGCCAGTTGAGAACAACGGTGTTGGCTTCAGGACAAGGGGGAAATAAAATGTCTGCCTGAAAGTTTGGATAAATCATTCCAAGTTCAAGCATAATTTGGCTGCTGCAATACTCTGAAGAAGTTTTGTAGCCACTTTTAGGCATTTGGGAATAAATGATACAGGTACTTTGAAGAATGTACATTCACTATCTTAAACTGATTCAGACAACTGATCCAGGCAGTCTAATACTGTTATTCTCTAAAACCTTCGGCGGACAGAGGCTTTTCCCTGTTCTGTCATCTAAGATTATTTTTTAAAGTGAAAATGTCTAGAATTAAACATGAGAGTCCTTCTGCATGCATGATGTGCTCCATCAGTGGGATATCAACTCCACCTATAAATAATATATATGTGAGATATTGCAGCATTACAGTGACTTCATGTGAAAGGTACAGCTGTCTGTTTACATGATTGCAGTGCAAGAAATCAAGAACAAAGCTAGTACTTGCTTGAAATGTTAAATATGTCCATAATGAAGCAAATTTCTCAGTACAACATTTCTCAAGGGTGTTAAGTCACATGTTGCATAGCTGAGGACTCTTGTGTACCATGAGAAAATGGTCTAAATGTTAGAAGCTGTAAATGAGAGACAAAAGCAACATGTTAAATAGCTGTAGCTGCCTATGTTTTACTTAGAGTTAATCTTATTGTCTGGTAGTCCTTGATTTACAACAGTTTGTTCAATAACCATTCAAAGTTACTGAAGACACTGGAAAAAGTGACATGACCATTTTTCACACTTACAACCATTGTAGCATCCCCAGGGTCACAGGATTTACATTTAGATGCTTGACAACTGACTCACATTTACGATGGTTGCAGTCATGTGATCCTTTTTTGCAACCTCCTGATAGGCAAAGTCAATCAGGAAACCAGTTTCGCTTAACAAACATGCTACTAATTTAACAACTGCAATGATTCACTTAACAAATGTGGCAAAAAAAAGTCGTAAAACGGGGCAAAACCTATTTAACAAATTTCTCACTTAACAATATAAATTTTGGGCTCAATTGTGGTCGTAAGTTGAGGGCCATTTGTTCTTTCTTTGTTTGTTTGTTTATTGAATTTATACAGCTACCCATATCACTAGCATCTCACTCTAATCTTATTAGTTTATCTCTACTTCACCATTTTATAGCTATTTTGCCTCGCTAAATTAAAATAGTATTTTTAGTATAGACTAAATGTTGGGGGTTTGATCATTCTTAAGCATCAATGTTCAGCTCCTTCTCCCTAATTATAAATATTGATTGAGTATGAACAGTGATATAGAAAACTAAGAAAAGATCAACGATTTATTACAGATGTCTTAATTCACTATTGCAGATAAGTATTTGCACTATTGCAAATTGCAGTATGTTCCTTGTGATCAAATTATTATAATTTTTCAATCCAAATTCTCCTTTTTTCTAGTTGTAAGCAATTGTTATTAGAACATTGTAAAGACCTTTGTAATTAATTATTCAAATAAACTGTTGGCCATATGAAAAATGAAACCATAGTGATTCCACTAAAGCAATGTGCAGAAGTGTAAATAAATTTCTAATTTCTCAGAATTAGAGTATTTTCAATATACTCAGTATTTTCTTGTCCTAGGTTAATATTGGAAATTTGATTTTATTAGGTCTTAAAATAGAGGAAGTGGTTTTTTGTTTGCAATAGTTTTCTTATGAAATAGACCGTTGGTGCATCCAAACTTGCTAGGACTGAGGTGTTGTTTATTATTTGTTTGGTTTTAGGAAGTGATAGAAAACAGAATTGACAGAATTGTCAAAAGAACTTTTGATTTTATCATGTGACCATATGGTTATTTATTGCTTGTCATTTGTTTTGGTTAGGACTTACCTTTTTGATGCTATTTCATGATTTTGACTTTGGACCTTGCTTTGATTTTACTATGTATTTAAATTCAAATTATTGACTGTAAACTGCTGAAAGCTAATCGATTGTAGTGTACTACAATACAAATGAATGAGTGAGTGAGTGAGTGAATGAATGAATGAATATTAAAACAAAGCAATCCTTGGCTAAGGATAAAACAAAATTCACTCACAGTCAGGTTTGTCCAAGAACAATTATTTATTTATTTATTTACTTATTTACTTATTTATTTATTTATTTATTTATTTATTTATTTATTAAAACTTATATGCCGCCCTTCTCCCGGAGGACTCGGGGCGGCTCACAACCATCATGTAGAGTAAAAACAATAACAATAACAATAAATAAAGTTTTTTTAAAATGCAATTAAAATCCCACAATTAATTAAAAACTCCCAACAGATCAGACAATTTGTTTAAAAAGTCATGTCTTCAAGTCTTTGAGGAAAGAACGGAGGTCAGGGGCTGTCTGGAGCCCAGTGGGTAACTCGTTCCAGAGGATCGGTGTGGCCACAGAGAACGCCCTCATCCTGGGCACCATCAGCCAACATTTTCTGGCAGATGGCACCCGGAGGAGGGCAGTCCTATGTGAACACACTGGGTGGTGGTGCTCCTGCAAGTACCCCAGGCCCATGCCATGAAGGGCTTTATAGGTAAGTACCAGCACCTTGAAGAGGACCCGAAGGACCACCGGCAACCAGTGCAGCTCACGCAGGAGAAGTGTTACCCGGGAGTAACAGGAAGCTCCCATAACAACCCGCACGGCCGCATTCTGGACCAGTTGGAGCCTCCGGGTGCACCCCAAGGGCAGCCCCATGTAGAGAGCATTGCAGTAGTCCAAACAAGAGATAACAAGAGCGTGAGTGACTGTACGGAGGGCATCCCTATCTAGGAAGGGTCGCAACTGGTGCATTAGTTGAACCTGTGCAAAAAAAACCCTGGACACGACCGTCAGATGATCCACTAACGACAGACGCGAATCCAGGAGGACACCAAGGTTGCAAACCCTATCAGAGGGAGTCAACAACTCCCCTCCCATCAAAAGTGATGGGGCTACTAGATCCTGGGATGTCGGCATCCACAGCCACTCCGTCTTGGAGGGGTTGAGTCTGAGCCTGTTCCTGCCCATCCAAACCCCCACCGCCTCCAGGCACTTAGACATCATGGAAAGGGCATCCCTGGATTGGTCCAGGGTGAAGATGTAAAGCTGAGTATCATCAGCATATTGATGGTAACTCACCCTGAAACTCCGAATGATCTTACCCAGCGGCTTCATATAGATTTTAAAGAGCAAGGGGGAGAGAACCGAACCCTGAGGAACCCCACAAGTAAGGGGCCTTGAGGAGAATCTCTGCCCCCCTGCCCAGACAAACTGCGTACGGCCCGAGAGGTAGGAGGAGAACCACTGTAAGACAGTGCCCCCCAATCCCAACCTCTCAAGTCGTCGCAGTAAGATACCATGGTTGATGGTATCAAAAGCCGCTAAGACGTCAAGTAGGACCAGAGCAGAGGAATAAACCCTGACCTGGGCCCGCCAGAGATCATTCACCAGGGCAACCAATGCCGTTTCTGTGCCGTGTCTGTGCCTGAAGCCCAATTGGTAGGAGTCTAGATGGTCCGCTTCCTCCAGAAATTGTGGAAGTTGACATGCCACAACGGACTCAACAACCTTTGCTATAAAGCGAAGGTTGGAGACAAGATGAAAGTTGTTTAAAGAGGCCAGATCCAGGCCAGGCTTCTTGAGGAGGGGTCGAACCACCGCCTCCTTAAGGATGGCAGAGAAGACACTGTTTTGCCCCAATTTTAAATGTGATTAAATGTTTGCACTGGCTGAGTCAGTGTTGAAAATAAAAAGGCTGGGATTAGTAATATCAAGACTCCTAAAACCATGGGAAGCCATTTTTATCACATCGCCTTTGCTAAATATTATACTAAATAGCAGACTTACAAATTTTATTTATTTAGCATATGACATATCATACATGGACCTGAAATACATATTAACATTTATTTATTTATTTATTTATTTATTTATTTATTTATTTATTTATTTATTTGGATTTGTCAAACAAAAACGAGAACAAGAATAAAAGAAAAAAATACAATGACAGGGACGATAGGCACATTAGTGCACTTATGCACGCCACTTCTTCTAGTTTAAAAAGAAACAAGATGTGAATGTTAAAAACATCTATATTCAGATACCAATGTCTAGGCCTTCTAACCATTGATGTGTAGCATCATTTATATGAAAAAAATCAAATCCTAGATTGATATAGAGCAGGGGTGGGCAAATGTGGCCCTTTTACAACCTGTGAACTTCAACTCCCAGAATTCCTGAGACAGCCAAGCTGTCTCAGGAATTCTGGAAGTTGAAGTCCACAGGTTGTAAAAGGGCCACATTTGCCCACCCTTGGTATAGAGTATACCCTCATATTACAGCCGGTCATGATGTGATCTACTGGATTACATGTAGATTGATAGGATATAATATACTGTAAGTAGCATGATGAACAAAGCAGAACTGATCGTTTCCATGGCAAGTTACGCCTTATCTTCATCACAGAATTTGTCTATTGCAAAAGTGATAAATAGTTTTGAATCTTCTAGAAGATGGTTTACATAGGAATTGGCCTTCCTGCAAATTTACATATTAAGAGCAGAATATAGGCAGACCTTAATTTATGATGTAATAATACATGTGAAATGGCTTAGATTTCCCTGTCACCACATGGTCAGGCACTCTCGGTTAATAGGACTTTGACGTATCTGCTTTGCAACAGAATAAGATTTTTCAGCAATTTTCCATTTGAAGCTTTTGGTGAAACTTATTTCTTTTATCAGAATTCCGTTTATATATATATATATATATTTAGTTCAGTTCATTTTAATATTGAAAAAGAAGAGCCATAATTTAGTGAAGAATAGAGTGAAGCCTACCAAATAATCCTTATGTTATTAATATAGTTACTGATTTGCAATAGGAAGCAATAGGATTTGTTACAGTATATATTCAACTTTTTATTTAGTTTATTCCTTTATTAAAAGTCCATTTACGCTCAAGCCCTGTGAAGCTATGGGTAACATTAGGATATAATTTTAACATGTCAGCAGATAGTAATTAACATGTAGACTTGTGACACTGCAATTAGAAAAGGATATGTCATTACATGCAAATAAATTATTTCTACTTATAAAATAGTAATTCTAGAGCTTTTGATAGGGAATAGAAATAAAGGTCAAGATTTTCACCAAGTATCTCAGACTGGTAAGCCTCCTCCCAGCTATGATTTGGGCAACTACTTCTCATTGGTGGCAGATTCATTTGATGGCTTCTTTATTCATATATTGCAAGTCTTTTGTGTGTCACAACCAGTAATCCTGGCCAATATCAGAATATACTCTATGACACTGAGAATAGAACATTGAATTCAACTTTGTTTCTACTACCTGTATCTGTCTACCTAATTTCTTCTGCTCAATTAGATGTAGCTGGCATAATTATCACTATGTTATTACCTAACACTAACTCATGGTTTGTTAAATCATAATTTATTAAATCATAACCTGAGACATTGAGTAGTGGTTTAGGATTTGCAACTATAATATCTACATTCATCCAATAAGCTCTATATAATAAAAGTCAAGCAATCCTATTATGGCATAATATGATATACAAATCTGTTTATTGCAGCAATGTGACCGCTTGCATAATAGTAGTAATGATGATGGTGATATTCTCACTTTTTAAATAAATTCATTCTTATAATTACCTCCCAATTTAAAACTAGTTAAATTAGTGGCTATCACCATAATCTATAGTAGCAAATTCCATAGATTAAGTAGACACAATGTACATACTTAATTATGCAGAACTCAGCTTCATGGAAAAATCAGTTAAATAATGAACTTACTAAGCATGTTTAAAAAGGGGAAAAAGCAGTATTCTATGCTTCTTTCTTTCCCATGTGTGATTTTATAATTTAAAATATTACCACATATATATCACATGCATTTCCATTCTCCATCAACAAATACCAATACTAAAACTAAAGACTTAAGTTCATATATTTCCTTCTTTTCCTCTGCCATGAATAAATCAGAATTGTTTAATTTACAACATCTGAATGAAGAATGGTGGTAATTTTGAAATGAGCCAATTTTGAATTGTCATTCATGATTTGGTTTGTTTCAGTATTCCATTGTTAACAGAATCCACGTTCCAGTTCTGGCACAATGAGAAACACACTTAATAGAAGCAGACAACAAGGGGAATACAGAAGCTCAGTGATTTACCTTTTCATGTGATACAGGTCATTGTGGGCTAAGCAGAGCCATCAATTATTTGATTTTTATTGCTTAGTGAACAGGAACACCAGAGCCATGTGCTTCCATCCTGTCCTTTCCATAAGCAAGCTTCAGCACTTCAAGCCCAATCTGTGAAAATTACGTTTGCTATGAGTTCCAAAATGAAAAAAAAAAAAAAGCTCAAATATTATATCAGTTTATCAACTAGAAATTTAAACCATGGTTTTAGGGAAGAACAAATACAGGATATGCAGTTCCAAGCCTGTCTACAGATTCATAACACCTTTCTTTATGAGTACTTTATGAATAAATCTAGTATATCTTGGACAAGTAGAGATGTGTAAATGGGCTGACAATTACAATTATTATTATTATTAGCAACAAGAAAAGTAAGACTAGAACAATGTGTTATATTGATAGTCTTTCTAACAGTTCAGTACAATGGAAGATAAATTTCTTTTTTAGTTATCATCCACAGATTTTCTGACAGTTTACATGAATTCTCAAGGAACTTGCATGTTCTTTTACTTTAATAACATCAGGTCTGGATAAATATGACTTAAGAAATGCCTTTTCATATAGGACAGAAAGGATTTGCTATATTTCTTTATTGTGTGTGTGTGTGCGTGCCTGTAATTTTAGATCATAATATTTCACAAGAAAAAAATTCTGCTCATCTAAAAAAGTTTAATTTAAAATGTTAATATGATAAAAGTCCTTTTGGAAAGAGCAAAACAATTATGATAATCCATTTCAAAAAAATTTAAAGGTTAATGTGTTAATTCATGCCTAATTGCCATATGAATTGCTGGATAGATTATAGCTTTGACTATTTCATGTTGCTATTAGTGTTTTTTGGATTTTTCAAGAAAATAGCTACTACACATTTTCTTTGGGTTTTTAGAATTGCATTTGAAATATTCTACACATGCATATATTAAACAATTTGTATATCTTGTTAGTTATGGTATGTGTAGCTCAGTGGTTGAATTCAACTTTTTTTTGCTACCGGTTCTGAGGGCGTGGCTTGGTGCAAATTCTCCATTCCCTCCCCACTCCTGGGGGAAGGATATTGCAAGATCTCCATTCCTACCCCATTCTGGGGCCAGCCAGAGGTAGTATTTGCTGGTTCTCCAAACTACTCAAAATTTCTACTACCGGTTCTCCAGAACCTGTCAGAACCTGTTAAATAGCACCCCTGGTACCTATGTACTTATATAATTGTTTCTTCATTATGGCAATTCATTCTCTCAGTGGTCCACTTCATATATAACATTCAGCCATTATAAAGCCTGTTTCTTAACTTAAAATGAGGTGGAAGTTCACTCATAATGACTTACTTTATGGGCATATCAGCCCATGTTGTTTCCTTAACAAGATGCACAGTTTAAATTTTGGTTTAACAATATGCCTTAACCAGCTATATTTTTTAAATTGGTTGCTTTCTAATAGATGGATTCTAAAAGTATGCAATGAGCTTTGTGAACAGTTGTCTCATGTGCTAATATAATAATATACTATTATACAATTATATTATATAACAATCCTCTTTACAATCATACAGACTTATCATATTAGTTTGTGATATGTCAGAAAAGTCTTTTGTTCCAAGAAAATGTTTAATTAGCAAGAATCAATGTTCTCCTTCAGCATGATTATGTTTTTTAGAAAAGACTTTTTAAAATAGTCCACTGTATCTATAAAACAGTATTAAGATGTTTTGTTGTTGATTTGTTTAGCTTCTGCTGTATTTACAGCTGTATCATGCATAGATGAATTTCTTCTAAGGAACTCACACTGGTCTATGTAGTCTTAGGATGTTATCTTCACCATAGTTCTAAAAAGAAAGGAAAAGTGAGAAACTCACCATGTCAGATTAAAATTGTGTTGAGTTAAACTTCAGGTTCACTCTCCTAGTACAGCATTCAAATTTCATTATTTTCAAGATTAGGGAATATAGACTCGTGGGATCTAACAGGAAATCTTTTAGCTAAATACTAATAGGACTGAAACTGAAATAGAGGCAGTGAGAAATACTTAGTAAGTATCATTCTGGTTCTGAAAACCTATAGCAATGACAGTGCAAAAGATTTCATAAAACCAATGGGAGACATTCTCCCCACTACCACTACTGCCACAATAATACCTAAAAAGAATCTAGAACTGAGAATTGTGAATGTCATAAGAATAGCAAATGTAGAAAAAGATGGGGGGGAGTAATTAATTCATTTTATTTTGTCTTGAAGAAATGCAGACAGTCCGAATAAATGTATTTCTTTAACAGAATGTTTATTAGAGGTACCCTATTCTGGCCCACACTATTGTCACCGAGCCAGGGTTGCTAACATGAGGTTCTGATTGATGTTCACTGCAAATTCTGGCAAGGAAGCTAGATTTCTTGTTGCTTGTGTTTCAACTTCTCTTATTATTTGTGGACTGAAATTTGTATTTCCTCTTGCTTTACAGTAGTCACAGTTCATTTATACACATGCTTATTTTCTTACTTGCATTCTCAATAAATGTTGCATACAGTACAAAGCAGCATGCTTTATTAGATGCTTTTACAAATGTTTGTTAGTTGTTCAGAATTTCATAATAGCCTCATGATGAGTGTATTGTCAATTTAATAAATAATGCATTACATATTATTATTTGTTCCCATTAAGTGTATAATGAACAATTTGTTCTAGCCAAAGTTGCCAAAAGCTTTTTCTAGGTCAATATAAGCATCATTTCCAATTTCTAATCATCTCTCTGTATTTGGATTGCAAAAATGAATTTCCTTTACTTTTGTTTCAATACTTTTAAAAAATATTTTTCTTTCTGTCTTTTTTTGAAGCAAAGCCACCCAATATTTTGAACTTCACTTACATGGGAATCTGAAGATTCTGTGCTTAAAATCAACAAGTGTTTTTTATTGGGTGTTTTTATGTTAATAAAGAAAGAGAAGTTAATATTCAAGGTGGATAGCCATCAAGAAACAACTACATCAAATATTCCCACTTCATAAGGAAATGCCAACTCTTTGAAAGAGAAGTTAGAGTTAGAGAGAATTTATAAATATCTTGAACTTAAGTTTGTAATATTAGAACACTTAGGCAGTAAGTAAATGTAGAAAAAATAACAATAAACTAAGACTTGAAAAAATGTAAGTAGGAAAATAGAAAGGATTTTTGTAATGTAGATTTACAATTATATTAGAAGACGCAGAAGTTAACTTAGGAAAGAATGGGGAAGAATAAAGCGTTATTGTATAGCAGAAATTTTAATATCAGAGCCTAAAAATACATTCAGAAAGGCCTAGTCATTGATTGAGATAGGTGGCCATAGAAAATGAATGAATGAATGTTAATTTTTAGTCCTCATATTGCTTTTCAAATTGCACACTAACTTTTTTAGTTTTTATACAAAATGAAAGTAACCAAGAAGTGAAAATTCTGGGAAAGCCACAATGTTCCATAACTAATTTATGGGAAAGACTGAAATCATTAGTAGTGGATTTTGATTTCAACATTCTGTATCAATGAAAGTGAAAATCGGTGTCCATGAAAATCTTTTGCCTTTTTGTAAAAAAAAAAACAAAAACCCATCATCTAGGCTGGTTTACAGAATACATCCCTAATTCTACTCTATGCAGTGCTTCACACCATCAAGCCAGTACTATTTTTCTAACTCAAGATGTTTCTCCTTGCCCTGGTAAAATGCATGCTCAGATTCATCAGAAGAAATAAGAAGATAAAGGATTTTGTAAAATTAGACAACTCTGCTGAAACTCTACTTTTTAAAAAAAAAGATTTCTCAGAAGTGTTAACTGAGTTTCAAAAAGGTCATCCATTTTTCCATCAACTATCTAGTACACTCTGCTCTATAAAAGTGATGGAGGATATATTACTCCTTTGCTTTGCTTCAAAGCAAGCAGCTTTGAAGAAGTATTTCACACTGAATTAAAAATCCCTTTGAGAATTTGAACCATTGTTTTATTAAGTACAATTATTTGTTTGTTTATGGTATTTCTATATAGCCAGACTTCTGAGGACCTGTGGTGGATTACAACAGATGAACATGACAAAAACATTCTAAAAAGAAAGAAAACAATATCACAAAAATAAATATATTAATGTTAATAAATATATTAATTTTAAAGATATAATGGTTCCATATGGAACATATTCTAGTATCCCAGCAAATGTATAGATTCCAAAAAAGTTTCTTCCATTTAAAGTTACTTTTTCTGCTCCCTCTATTATTCATGTAAAATAATCTAATTATAACATGTTTGACTTGTTCTTTACAATTAGAAAAAAAGTGCTTTTAATCATGGAGAAAGCTGGGTACAATAGCCTTTGCTTAATTGTTCAAGTCAGTATGAAGAACATTTATTGTGAAGTGCAAAGAGATATAAGCAATTTATCCTCAGACCCAAGCTGATGGCTATTTAATTTTGTCAAAATCCATCCATAAGCCTCGCATAGAAGCTTATTATTTCATAAATTCTGTAATAACTTTTCTATTTGTTCCCACAGTAATTCTAACAGTGTTCTATTGTTTGAAAAGATAAGAAATGAGGCACTGAGCCAGGCAGCCTGCATGCTATTTTTTGTGTGATTAAAGTCATAGTTCCATGTAAAACACGGGTGTCAAACTCGATCGCGTGACAGGCCAGATCATGATATATCACAACATTTTTTTGCCTTTGAGGAGCTAGGGTGGGCATGGCCTGCATGTGATGTGTCAGGCCCATGGGCTGCCAGTTTGACAGGCCTGATAAAAATTGAGAATAATAATTTTTTCACCACATCTATGTATAATACATGGGGACATATATTTTTACACTTGTCATTGTTTAAAACGCACATTAGGGAATGAGAAGTAGCAATTGGTTTCTCATCAACTGAGTATTTTGTTTTATTTTTGTTACAGGAGGTAGAATATTTCATTTGTTTTTAGTAGTATAAATTTTCTTCTATACAGTAGTCCTTTCTTATACAGTTATTTAAAACATTCAGGAGTTAGATGTCAGTCCTGGAAGCCATATTTTACTTTGGATCTTCAAGGCTGCCACATTTAATGCTGTGGGAACCTGGGGGGTGGGGATTGTATGAAGTTGGGGAGATATCTAGCCATAATAACATTCTTTTCTCTGAGAGCCAAGGACATCCTGCCCTGTACCTGGAGTGGTGTGACTGGGAGGCATCTCCAGTTGAGACAGTGCATTGATTGGACCATGTGATGGACATGTGGGTGCTGGCGCCGGGACTTGGACTTTCTTTTGGGTGGGGAAAACCTGGAAGCTTTCAGATTTGGGTTTTTCCAGATGTGCCAATATGACATCTCTAATAAAATGGAACTTTGAGGAACTTCTAGCCTTGGAGTCTTCTTTCATTGGGGGTGTTACTTGGAACCCTGACATTAGATATGGGTGAAGCTGACCAAAGAAGCTAGTTTTGGTCTAATAATTTCATTTACCTGTTTCTATTAAAAATATTGATTACTATTTCCTTGTAAACATTTTGGCCTCATTTTAAAACATAACCATCAAATGTCTGGCTAATACCTAAATTTGACATTGAATCTTTCATTCCTTACTTCCGTATCATTAAAATTCCAGCGATCTTAGTCGTAATGTTTTTAACTCCTAGAAGGTGCTATGACTATATATTTCACTAATGTGTTTTGAGATTATTAATGTTGCATTCTTTCCATTTCTTTTAGTTGGAATGTGTGAAGTGTGTGTGTGTGTGAAGGAAATAATTTTGTCTTTATCAAGAAAGTATTCTGTAGTTGTTTGATCTATGAAAAGAAACAAAAAGCAAAAAAAAAAAAGGAGGAATTTAGTGAATTCAAGTCCTGAGTACAAATTACTATGGGCATGGAATGTTCCAGATTGGGAAGACCTAGCTCAAAGACATCCTTTGTAAATTCCCCTTAAGTGGTGGGTTGCCCCCGGTTCGCACCAGTTCTATAGTATCGGTAGTAAAACCGGCAGGAGGCCCCGCCCACTGACCCTGATGTCATGAAAATGCTTCCCCGTTGCGAACCAGTAGTAAAGGTAAGTAGAACCGACCCCTGCCCCAGTATATGTGATTCTAGAAACTAGAAATAAATTAACTAAAGGCCAAACATGAAGGCCAAACATGAAGGCCAAAACTTTATGAAATGCTCTATGAAAAGTATAAAGGGAGCAACTGAGGTGAGCTTTTTGTCTTCATTAATAACGCTAAGCTGCTGAAATGAATCCTGAATGAAGCCTTTGTCCGGATTCTACATACTATATTCAACAGCACAGTATCAGCAGTAGAATCCTTCACTTTTTTGGGTTCTATAATCTCCCAGGACACCTAATATTAGAACCATAATTAAAAGGCACAACAAAGAATGTTCTTCCTGCATCAATTCAGGAAGTTCAGATTGCCCCAGTATCTCTTGATACAGGTTTACAGAGGAATTAAGTCTGTCTTTGTACTTCTATAATTTTTGGTTTGGTACAGCAAATAAGCAGGACAGGTACAGATTCCAAGGGATAGTTAGGACTGCAGAAAGAACAATTGCAACAAGTCTGCCTTCCTTGGAAGACTTGTATATAAGGTCAGAAGGAAGGCTGAGAAAATATCTACAGTTCTTCACATCCTGGACATAAACTATTTCAACTCTTCCCCTTGGAAACCTGCTATGGGGCATTGCATGCCAAAACAATTAGAGCTAGACACATTTTTTCTTTGTGCCATCAGTCAGCTGAACACAAAATTCTCACAGTACTGTCTAATGTCTATGTATATTTACCCATGTAGCATGATTGTAGTAGTAGTATTATTATCATCCTTCTTATCATCTTCTTTATTAATCCCCTTTTATTAATGATGATGATGATGATGATTGTTTGCACAGTCAGGCAGACGTTTACACTGGATTTGGCATTTTTATCTACATATCTAGTCCTTTCCAAGGACCTGGGATAGGCAGATGTGGATCTTTGATGGTGTTACAGATACTGCCACAAGATGTAAGCTGTTCCAAGTAAAGCTGCCTTTTGCAATTGACTGATGGTGAATTTGTCAATGAGGATGGTGTTCAAGTGGTGCTCCAGTTGTTTTGCGATTGCACCCAAGGTGCCTATTACTATTGGTACTACTTTGTTTTTGCCACAGTCACTCTAGTTTTATATGTAAGTCTTTGTATCTTGTTATCTTCTCCAGTTCTTTCTTACCTATTCTGCTGCCTCCAGGTACTGTCATGTCCACAGCCAGACTTTTTTGTCTTTCTTATTGACATTGTTAAGCCTGGGTTGTTATGTGACAGGGCCTGTCAGTTTGAATTCTAAAGTCCCAGAGCAATTTAGCTTCTTTTTCTATAATTTTCTCTGTTTTATCATCCCACCAGTTCTTGCTTGCAGGCAAATGATATTTTTTGCAGATCTTCCAGTGCGCTATTGTCACTAATTTGTTACGCTGTTGCTTGAGTCAGTCTGGATGATCTTCTTGCGGCAGCTAATCAGGTGGTCTACTGTTTCCTCAGCTTCTTTGCAGAGATAGCATTTGCTATCTGTTGCTGTCTTCTCAGTTCTGGCTTTGTATGCCTTTGTTCTTTAGGCTTGGTCTTGTGCAGCCATAATTAGCCCCTCTGTCTTTTTCTTCAACTTTCATGCTCTTAGCCATTGCCAGGTTCTGTTATTATCTGCTTTCCCTTTTTAATGTACTGATCATGTAATGTTTTGTCTTCCCATGCCCCCTTTCTCTTCTTCATTTGATTTTTCTCATATGGTTTCTCAGTTTGGTCTCTCCAGTACTCAGTATGCCTTCCTGGTATACTAGCTTCAATGCATCTTCTTCCATCTTCACTGTCTTTCAATGAATGCTTGTTTTCTTCTTCACCCATCTGATGTACCTGCAACATTAAATTTCCCTTGATAGGTGGAGTCTGTCAATGTTGCTGCATGGATGAAGGGCATCATTGTCATTATCATTATTTTTCTTGTCTTTCTAGACTTTAGTTCTGTTTGAGTTCAGTCCACTATTCCAGTGGTGGATCTAATGACTGGAAAGTTCAAAAACTAAGGAATTAGTTAAAGAGGTAGGGTTCAGGTGGTTGGGGTAAGTTGGACTGCTGTGTGAATGTGTGAAAGATTCCTTTTAGGATGCCATCCAGTGTAGCAGGGCCATGCATTAACTCTTGCTTGGCTGCCCTTGCTCTTGGGTGAGCTAAAAGCCTGTGATCCTGAGGTGTCAGAACACAAGGGAGCAGAAGCAGACATGCATGACAAGGGAGCAGAAGCAGACATGCAACAACCCCCCGCCCAGTTGTTAAAGACTGAGTATGAATCCTTTGCCAGCACAGGTTTTGGAAGCAAAACCACACAGCTTTTCCCATAGACAGCTTCCTTAATGGCACTCAGAAGAGATGCTATTTCAACTAGCACTGGACACAGAAATCTTCCTGCACTTATTTTTCTGCATCACTGCATCATTCAATTTTCTGAAAGGTAATTTTTTCCAGAAAAAAAATATATATTTATGCATACTCTAAAATGCTGAAAGTACATGTTCTGACAGGTGTATACTGACAAAGTCAGAGATTGTTGAGGGAGGAGACTCAAGGGAATCAAAGCCATCTGTCAAAAGAGATCCTCTAAGAGACAGCAAGGAAAAGAAAATCCAGGAATAAATATAACTACCAGAAGCAAGGAACCCATTTGATGAGGTCTAGAATAAATTCTAAGATAAATCTGAAGAGTAAGAATAGTCCTCCTCCTCCTCCTCCTCCTCCTCCTCCTCCTCCTCCTCCTCCTCTTCCTCTTCTCTCTCTCTCCCTCCCTCTCTCATCTAACAGATTTTTGCTTATTTTCCTAGAGTCCTATTATAATGTCTGCAGTGTATTAATACAATTCTGATCAGCCATTTGCTATTCATTTTTTAAAATCATTTTTGTTATATACTACCTAGAATGGTTTGTTGGACAATTACTAGGTAAAAGGTTTTTTTTCTTTTGAAACAGCATAGAAAATTTGTGCTTTGTTTAACTAGTGAAGCTGTCAGACAAGCATGTGGAGTACAGCTTGTGTTACGCTGCCATCGTGGTGGTATTTATATTGTGTGCTAGGTGCTAGCTTCCTTTACCACATTTTCTGGTTTTAAAGGAATATCGCTCTGCTCATATCACTATTCAATATGCAAAACGTGCTTCAGTATTTGCAAATTGTTCTACAGGGCAGTTGTCTGAGATGATACAAAAGAAAATAGCAATTAAGTTACTAGTATATAAATTATTTCCAGAGACTGACCCTGAGGGAGATGGAAATTAAAAGATAATATATATATATATATACACAAAAACAAACACCTTTACCTGGATACTGAACTCAAAATACTACTTACTTACTTACTTACTTACTTACTCATCAAATCTATAAGGCTACCCATTTCTCAGAAAATGACCCTGGATGGTGTACAACAGAGATATAAGGCAATAAATTGTTTATTGTTCAAATTATTAAACTCATTGTTAAAAAGTTTAAAAACAGAAGGGGAGCCACCTCAAGATCTCATGCGACTTTCAGGCCTGATGATTTAGTCATAGGTTTAGTCATATGTAAGGATGAAGCTGATCAGGGGTGAAATGCTCCCGTTTCAGACCAGATTGCCCGATCTGGTAGCAATGGCGGCGGGTGGTTTGGAGAACCAGTAGCAAAAATCCCTGCCCTCCTCCCATGCCCAGCTGAGCCGCGCGATCATCAGAGGCTTTTTTTTTTTTACTTTTAAAAGCATTTTTTCTTCGGGGAAAAAAATGCTTTTAAAAGAAAACAAAAGTCTCTGACGATCAGGCAACTCAGCTGGGATTGCCAGAACCTTTTGAAAGGAATTTTCAGCTGAAGAGATTGTAGAAAAATTGCTTTTAAAAGTAAAAAAAAAGTTGGCCACGCACACCCAGTCACATTACCCTACCACCATCAAGCCACGCCCACAGAACTGGTAGTAACAAATTTTACATTTCACCACTGGAGCTGATGTTCCATAAAATGGGTGCCGTAGCAGAAAAGTCCCACCTCTTATAACTGGTGCACAAACCAAAGCTGTGCAAAGACCCTTCTAGCCATGACAGCTAGAATCTTTAATAAAGAAAGGCATTAATTCATTGCCTTCTCTTCTCTTTCAATTCAATAAAAATGACATAGTTATATTTTTGCGTGTATCAATTTACATACTTTTGGGGAGTTAATTTGCTCCCAAACCTACTATAAATTCTTGGGAGTACTAGTTTGTATTGTATATATATTACAATATAAGATAATTCTACTATCTGTGATTTTGGAAAACATTTTTAGTTTTACTGTACGGGCCCTATGAGAGAAGAGAACTGTGCCTTTGAAACCGTTCTTGTTAATAGTAGGGAAGTTATTTTTGTGGAACACACTCCATGCTTATGACCTGTGCTTTGACCCTTATCCAATAGCAGCATTTTAATATAGTTGGTGAAGGAATTTTGCTAAAAGAACTGAAGAGAGAAAAGAAATGATTCAAGCTGTAAAGGTTCCCCTAGTTGTTCCCAACTCTACGGGTTGGTGCTCAAAGCCAAAGAGCCAGCGCTGTCCGAAGGGGACGGTGCTCAAAGCCAAAGAGCCAGCGCTGTCCAAAGACATCTCCATGGCATGACTAAACACCAAAGGTGTCCAAAAACATCTCCATGGCATGACTAAACACCAAAGGTGCACGGTTACCTTCCTATCAAGGTGGTCTCTATTTTTCTACTTGCATTTTTAATGTACTTTTGAACTGCTAGGTTGGCAGAAGCTGGGACAAGTAATGGGAGCTCACCCCATTACGCGGCACTAGGGATTCGAACCGCTGAACTGCAGACCTTTCAATCAACAAGCTCAGCATCTTAGCCACTGAGCCACCGTGTTCCATTACTCCTTTCATAGATAGCCAGAAATAAAGGTCCACAGTAGGGAATTGGGAAACATAAGAAATAGAATATTTTTACTAATTTGTTAAACATTACAATTAATGAGAAAAACTAGTTCAAACTAAAGAAAAAGAAAAAGAAATAAGAATATAGTAAGGAAAAAGAAAAGAAATATATAAATTATTTCCCCTTTCTATTTCTCCTCTCTTATCTATAAACAAATCCTTAAAGCCCTTAAAGCCCTGGTCACCAAAAGTCTATTAAGGGATTCCAGAGCTAATAACATCCATTTTAATCTTGATCAAATAAAAGAACATTGTATTCCTTCTTTTTACTTTTAACAATCTTGATCTTTAATTCCTTCAAATGTCCTAGAATTTGATTTCTTCTCATTTTTTCTTTGTCCCTTCTCACAAAATTCTTCAAATCAAAGCACATCTGTTGTATATCCGGTACAGGAAAGTTATTTGGGTTATTCTTTTGGTTATTTATTTGTATATTCTTTTTCATTATTAAGACATTAACCAGTTTCACTTGTATATACTGTGCAGCATCTTTTCCCATAGCATTCTTGTAGCCTATCATATTTAAATCTATTCAAGATCCATCTCAGTTGAGTCCAATAAATATGTTCCTATTCCATAACAACCTTTGAACACAGTCTAATGGCAAACTCTATTGATATTAATGCCCGGGTCAATTGTTTACAAATATCTCTCAGTACATCCAATGTTTAAATATTTTCCTGAATTCTGTATTAGTAAATCAAAGTTAGGTGTTCTTCTTTATCGTGATTGTAATCTAGTATCCCACTAGTATCCAATTTTTCAATCTATTATTTATTTTAAGAATTCAAAACAAAAACCTTTTTTCTATGGGAACAATTCTTCCAATTAATTTCAAAATCTTATTTCAAATGCATAGGGACCTTTATTCTGTTTGTAACTTTTAAAATTAACATTATAATCACCCTATTGCTGAACTTGTATTTAAAACTTTTTATTGCTAAGGATTGAAGGAACCCCTCCCTGTATTTTCAAACTTGTCAATGCAAAGATCCCCTAATAGCTGAAAAGCAGTTAAGAAGCAATTTTAAGAAGCAAACTGAAGTGGAACTGACAACTGCAGTGGAATGAGGAGTCCGTGAGTAGACTGATTATCCATAATTCCTCTCTGGTCAAGGAGAGGACTTGAGAAACAGGACCTGTTAATTTCATCTTTTGTTTGTGACAAAATAGTTTCTGTGAATGGAATCCACAAATTTGGATTGAAGAAATGTGCCTTGTCACTTTCATGCTACTTCATTTTTTATTTACATTAAGTCTGCTAGCAGCCAAGAGAAGGAGCAAAGAAGATTTAAAAGGCTTCCATGTAGACTATTTTAGAGAGAGGAAATGGAACATTTGCTTATTGCTCTCTATTGCCCAAAATAAAGCAAATACTCCAAGGCTGAAGAATAATCCAAAATGCAGGATGCTTGCAGATTTTCTCCGGAGCGAAGATTATGTTTGTGTGACTGCAAATGCTCATAATATATTTTAAAATGTGGGATGGCAGGGTTTTGTTTTGTTTTACAATGAAAAAGATTGTCTTCTTAAACAAAAATTGGGAAAAGATCAAGATTTATCTTCAAGCAATAGACTACATACTGAATAAATGTGTTAATTGCTTCTACTGTGGGATGGGATGTGATTTAGAAGCATCCCAGCTGTTAGTGAACAAACAGCCTCTATGCTACTGTAATTACAACCTTAGAGAAACTCTATTCTGGGAATCACCAGGAATCCATGGCTTTTGCCATCCTAATGATTCATTTCCATGTTGTGGCTACCCAGGAATGAAAATCCTCATTCTAAAGGCGTAAATTTCTTCTTAAATAAAATGGAAAAAAACTTCAGAGGACAGCACTTCTTTAAAATAAAATCTGAATATGGTAAAAAAGCAAGATGAAAGATTTGTCCATCTAACAGATCATAAGTGTGGTTGGTCCATAAAAATCTGGATTTGGATTGTATTATATGTGCTTCTGAACATGTTTTGATTTTCTTTTTTTCTTTTTGATAGACTGCTCATCTTCTGCAGGTGTATCTACAACCTGATCCTCTTTTTGCTAGGAATGGTTGCACCTACTATAGTGAATAAATCTGGATTTTTCATAAATATGAAATGAAGAAAATGGTCAGATTGAAATGAAGGGGGAAAGCATATTTATCTTAATGTTGCTTTTATTCTTCCTTAGCTTTGAACCTAATTCTTAAATGAAAATTCTGGTGAAATGTTGGGGTAGTGGACTGCTCCGCACCCATCTGCCCCAGCTCAGGATTTTTGTGTTCCAGCTATTGTGTATTCCACAATGGAACTGCTGAATTGAAATGTTCAAATGTACTCCATTAAAGCCACACTGATTAACATAGAGCAAAAATTTATACTAAGGTTTTATATTCTATAATAGTTATACTTAATGGTTAAAAGTAGTTATAGGCAAAAAGAATCATGCATTGAAATAACTGTTCTAGTCAGGATTGTCATATTGGAAGAGACAACTTCTGATTAAGTTTCAAAAGGGTGTTTCCATATTCCCAAACAACTCACATGTATGCTTTTGTATCACACACAACCTCTCCAACAGTTATCTGGTAGTATGTTTTTTGACTAACACATGTTATTAAGAGGCATAAGCTTTTGTGAGCTAAAGTTCACTTCGTCAGATGCACTGAGTAACTAAACTGATGTAGGACTTGAAAAGGGAATGAGGCAAGGAATTGGGAGAAAGGATGTTTTGCAAATACAGGTTATATGATAGTTACATCTATTTCATCAATTAACAGATGTAACGTGTTAAAACCCTTTTGTGTGCTATGACCTTCTGAGATAGCCTAAAACACTTTTGACATATGTGAATTCAGCAGCATATTGTCCTTTGATACTAGTGCAATTTTTCCCCCAAAAGTCATCTCAAAATGACCATGAGGGGACCTGGGGCTGTTTACTGTTGGCTCTCTGGCAATTTCTTGATAGGGGTATTGTTTATTTGATTGTTGGTCTGGTGTTAACCTTGGAGTTAATCTATGCTGATCTGTGTGCTGATTGTTGTGGGGAGGTGCTTGGCTCTTTTTGTTCTTTTTTGGGCTGGGTGATAATCTCTTTGGCATAGTCTATAGATGTTGTTAATGTCTATGTGTCTATTGATGGCTGATTTGTCAGAGTGTCAGGCTTCTAGAAATTCCCTGGTTTTTGGACTTGGCTTGATCTAGGATGGTCACGTTTTGCAAGTTGAAACTATGGTTAAATATGTCTTTATGTTGTGAAATTAAAGAATTTTCACCATGTCTTCTTACTGCTAGTTGATGTTCATGGATGAGTTCTGGATAATTTTCAACCAGATCTAACCTTCCCTTTTTGGGACAGTTGATTGCACAATAACTTCAGGGAACTCTGGATGAAGCACGTTATTTGGATCCCTTTCAGTCAAGATTCAGAGCTGGATATGAGGCGAAAATAGCATTGACATTCAGTGAGGGTGGGATGGGGTTATACACACATCCTCTCCCTCATTGACCTATTTGCAGCTTTAGATGCCATTGATCAGGTTATCATTCTGGATTGACTCAGAGGATTTGGGGTGGATAGCACTGTGATGTGCTGGTTTGCTTCTTTTCTTCAGGGTCGATTTCCAATTGGTGGTGATTACAGATAATGGTGGTGATTACAGATCATGCCCTCAGCCCTACTATGTGGGCTGTTGCAGGGTTTGATGCTCTCTCTCTCTCTGCTCCTATTCAATATCTACATATTGAGCACTGGTGAGCTCATCTGTCACCATGGGATGAAGCATCATCAGTAAACCGATGATACCCAATTATATATCTCTGATCTTGGCAAATTAAGTATAATGCTATTAATGTCATATCCCAGTGCCAGGAAGTGGTGAGGGTCCAGATGTGGAATAATAATCTTCAGCTGAACCCTGGAAAGATTGACTCAGCCTTCCATCCTTTCGAGGTTGGTAAAATGAGGACTCAGATGTTGGGGGCAATATGCTGACTCTGTAAACCGCTTAGAGAGAGCTGTAAAGGCACTATGAATAGAATAGAATAGAATAGAATAGAATAGAATAGAATAGAATAGAATAGAATAGAATAGAATAGAATAGAATAATAGAATAGAATAGAATAGAATAGAATTCTTTTTTTTTATTGAAAAAGTTTTCAAATACAAGTTTTTCCCCCTTTCCCCCCCTTCCCTAACCCCCCTCACCACCCATCCCCCCCTGTGACTTCTTCACAATAGGCTATTTCATAACTAATTACATACATAATATCTTTCCTTTCCCTTACTCCCTCCTCAGAATACTGACCCTTAGCATATTATTCTTATAACTCCCATTTTTACGATAATCTGCCCTTTTTCTCCTCCCCTAAACTTATAGTGTATTATTACAATTTAACATTTAATCTTTTATATATATTAATATAACATTTTAAAGCGGCCTTCTCCCTACATCCAAATTTAACATTTATTCAGTTCTATCCAATTCCTCCACTCCCCTAAATATATGACTTAAAGATCCTTTTTCTTAGACTAATCAATCAGTAAACTAACCTATTTCAACCCTTCAATTCCTACAAAATCATGCAATACAATTCTAAATATAATCCACTGCCCACTTTACTAAGATATATACATATCTATATATGCATTCCATTTTGTAAAAAGAAAAAAGACAATAACTTTAAATTTATAATCCATATAATATCTTCTTTGGTGTCTTTCCACTGGATTGTTAAATCCATCACCCATAATAGGGTAAAATAACATGCTGGTGCAACAGTTTGTTCAAAATCTTCAATCATCTTCTGCCCCCATCAGTAGTAGATATCCTCGTATATATATAAAAGTAAAAACAACCACCCGAGTGACATTATAATTATATCCATATAGTTATAGTTGTGGTGTTCATCAGGATTGTTGATTCCCATCCTCCTAATGGGTAACATCCAGATCTTCTGCATGCCCCAGCGTAACTCTCCTGCCTTGTAACTCAAAATAATTATAATATATTTACCAGTAAAAGAAATCCAGAGTAGATAATTCAAATCCAACAAGGTAAGGCTCTTTTCACATCCCAAAATCACGGCATTACAGAGATCTGCCACAATCCTCAGGATAGTATTAAACAATTGTTTGCCTCCACTATCTTTTCAGATATTCATTCATTTTTTAAAGTCCCTGGCTTCACTGTTGCTTGGTTTAGAAACTGCTGTTTCTATGAGATCTATTTCTTTTCTTTTTCTTTTGCGGGTTGAATTTCCATCCTCGTTTTGTGGATGAATAGAATTCTTTATTGGCCAAGTGTGACTGGACACACAAGGAATTTGTGGTCTTGGTGCATACGCTCTCAGTGTACATAAAAAAAAAGATACATTCACCAAGAGTCATAAGGTACAACACTTAATGAGTCCCTTATGGGAGAAGGGCGGTATACAAATTAAATTAATAAAAAATAAATAAAAATAAATAAATAATGATAGTCATAGGGAAACTCAATATAAGGATACCATGAAGCGGTTTTTAAGTGTAAGTGCTATTGCTATTGCTATTATACTACCACCACAGCTCCCAGCAGTCTGCTTCACTGCTTCACTGAATTCAGAAAAAAGGCACACCTCTTCCTTAAAAAAACATCCATCCTTTGCATATAACCCATCAGCCAAGCCAACAGAAGCTTGGCATAACAGGAGCTATTACTGCTACACATTTCATTTCTTTCTGTCAAGTTACAGATTATTATTTTTTTAAAGTTTTTAATGAGTCATAGCTTGAAACCCCCCAACCATATTATTTAAAATTATTTATGACCCATATAGATATTCACAGAAACTTATAGATATTTCTCTCCTCTTAAATAATTCCATTCAGAGAATCACCCATGGAAGAATATGTCTAACTGTTTTACCTTCTTCAAAAGATTCCAATCACTGGATCATTGGAAGATAAACTCCAGAGCTGGGACTACAAATGGGATAGACAATAGTCATCATTATCATCATTTTATCATTGTTATTTCTACCCTTAAATGGCCTAATATTTCAATATAAGTAGCTGTTTATATGTTACAAAATCCCAGGATATCAAAAGTGATGGAACACATTGAATTTAATAGAAAATGTATATATACATATACACAGACCTATATTTTGGGCAGATTTGTGATCATTAAAAACTCCTGATGATCAGAAAGAAGACAGGCATTAAACCTTTCCTATCTGTAAAGAAATGAGCCTTTATTCTGAAATGGTGCTGTAGCTGCTTGAACTAATTGTCAGAGTTTTGCCCCTCCCGACAGCTACTTAAATCTAGCATTACGGTGCAATTGTCCTTCCTCTTTAATATCCTAATATCATTAATAACTGTTTCCTGTTGGTGGATGGTTGCTCAAGGCAATTCTTATTTTTGTTTTGTAATATTTGCAGTTTCGGTCCATGCAGTCCTATCTACACACTATTGCAAGATTAGATGAAATAGGCTGTTTTTTATCAAGCTGCTGGGTAATTCTGTCCACTTCATCTACAATTTTATATGGTGCTGTGAGAATTAACCTGTGTAAATGAAGGATTATTTTGGCTTCAGTATACTGAAAATGACATGGGGGTGCCCTCTTTCAGCCTATGTCTGCTGAAGGTAAGAAAGAGAAAAATTATCCACCCCCACCCCCATCCCCTTTATTTTTGGAACAAATCACAGATTGGAAGAATAGTATCTAAATGTTTTCACTTTTGTTTTGCTAAAAGTGAGGTGGTTAAACAGAGTTGATTTTATAGACTGCTGTTGTTATTATAGGAAAGTTGTTGCTGTACAATTTTCTCCATTACCTACTAGGAAATATGGGAGATTCTATTACGGGTTTCTTCTAATAAGCCAATATAATTTCTAAACCCCGCAGATGTCTATGTTAAAATGTAATATGCACTGAAGGTTTTCAGTTTAGCTTGATGACATCAACCATTTTCATTTAATATGATTGCTGCTGCAAAACATGATGTTTTTCTAAGAATAATTAGTGTTGGATTAAGAGTGGATAATCCTCTGTACAAGTGAATAAACCCAAGAAGGGTGATAGCAGACAGCTAATAACTATTTAATGTTTACTTTGCCCATATTTCTTTGTTATCTTGATTTTCTCTTATTCACTTTTCCTTATCAGCAAACAATGTTATATTCCAGTAGAGAAGCTTGAAACGGAGCCTTGGCTGAATTGTTTTCTGTGTCTGGCCTTGTAGCATAGAAAAGAAAGGTTATTACAGCAGTCCTCCAGTTGGACATTTATAGCGGATAAAAATGATACCTTGGAGAATATTGGAGCACATAGATTCCATATTCCCCCAAATTCTCTAAATTGTATTTTAATTACCTTAAATCCAGTTGTAAAAGTTATGCAGGCAGCTGCTGCTGCTCCTTAATTTTACAGATATTCCTGTTATGTATTAAGATAGATAGGAAATACGATTCTTCATTGTTTCATTTCCTATGTATCTTTGTAAGTAGAAGAAACAGTTTGGGTTAGATCCAGATTTAGTCACAAAAGATCCACTGAAATGGATAGGTCGCCTTTAAATAGGATTATGTTTCAAATTATTTGAAATTATTTTTGCAAATTATTTTTCACTTGGAGAAAAATACTGTACAACTCTTAACTTTTGAAAAGAAATAATATGATCTAAAATCAGGCATTAATCCACTACCCAATTAAAAATTATTCTTTAATTGCTTTAAATTTTAATATATTATTTTATCACATACTTTAACATTTAGTCTGTTTACATTTTATTTTTCTTAATGTTTTATAATATATTTTATAGTGTTTTAAAATAGCTGCTATTTAGCTAGCTTTTCTACTGTAGTCCTTATCATACTATTGTTCCCTAAAGCTCTCATCTTGGGATCTTTCAATTTTATCAATAATATAATAGAATTGTATCAACATTATTTTACCAATATTTATTCCAGTAAGGTACCTCTCATGAAAACTTCCAAAAAATGTATGCATGATGTAGCATCATACAATATGTCCATGAATTGATGCCATATAAAGTATTAATGCTGTAGTACGCTAGAATGACAGATGTTGATGAATATGCTGTGTAAACTTAATGGCAAACCAGTTAGATCAGAAGTGCCAAACTCGGGGTGTCACATTGTCATCACATGACATATTGCAATTTTGTTCCCCTTTGCTAAACTGGGAGTGGCATGGCAGCACATGATGCATCCGGCCCACGGGCTGTGAATTTGAAACCCCTAAGTTAGGTGATATCCTGATTCATAATGATAAGGAAGCAGCTGGTGAAGCTAAGCAGAATCACATCAGATACCTGTACAATTAGCACAGGGGCCCCACAAGGCTGTGTGTTCTCCCCACTTCTCTCTATATACCAATGATTGCATCTCAAACAATCCATCTGTTAAACTACTGAAGTTTGCAGATGACACAACAGTGATCGGTCTCATTCGAGACAATGATGAATCCACATACAGGTTGAATAACTAGCCTCGTGGTGCGACCAGAACAATCTGGAACTGAACACGCTCAAAACTGTAGAAATAGTGGTGGACTTTAGGAGAAACCTTCCTATACTATCACCTCTTACAATACTAGACAAAACAGTAGAGACCTTCAAATTTCTAGGTTCTACCATATCTCACGACCTAAAATGGACACCCAACATCAAAAATGTCATCAAAAAAGCACAACAAAGAATGTTCTTTCAGCGCCAACTCAGAAAGCTCAAACTGCCCAAGGAGCTGCTGATACAGTTCTACATAGGAATTATTAAGTCTGTTATCTGCACCTCTATAACTGTCTGGTTTGGTTCTGCAACCCAACAAGACAGACACAGACTTCAGAGGATAATTAGAACTGCAGAAAAAACAATTCTTACCAACCTGCCTTCCATTGAGGACCTGTATACTGCACGAATCAAAAAGAGGGCTGTGAAAATATTTACAGACCCCTTACATCCTGGACATAAATTGTTTCAAATCCTACCCTCAAAATGACTCTATAGAGCACTGCACACCAGAACAACTAGACACAAGAACAGTTTCTTCCCAAATGCCATCACTCTGCTAAACAAATAATTCCCTCAACATTGTCAAACTAGTTATTAAGTCTGCATTACTATTAATCTTCTTCTCATTCCTATCACCCATTTCCTCCCACTTATAACTGTATGACTGTAACCTTGTTACCTTAAGATTTATATTGACCGTTTCCCTATGACTATAGGGAAGTGTTGTGCCTTATGATTCTTGACAAATGTATCTTTTCTTTTATGTACACCAAGAGCATATGCACCAAGACAAATTCCTTTTGGCCAATAAAGAATTCTATTCTATTCTATTCTATTCTATTCTATTCTATTCTATTCTATTCTATTCTATTCTATTCTATTCTATTCTATTCTAATTAGGACTTTCCAATTTTCATTTTAAATTAATTCCAAGATTATTTTCACATATACAGTTACTAGGTCAGTTTTAATTTTTTTATACCTAGTTTTAATAGTTGTAAGCCGCCCAGAGTCATGTGGCTGGTGGATAAATTTAATTAATAAAAAATAATGTTGTGTGCTGATGTTTACATATCTGATAGTAGTTCTCTGTGTCCAACTTTTCCCTTTTTCAACCCTTAGATAGTTGCCCTCCTTCAATCATTTAGCACATCACAAATTCTCCAAGATTTCTCATAAAAGCTCAGGCATACCAGTTACAAGTTAACTACCCAGCTTCTTCATCTCTTGATGGTTAGCAAAATAAGTTATTTTATGCACACTTGTTTAATTTGAATAGACTGGTTGAAGCAGAATTGTATTTTTTCTCAGGAAAAGAAAATGATAAATTTAAGTTGAGAATTGTTTAATTTCATTTAGCTCAGTTAAATACAGAAACTGTTTAAAGATATTTAAGGCGAATAATAAAATCTACTTATCCTAATCCCTCCTTTTATGTTATAGGTCACTGTCTACACATTTTACAGATGAAAGACAGATTCATATTAGGCAATGTCTTGCACAAGCCCTTCTGCTGTATGAACATTTGTGTGTATCTATATGCACTAATGTTCATGGATTTTATATGCACTTGTTATAATTTGCTGTCTTGTGAACAGTATACAGAACACTAGTATAATAGTATTGCATATTTTGTCCTAATGTATACTTTTCCATTATATATATATCTGTATGGTTTTGTTTTGGAGTTAAACATTCAATTTTCAGCATTCGTATGCCCTGGCCCTTTTTCAATTTAAGACACACAAGTATAGTTTGGGACGTCTTATAAGTAAAACAAAAAATATGTTCTTCAAATCATAGAATCATAGAATCCACTATTACTGGATGCTGTGACAGGATTATTTTTACCATTATTTTTATAAAATACCCACCGAAATTGTAAAACATAACTGGTATGAGACATAATTAAAGGTCAAAATGGTAGTAGTGGATTACATAAATGCACTTGCTTGATATGAAAGGAATTCTGCCATGTTTTCGGGACAATAATTCTAAATTTCCTCTCATTTATTACACATAGTATTTCACAGTCTGAAAATATTTAATTCACTTCTTTACAAGAGTATGTATGATGGTTGCTGGAACTATGTTTTCCTTTGGCTGAAATCACCCCGTTATTTAAGATGAAAGATGAGGTAGAATGATGTGTGTTTCCAATAATACATGGAAACTTTCAAAATTATACAATAAATTGTTCTCTAATCAAGGCTGTTTATCTTTTTTAACCACTTCTAAATAAACACAATCAAATTATGATATATAAACTTATCATAACAGTACAAATGCTTGAAAAGAAGGCCACCAATAAGGATACAAAGAAAAAAAAAGAACATTTCTATTTTAAATAAACGTACAGGTAGTCATCAACTTATGACCACAATTGGGACTGTAATTTTCATTGTTAAGCAAGGAGGTTGTTAAGTGAGTCACACCCAATTTCATGGTGTTTTTTTTGCTATGGTCATTAAGCAAACTGGTCATTAAGTGAATTGTGTGGTTAAGTGAATTTTTATTTTTCCATTGACTTTGCTTGTTGGAAGCTAACCAAGAAGGTCACAAATAGTGGTCACATAACCCTGGGAGACTTGAACTCTCATAAATACATGCCGGTTGCCAAGTGTCCAAATTTTGATCAAATGACCTTAAGGACACAGCAATGGTTGTAAGTATAAGGACCAGTTGTAAGTGTGAGGATCAGACTTTTGTCAGCATTGTCGTAACTTTGAATGGTTGCTAAATGAATGATCATAAATCGAGGACTATCTGTATGCTGGGTATTCAGTCCCCCAGATGAATGAAGCAACCCTCAGAGGGATTAAAAGGTAAAGGTAAAGGTTCCCCTCGCACATATGTGCTAGTCATTCCTGACAAGATCATTTCCGTTTCAAAGCCAAAGAGCCAGCACTGTCCGAAGATGTCTCCGTGGTCATGTGGCTGGCATGACTAAATGCCAAAGGTGCACGGAACGCTGTTACCTTCCCACCAAAGTGGTCCCTATTTTTCTACTTGCATTTTTTATGTGCTTTTTAACTGCTAGGTTGGCAGAAGCTGGGACAAGTAATGGGAGCTCACCTTGTTACGCGGCACTAGGTATTCGAACTGCTGAACTGCCAACCTTTTGATCAACAAGCTCAGCATTTTAGCCACTGAGCCACCGCATCCCTTCTTCAAAAGGATTAGGGTACATCAGTTGTGGGTTCCTCCCGGTTCGGCCTGGTTCAGCCAAGCCGGTAGTGGTGACGATGTGATGTCACCGAACCGGTTCTCTTTGTCCGGGAGTGGGGCCTTCCCGCCCGCCCCCGCGTTATTCGATCATGCGTGAAGCGCACGAAGAGAACCGGTAGTAAAGCCGGTTGGGACCCACCAGTGGGGTACATGAAATACAAACCTTTTTTTCTGGCCAAAAGACTCAGCCCGTTTAAAACCTGCCTCTAGAAACTTTCGACATTGGCTTCAGATGAGATTAGCTCTCAGCCACTGACTTGTTATTCCCTGCCATTTCTTTCCTAAAGAAAATGAAACGACTAAATTATGGTTTCACAAGTAAAGGAATAGCCACGGATGAGAAAGAAAGGGGATAAAGCTTACCCTTGTAGAAGTCTGCAAGTATGCTAAGTATGCTATGACCTTTATCAGATTGTATAGATTGTATAGCTTCAGCTGCATTATGTACCACAAATGAATAAGGTGAGCCTAGAGGACAAAGCGTGCTTTTCTATATTAAAAATCTTTTTTGGAAAACTTAATCCTTGCGATTCCCTAGAGCCTTTTCAAGCATTTGACAGGTAATCTGGAGTTTTGTTTTGTTTTGGGATGAGTTCATTTTTCTTCCTGAAGGCAGTAATTCAAAAATATTTTGTTTGGAGATCAGCTAACTTTAACCTTTAACTAAATGTTTGATCTTCTTATCTATATATAGTGGTGGGATTCAAGTAATTTTACAACCGATTCTCTGCCCTAATGAATCTTCCAACAACCAATTTGCCAAACTGCTCAGCAAGTTAACAACCGGTTCTCCTGAAGTGGTGTGAACTGGCTGAATCCCACCACTGTCTAGATATAATGTATATTTGCTGTATTTCTATATATCTATATATAATGTAAGGTGAGGTAATTATTTACAAACAATTGCTAAATCTAGCAAAGAGGCTGGGACTCAGGACACAATTAAGGCAGGCTGGAAAACATGAACCAGTGAAACAAGCTAGTCACACACAGACCTCACTATCATAGCATTGGGCCAGCTTTTTCCCATTCTCACTAACAGATTATTGTTCTGCACATTAACGTGTAACAGTTCCTCTTTTATTCTTATTTCTGTTCATTTTCTGTAGTGAAGTCTCAGCTGAATAAAAGATAAATAGTTAATAAAGAATAGTTGGACCAAGCAAATTATGACAGCTATTGACCAATTTAGGTCAGTTTGAAAGATGTTTCCAATTTTGCTAGTTTTTCTAGTTATGTCTTTCTCTTATATCTTATAGAGTCATTTGTCAATCTATGCCTAAAGGTGCCTATTGCTCTAGAATTAATTTTCAGAGAACAGAATTAGAGGACTTCTACTAATGGGAATTGTCTGCTCTTTTGTTTGTAGGATATAAAATCTAATCATGGTCAATCATTTATTAACCCTAAGCAATAAATTCCTTCTGAATTTAGATATAAGTTTTTGGAATGGAAAGAGCTATGCTAGCAAAGCTAGATTTAGGCGTAAACCAAGCAAGCTACAGTTCAGCATTTCTCAGATCTTTTACAGGTAGTCCTTGACTTACAACAGTTCATTTAGTGACCATTCAAAGTTACTACGGTACTGGAAAAAATAACAGTTTTTCACAGTTATGATCTTTATAGAATCCCCATGATCATGTGATCAAAATTTAGATGTTTGGCAACTGGTTCATAGCTATGACTGTAGCTGTGTCCCAAGGTCATGTGATAGCAATAGCACTTAGACTTATATACTGCTTTACAGTGCTTTACAGCCCTCTTTAAGCAGTTTTATAAAGTCAGCATATTGCCCCCAACAATTTGGATCCTCATTTTACCCACCTCGGAAAGATGGAAGGTTGAGTCAACCTTGAGCCTAGTGGGATTTGAACTGCCAAATTTCAGGCAGCCGGCAGTTAGCAGAAGTAGCCTATAGTACTGCAGTCTAACCACTGTGCCACCTTTTGCAACCTTCTGACAAGCAAAGTCAATGGGGAAATCATATTCACTTAACAACCAGGTTACTAATTTATCAACTGCAGTGATTCACTTAACAACTGTGGCAAGGAAGGTCATAAAATGGGGCAAAACTAACTTAACAAATATCTCACTTAACAACAAAAAATTTGGGCTCAATTGTGATCATAAGTTGAGGATTACCTGTATTTCATTACATGGATGGTTTCTCAGATCTTTTATTTCATTACATAGATATTGGATTATTTTAAGAAAAATAATTTCCAAGTGATAATGTAAAGATAAGATTGTTAATGGGTCTTGGTTTGTTAGTTCTTCCTTTTTGATAGATTTATCAAGAGGATAGCTTCTCTGTATGTCATCTACCATTTCAACTGTGCTCCAATATTTCCTAAAGTTAATAAACAGTTTATCAGAATTTGCTTTAATATCCTAGCATGCAATTCATCATACCTTGGTGACCTGAATTTAGTCAAAATTAATACATTTTTGCCAGAGCTACTGCAGTCATACAAAATACCTTATGCAGAATTCTATTTGGCATCCCCTACTTTTTAAAAACAACAACAACAACAAAATAGTGTATGTCCTTTTTCTTGAACAGACTTTTTCTATGTGCTGCATAGAAAGAACCATGCAGTGCAGGTTTTCAATTTTTTTTGTTAAACTTATAACTGGCATCCCCATCCCCATGATGTTCCTTAGGCAGCACAGAATTTGCACACTACTTTGCAGAGAGGCTAGCATCTCCCTGTCCACTTCAGTCTGCAATTCTACCTTTTTCACAATTGCCTCTTGGTATATTTACATTCTTGTTGAACAAGACCTTGCACATTTGAAAGATGAATTGTTTTATCTGTTGGAAAGTTTGGATTCTTTTCTCCAAGAAACAGTATTAAGACGTTTGTTTGAAATTATATTTGTAAAGTTTAAAATATTTTTGAACTTCTACACATATCATATTTAAAAATTTTAAATAAGAAGGATTTATTCCAGTCAAATTTCTATGTTAATTTGAAAAAAACTATTTCTGAATAAAGAACATTCTGATAACAACCATTATTTTTTAAAAAAAATATACTCAGTAGATATATTCTGTTTTGACAAAATAAAATCTCTGTAATTAGAATGTGAAATCTTCTAAGAGGGAAAATCACTGTAATTATTTTTTTATCAATTTTGAAAACAGTATCAATTTTATCAAATCAAGAGAAAAGAGTCTACTAAATGTTAAGAGGAAGGGTTTTGCAATCTTGAAGAATCTAAACTGCAGAGACTCATGATTTGTACATGGTTGACATATCATTGCCTACCCTTAATAAGTAAAAATCCTTGAGTTGACCTTGACTCTTGGGGACTATATACACTTGCAATATTATGGAAACACATTTTACCAAAATCTCTTCTCAGTGGTACATTGTAACTTGCATCTCATAACTTGGCATGCACATTTGAGAGTCTGAGAGACAATGATTGTTGTGTCTTCTGAGGCTGAAGTGGGAGAGGTAAATTGCTGGAAGTAGAAAACATCTGCATATGATAGAAAAATAATGTTCGATATAGATGAAGTCAACATTTCACTTTTCAGGCACTACAGTGAACAGGGAAAGAAAGGAGAGGAGACATGAATAGAACATCATGTAATATTTATTATTGTATGTCTTTTATATTGAAATAAGATTAAAATAAAAATTAATGTAGAATGTGTCATACACATCGTATTTTAATGTAAAATACACACACAAAAAGATTATGAAGTCTGTAACTTAAATCAGATTTTTATTGGAATGTTTTATAAGATGTTTCTTCAGCAAATCCAATTCCTGGGAATATACATACATACATACATACATACATACATACATACATACATACATACAGTCATGGCCGTAAATGTTGGCACCCCTGAAATTTTTCCAGAAAATGAAGTATTTCTCACAGAAAAGTATTGCAGTAACACATGTTTTGCTCTACATATGTTTATTCCCTTTGTGTGTATTGGAACAAAACCAAAAAAGGGAGGAAAAAAAGCAAATTGGACATAATGTCACACAAAACTCCAAAAATGGGCTGGACAAAATCATTGGCACCCTTTCAAAATTATGGATAAATAAGATTGTTTCAAGCATGTGATGCTCCTTTAAACTCACCTGGGGCAAGTAACAGGTGTGGGCAATATAAAACTCACACCTGAAAGCAGATAAAAAAGAGAGAAGTTCACTTAGTCTTTGCATTGTGTGTTTGTGTGTGCCACACTAAGCATGGACAACAGAAAGAGGAGAAGAGAACTGTCAGAGGACTTGATAACCAAAATTGTGGAAAAATATCACCAATCTCAAGGTTACAAGTCCATCTCCAGAGATCTAGATTTGCCTTTGTCCACGGTGCGCAACATTATCAAGAAGTTTGCAACCCATGGCGCTGTAGCTAATCTCCCTGGGCATGGACGGAAGAGAAAAATTGATGAAAGGTGCCAACGCAGGATAGTCCGGATGGTGGATAAGCAGCCCCAAACAAGTTCCAAAGCAATTCAAGCTGTCCTGCAGGCTCAGGGAGCATCAGTGTCAGCGCAAACTATCCATCGACATTTAAATGAAATGAAACGCTATGGCAGGAGACCCAGGAGGACCCCACTGCTGACACAGAGACATAAAAAAGCAAGACTACAGTTTGCCAACATGTACTTAACTAAGCCAAAATCCATCTGGGCAAACGTCTTGTGGACAGATGAGACCAAGATAGAGCTTTTTGGTAAAGCACATCATTCTACTGTTTACCGCAAACGGAATGAGGCCTACAAAGAAAAGAACACAGTATCTACAGTGAAATATGGTGGAGGTTCACTGATGTTTTGGGGTTGTTTTGCTGCCTCTGGCACTGGGTGCCTTGAATGTGTGCAAGGCATCATGAAATCTGAGGATTACCAACAGATTTTGGGTCGCACTGTAGAGCCCAGTGTCAGAAAGCTGGGTTTGCGTCGGAGATCTTGGGTCTTCCAACAGGACAATGACCCCAAACATACGTCAAAAAGCACCCAGAAATGGAGGGCAACAAAGCGCTGGAGAGTTCTGAAGTGGCCAGCAATGAGTCCAGATCTCAATCCCATTGAACACCTGTGGAGAGATCTTAAAATTGCTGTTGGGAAGAGGCACTCTTCCAATAAGAAAGACCTGGAGCAGTTTGCAAAGGAAGAGTGGTCCAAAATTCCGGGTGAGAGGTGCAAGAAGTTACTGATGGTTATCGGAAGCGACTGATTTCAGTTATTTATTCCAAAGGGTGTGCAACCAAATATTAAATAAAGGGTGCCAATGATTTTGTCCAGCCCATTTTTGGAGTTTTGTGTGACATTATGTCCAATTTGCTTTTTTTCCTCCCTTTTTTGGTTTTGTTCCAATACACACAAAGGGAATAAACATGTGTATAGCAAAACAGCTTCAGAGCTTTTTTTCTGTTGACAAACTGCAACTCTGTGTTGCTCTCTGGCTTGTGAATGAGATTTCACACAACCAGGGCTGCAGAACAACTTAGTTTACGTAGGTAAAACCTGGCTAGAAAGAATATGCACATAAAAGCCTATGAAAAAGAAAAAGACACATTGTACCTTTACAGGGGGAATATCTGAGAAGTGGGTGTGGCTCACCGACGAAGCCTTATAAGGCAGAAATAGCTATCTGAGTCTCCCAGAGAGCAACACAGAGTTGCAGTTTGTCAACAGAAAAAAAGCTCTGCAGCTTGTGAATGAGATTTCACACAACCAGAGCTGCAGAACAACTTAGTTTACGTAGGTAAAACCTGGCTAGAAAGAATATGCATATATATATATATATATATATATATATATATATATATATATATATATATATATATATATATATATATATGTTTTCTCAGGTTTTCGCGGGTGTTTGTATGTAGGTCTTTGGTTATTCGGGTCTTCTCCCACGTAAAATTGGAAGTGTCTTGGCGACGTTTCGACGAAGTCTCATTCGTCATCTTCAGGCTGGTGTTCTCGGCTTCGTGCTTCCAGGAGCAAATATATATATATATATATATATAAATCATTAATGTAGTATTCATATGAAAGCTTCATAAAGTTGTATCACATGCAAAATGTTTTCAAATGACTTAAATATATATTATGTGTTATAGTTTGGGTTTCCGCCTGTTGAAAAATTGCTGTTAGCAAGGAATAATAGAACAATTACCAATAGAAACACATGCTATCCAATGGTACAATTACAAACGTGATGATTGCCAATGTACGTGACTTGGAAAGTGATATGGTACATATCTTTCAATCATTGTTAGTGAAAGAACATTTCATTTAAGGAAATATGCTAAACAAAACAATAGCCAGTAATGTAAACATAATGGTACCGAACTTGAACAATTGTATCCTGGAAATGTGTTCACAGAAGGTTCCTTGGTTATTTTTACTAGTGGATTGCTCGTTATGCCTCACCTTTGTTTCTGAAGAAAATGTATTTGTTCTATAACAGTAAGAAACAATATTCATGTGTTTCAATAATTATGAAAAATTATTAATTAAATCAGTCAGGATACAAAAGAATCTCAACAACAGATCCTTTTTTAAAAAACAAATAAAAAGGTACATACAATAAAAATCATGAAGGCAATTCAACGAAGTTTATATTCTTGGGTTTTTTCCCAAGCATGTAGCGTAAGCATAAGTTCAGCCATGAATATCTGGAAACAACCATTTAATTTTAGAATCAGGAATGGTGGAATGGAATAGCAAGATCTATAAATAGATTGGATAAAAAGGCATTTATTAAAAACTTTATGCATATAAAAATATTGAATTGGCTGTAAGAAAGTAAGAGTAAGAAACTGGCTGTAAAAGATTAGTAAGTATATCTGCTGTTCCACCTGCCTGAACCAATTCAGAAAAACCAGACTGACTTTTCATTTCCCTGAATTTTGAAATGTTTTTATGATTAAAACTGGTTTAACCTCTTTACAAGATTCTTAAATTTCTTTTTTCTATTCCTTATTATTTTCTTTCCTGGGAAAAACCAATTTGTTATATTCTTTTTTCTAGATCCTCTCCATCATCCATGGTTTGGAAGACACTGCCTGCAAATACTGCCAATTGTACCTAATTCCTGCTTCTTGCTCTCTGAATAACTCCTCTAAATTTTTGCTGGGTTCCATGGTGCATTTTTATGATGTAAAATGCATCATGAGGTGTTCTTCACTTGGATAAATTGCAACACCTCTGTGTTTGTCAAAAGAGACATGCACAGCCCTAAGGTGGATACATCTGGTTTGATCAACTGAAGAAAGCAACCTGGACTTCTTCTCAAAGGTAAGATCAGCTGTGACAACTGACAAACTGTGAAAATAAATTTCATAGTCATGATTTCAAATCAATGTTGGGTAAGACTAAATCATATTAGTTAAAGAATCTTCATGTTTCTTAAAATCCTGTTGTCTGGCTGTTTTTAACATGTTTTCTGTGGCCCAATAGTTAAGACAATATTTTTTTGATGAATTAATTTCATTGTTAAGCACTGATCAATTTTTACATTTATGAAACTCTGGGCCTGTTTAATTTCCAAAATTGTATATTGCAAGACTTCACTTTGAGTTCAGATATGTAACTAATGCTATTTTATTTTGTTTTTTTTTAACTCCTTATAATATTGAATTGCTGGTTTTGCTTCAAGTACTCCATCTCTTAAGGAGATCTCTTAAAATTGCAGGCACCACTTAGACTGCTAAAGCATCTGAATTTATACTGCTTCTTCAATCTGTCTGAATGGTTTTCAGTTCTCTTTCCCTTAAGCTTTCAAAGAGTTACAGATCAGTGGTGGGTTTCAATTTTTTTTACTACCAATTCTATGGGTGTGCCTTGGTGGGCATGGCATGGGAAGGATACTGTAAAATCTCCATTCCCTCCCCACTCCAGGGGAAGGTTACTGCAAAATCCCCATTTCCTCCAGATCAGCTGGGACTTGGGAGACAGAGAGTAGATGGGGGCGGGGCCAGTCAGAATTTTTACTACTGGTTCTCCAAACTACTCAAAATTTCCACTACCGGTTCTTCAGAACTGGTCAGAACCTGTTGAAACCCACCTCTGTTACAGATGTTGTATTATGCATGCCCCCATGAATAGAGTTTGCATGATTTCCACCACCACCTGTATTAGGAGAAAGAAATCTCTCTTATGTTAATACAGTTTATATCCTATGTAGTACTTTCAGTTAACATTGATTTCCAGGAGGCTGTGTGACCAGTTTTGTCCTATTGAGGAGTCATCAGAGACGGTACTGAGATATGGTTCTAGGGCCATGATGGTGAACCTATAGCATATGTGCCAAAGGTGGCACACAGTGCCTTCTCTGATCCCACACGAGCCATTGCCCCAATTCAGCTCCACTGGTCTTTGGGCCTCTGCCATGCATGCACGGGGTGGGGTGCATGTGGGGGGCTACATGTGCATGTGTGGGTGTAGGGCACATGCAGGGGCTGCATGGACATGCGCAGGGGGTGGGGCGTGTGTGGGGGCACGAGCACAGGGGAGAGGGAGGGGTTGTGCATGTATTTTGGGGGTTCGGGTGCACACATGTGCACTCGTGCACACACACTTTGGCCATTCAGTCCAGAAAAGGTTAGCCATCACTGTTCTAGGGGCTTCAAATTTTCTACCATGAATTGAACACACAGTCCTTTGCATTTTAGTCTAGACATGGGGCATTAATGTAAGGAGCTATCGATCTAGTTCAGAGAGTTGCAGAATTTGGGATTTGTTTGAATGGTCTATACAGCCACCTCCCCTAGTGGAAAGGCAAATCTGAGACATCTTTTCCATTTTAACTATTTCCCAAGAAAGTAATTATCTGCTGTTCAGTTACAGATGCCTCCAATTTGTAAAACTGTTTATAAACATTGTAAAACTGGTAATTAGTAGAGCCTTGTCTTAGTACATAACTGACTCTCATTGACCTGAATTTAAGCTATAAACATGTTGTTTTTGTTGCTGCAAACAATAAACAAACTTTCCAGCTTTCTTTCCTGATTCCCAAAAGTTTTGATTTATGTATTTCAAAGAATGTTAAAATTGTTCTAAATGTAGTAGCTACATTTTAACATTAGCTATTATAAATATTTGGCACGAATCATATGTGAGTAGTTAGCTTCCCCCCATCTATATAAAATTAAAATCTCCTTTTATCTTTTTCTTTTTTTTTTATTGAGTTGATAGCAAGAGTAGATTTGTGAATAAATGCTTCAAATGTATCCCAGAGATTTCATATTGTAGGAACAAATTTCCTGGCAGGATTACCTCTTGTTCTTGAAATGTAAGCATGTAATATCTCAAGTTTAAAAACAGCTGGCAATAAAAAGATTTCTTGAATACCTTCTTCCTTGAAAATTAGCAAAGGCTTTTGTTCCTCTGCATCTAGAGTTAATTTGATTATTTTTAAGTTGTTTCTGGTAATATGCCTGTACAGTTTAAATAGTTGAGTTTGCAGGCTTATTATGAATTCATCATGAACTTGCTCTTTTTTTCCCTAAGGTCCTAATTGTCATTTCATGAGAAAAAAGTAATAATTCTCTTCCATGGTTACAGATCGTTATTAAATTGAAGAGCTTGAGATCTCATAATTTTAAGATTGCCATGGATCCCAGATAAGCCATTTTCAGAACTTTTCTTGTTGCTGGAATAAGAGTATATCAGTATTCAATGTAGCTCTAATTTGGCAGACAAAGGAATCATTCTAGACCAGTAGTATCAAACTCTCATCGTCACGGCGGCGTCACATGATGTATTAGGACTTTTTTCCCCTTCGCTAAACCAGGCGTGGCCGTAGCCAGCATTTGGCCCACAGGCCTGGGTTTGACAGCCCTGTTCTAGACTATTGTAGGGGTTGGAAGGCACAATTGCTCACTTGTGTAGTAAGGCAAGATTTGGGGATATAGCATCATATCCCAATATATAATTATACATGCCAGGTGTATATGTGAACCATAGGCTATACAGAATATTCCAACAGTGTCTTAACCCAGTATATGAATCTGGTAAAATAAAAGGAATTGAGGTTTGTTGGTTGATTGCTAAGACTTAGAAGGTCTTACATTTACTATTTACTATATAAACTCCAGAGGCTCTAAGCGGTATATGGAATCAAACCATGATATAAGGCATATAATTTAAAAATATAAAATTGTGACCCATAATAAACAAAAAAGATGTGGATTTCCTGTAGCTGGTTAATCACAAAGACCTTCCTAAAAAGCCAAATTTGCCTGTTCCTGGAGCTGAGGGACATTATTTGTTCAAGGTGTAATTCTTTCAAAAGATGAAACAATTGTCTCTGTGTCCATTTTCATGCCTTTGCCTATTATGTCTTGGGCTGTTGCTAGGGAACCTTCAACAGATATTCCCCATCTACTCAGATCTGCTGAATAGAATTTACTTGGGTCATTTTTACAATACTCAGGCTCCAAGCCATATAATTTATTCAATGGGTATGTGGCAGAGTGAAATGCTCTGAAGTCTGCTACCAGTTCACTTCGTACGCATGTGCCCCTCAGGCACTAAGAAGCCTTTTCTGAATCTGCAAAAGTAAGTAGAACAGCTGTGCTGCGCAATTTAGATTTGCTAGAAAGCAGGATTTCCTGCTTTCTAGTGAATATAAATCATGCAGCACAGCTGATTGCCACACAGTTGATGGTCAGAATTTTTAAAAAACTTTTTTAGCATTTTTTTTTACTACTGGTTCCAGCAAACCGGTAGTAAAAAAAAAATGCTTAAAAAGTAAAAAAAAAAAAAAGTTCCGTCAATCAGCTGTGTGACAATCAGCTGTGCTGCGTGATTGTCAGAACTTTTTTTTTAACTTTTAAGTATTTTAAGCATTTTTTTACTACCGGTTTCGGCGAACTGGCCTGAACCAGTAGCATTTCACCCCTGAGTTAAACTCACAAAGAATTCTATCTTCTTTATTGGCATCCATAGATTTCCAGTGTTCCATATAACATCTCAAGACAGAGTTGCCTTGAACTACGACCTGGGTGGCAAATAAATTTCTTAAATAAATTAATCATTTTTGTCACTGCAATGGATTTTGTCCACACAGTTTCCCAATCTAGGTGAATATGAGACAGTTTACTCATAAAATGTTTGATCAGACAAGCACAACAGACAATTACTTTCTAGTCCTGTCCTTCCATCTAATTATCTGAGATACTATTAATAGAGCCCACACTATTGGTTTTCTGTAATTTATTATAGACTAAATTATTTTGGTGATATGAGTTTATGCCATTCATTATTGATTAGAGGATTTTTAGTGCGTGCTTAGGTTTGTTTTATTGCTTGCTATTTTACTTCTATATTGTGGAAATTTCATTAATTTTTTATGAATGTACATAAACCCTAAAATTCTCTTTTGATTGTGATGGATATAAGTCAAACAAATAGATGCTTAAAATAGAAAAAGAGTTGGAAGGGACCTTGGAGGTCTTCTACTCCAACCTCCTTGTTCAGGCAGGAAACCCTATACCATTTCAGACAAATGGTTGTCCAATCTCTTCTTAAAAACTTCCAGTGTTGAAATATTCACAACTTCTGGAGGCAAAGCATTCCACTGATTAATTGTTCCAACTGTCAGAAAATTTTTTCTTACTTCTAGGTTGTTTCTCTCCTTGTTTAGTTTCCATCCATTGCTTCTTATCCTGCCTTCAGGTGCTTTGGAGAATAGCTTGACTCCCTTCAGAAAGCTGTTGGGGACAGGGAGGCTCTTGATGAGCACAAAGTAGTCATCACTAAGTAGTAAGTGAAAAAAAAGTAGAAACTTTGGAAAAAATAAAGTAGGTGTCATACATTGGCAACACATTTTCAGTCACTTGTTAAAATGAATTATATATTAATAGGAGGAGGAAGATATGGTTGATATGTTTACCATCTTGTGTTATTTGTAAAAGTAATAAAGAAGGAATACAAATAAATAAAACTTCATTTACCCATAAAAACAAGGGTGGTGTATATAATTGAAAATAATATATATTATTCAGACAATTAACATTTATTGCTAAATTTTTACTTATTTTTTTTCTCATTGCCATGGAGCTAGAAGTTGCTGTATTCTCAAGAATGTAGCATGTTTTAGTTTTTGCTTATGTAGGAGAGAGTAGGAAGAAAAAAAAGCAATATTAAAAATAGAAGAAAATATTAGAATCTGGTAAAATAAAACACCATGAGATATTTTTGATTTTATCACTTGTTGCATGAAGCCAAGAAAGATTTGGTAGAAAGGAAAGAAGGAAGGAAGGAAAAAGAAAAGAAAAGTAAAGTAAAGTAAAAGAAAAGATGAGGAGCAACGCTAAGAATATTTTCCATAAGGATGTTATTTGAACCTGGAATATTATCAGGTTTACCATTCTGCAATTTCTTAAAATTGAAAGTTTTATTTCAGTATTAATGCAAGCTTCTTTTAAACTGTTTTAATATTGTATTATTATCAGTATTTAGTATCTGTTTACTAAACAGATGTGTGCACTTTAGGATGAAGGATAGACCAGTTTATTTCCCATCTTATGTATTGTTTGAAAAGAAAAAAATAATGCATAAAATGTTATTTCGTTTATTCTATTTTCTTCCCATGGGATCTCTATTTGATACTCCAATTCTTTTATAATATGTCTGTAATCATAAGCAACAGATTTCAGGGTTGGATAGCTGTCTGATCCTCTATTCCAGAATCCTTTAGACACAGGTAACAAGCCTACTATAGGCTTCACTTGCACACCCTTGTACTTAAACTCTGCAGATGTCTGCTGTTACAGTTTAGTGACACTGAAACAATTACAGGATTCACAAAATTTGCTTGCCAGGATGAAAGGCATCTATTAAAAAAAGAAGCGAACACCTAAAATATGGGTATAGCACGGTGATGGCAAACCTATGGCACACATGCCAGAGGTGGCATGCAACACCCTCTCTGTGTGCACTCAAGCTATCACCCCAGTTCACCTCCGCTGCACATGCGCACATGCCTCCCGCTGGCCAGCTGGTCTTCAGGTCTCTGCCGCGCATGTGTAGAGGGCGTGCAGGGGGACCTGCACATGCACGCATCGGGGGGCGCGTGCAGGGATCGTGTGCACATGCATAAGGAGTTGGATATGTGCAGGGAGCCGTGTGCACATGCGTGTGGGTGGGGTGCATGTGCGGGGCCGTGCACGCATTACATTTTGAGGGTTTGGGCATGCACCCGCGTTTTGGGCACTCGGTCCGGAAAAGGTTAGCCATCACTGGTATAGCATATCAATTCTTAAATTTTAGATATCATAATTACAGAATATTCTGGGACACTGGTTTGCATTTGACCAATTTAATAAGATTAATAATTATATAGAGAAATATACTTTCAAGTTATATAATTTAGCAAGTAGGATTTCTGGTTTGCATGCCGTATTTTCTGCAGAATTTGATTATGAGTGATAGCAAGTAGATTTCAGTAGTAAACCTGTAGCTAGATTTCAGTTGACAGACTTAGTTCTTTAAGATGGATGTTTTTAATGAAGGGATGCCAACATAGCTAAATGTTCTCTGTTTTCACTTGATGTTGCATATTTTGCTGATTTGGTATCACAAAGAATGGCATTTATATTTTGGATCTATTTATCTTCTATGGCAGATTGATGGCAGGTATAAAACATTTGAAGCTATTTTTTATCTTTTAACACTGAAAAAAAATCTAAGAAATCAACTAATGGAGTTTATAAACTTTTTTTTTAAACCATCTTCTTGATCAAAAGGTATCCACACATATCACACCCTCAAATGAGGTCTTTTCAGTTATTGCATTCATCATTATTTAAAAAAAACATTAATAATATTTGCACTGAAAAAATCTGGTTGGTCACTAGGTAGGAGTAGAGAACTAGAGTTTTTGTTTCATTTTTGCATATACTTGCTATCACCTAGTGGTCATTCAAATATTTTTTTTTCTTTTCCTCCTGCTCAGATCTAGTAGTTCTCTGTCTGTTATCCTTAACATCAATTTCAATTGTTTCATCTGGTATATTAGTTGAAAAGACACATCATCCCTTCAGGATTAGAAATGCTATAATGGTTCATGAAATCAGGACCTTTATACTACTTTTCTGAAATAAGAAACAAGCCTTGAAAACCCTTGAATCTTATAGTGGATTACTGTCAAATCTGAAAATTTCTCAATTAAAGGGCTGGTCCTCAGACTTTGGGAAAAGAAATTTTGATCCTCAGTGGTGACTGCAGAAGTGACAAGATGAAGAATATTGCATTAGGGTCTTGTGTTGCAAGCTTTGTCCCATTTGTATCTATGGCTTGACCCGTATACAAATAATCGCAACACAATGCTATAATGTTGCTTGAATCATTTTTGACAAAAGCAGAAAATTGCTCTTTTCCTATTTCCTTGCTTTTAGCAAATAAAACCCATTGTTTGCCTAGGGAGTTGTGTTTATGATCTGTCCTTTAAAAAGCCAGCAGTTGCTCACCATTTGAATTACTTTTTATCTACTGCCATTCTGGTTCTATAAGGAATTTCAAGTCTTCGATATAACCCGCAGAAAAAAATATTGCTTTGTTTGGGCTGTTCAAAGAACTATCTGGCATGAGCCAACAATTAACTGAACACTTGATTAATTTCCAAGGTAATCTGTTATGTGCCAAGGTGAGCTCCCCATCTCTATTTAGAGCTGATAAAACAATGATTGAACTGTAACAGTTGAAACTAATAGAGAAGCTGTGTTCCTTTTTGCAGAGATGTTTGAACTAGAATTCACTTGCAAATTATTTATTGGAGAGAAATTTGTGGAAAAGAATAAAAATTATGCTTGATATATACTACAATAGCAGATATTGAAACAAAATTGTAGTAGCTAAAATTAAGTATTAAATGTCATTTTCAAAATGAAAGTATGCTCCCCCTCCCTTTGGACCTGCCAAAAGATATGAATATCCTGCAACTCAGAAAGCTTACGTTCTCGTTCTCTCGATAGATAGATAGATAGATAGATAGATAGATAGATAGATAGATATAGATATAGATGATATAGATATAGATATAGATATAGATATAGATATAGATATAGATATAGATATAGATGTTTTCTTTTCTTTTCATAGGCCATATATATATAAACATTTAGATTGAAAAAAATATTATTTTTATACCCAATGATTTGTCATCTGAGTAATGAATATAAGGGTAATAAATTTTCCAAAAAGGAAAAGTATTGAAATATGTGGTATGGATTCTGAAAACTTGATCTCAGAGTTATGGTAGCAAATAACATAATCTCCATATATATAATCTGTGTCTACCATATCATATTGTTTGTTCCTGAAATATCACAAATTTGGCAAAGTAGTTACCACTTTCAAGATTACATCACTAAAAATAGAAAATTGCTATGGTTGGTTTTATTATGATCATTTTTATTTCATGTCAGCATGGATCAGGATATGAACATGTTACACTGTGTAAGCAATTTTGCATCTAATATAACAGGATTATCATTTTCTATGCATGTTAAATCTATTTGCATATGCTTTTCTGAATTAAAAGGTAGCAATTTTACAACTAAAGAAAAAAGCAACTGGCCTTATGTCTTTAGATATATATTTAGGACATATATTTATTCTCTTCATACCTGGGATGATCCAGTGATCCAGTTTTATTTTTATTTTTTATTTTTTTATATCTCTGCTTACATTTCATTGCATGCTAGGATTATCCTCAGCTTTATTTTAGCACTTAACTTGACATCTTCAATTACATCTGTTTTGATTTGATTGTTGTCTTGTGGGGAGTTTTTTTAGTCTTGATAATAGGTAGATACTACAAACCCAGTATGACTTAGATTTAGACACCTACTATTTAAAATACCCCAACTGTTAAATTAAAAGTAATGACGCTTGTGTATATTATGGTTCTAGATTGAAATATATATTTAGCTGATTTGCTTTAATCAAAAACAAGGATCGATACATACTCAGTTCACCAACAGCCAAGGCTACTAAGCCTTTGATTTCAAATTGATGGGTTCATTATTTTTTTTAATAAATGTAAATCTCATGGTTGTCCAGTAAGTCAATAAATTCGAGGAGCAAGATGGGAGAATAGCAAAGTAGCGTAGATAGTACTCAGTATTAACTGTGCAAGTAATGTCTCCAGATAAGACTGAGGGGAAAAAACACCTTTCCTCTTCCACCTGCTATAAAGTAGCTGCCAATCAGTGTAAATAATACTAAACTAGGCATACCACTGAGCTGACTCCAAACAAGACAGGTTTCAGTATTCTCTTGCTATCTGTCATGCTGTCCATATTAGTATCATCAATACCCATTAGACAAACCTAATACAAAAAGAAATGACATTATGGAGAAACTTAGCTTTTACTATCTAAGCAAAGACAGTAAGAGAATCCTAAATATTTGTTCTGATTTTAAGATACTATTTAGCTTTGAACATTTAAATCCACAATGTAGCTAAGTCAATTTGAATGATTTCTCATTCAATGAAGCTGTAATACTAGATAATGAGCATTGAAGTACATCCATCTATTGTCTAAATGCATCTGCATAGTTTTCTGCTTCGACTTTTGAAGCATATATCAGCCTGTAGAGGAAGTGTATAAAGAAGGTTAGGACAAATATATAAATTGCGTTAAATTTTCATGTAATTCAGTTCATGACCGATTATTGTGTCCCTTTCTATCACTCAGCATTCAAAGCATTTGCTTTACACTTGCAACACATGACTCTTTTGGCAAACCATCTACTGGATTCTTTCTATGATACTTGATCAAAATAAATTCCTTAGAAGGTAAGAGAGAAGAGCAAATAGCACCAAATCTTTCTTCTTTATTATTATGTCTGAATAGCATTCAAGTGCTTGGCCCAAGTTTTCTTTTCCTCCCCAATATGCTTGACTTTAAATGCTTTGTAACAGTAGTAAGGCAGAAATAAATAAGTAAATAAAAATGTTTCAAGTAATTTTCCATTACCCTAGTGGTGAAAATATTGAATCAGTTGTTATGGAAAGGCTTTGATGTGAAAAAAAAATTGTTGAAATTTAGGGACCTATATCTGTTCATTCCTGCTTGTAAATGTCATTAAGATCTCTAGTAAGCAAACAGCCTGGGAAAAATGACTTTAATCAGACATTTAGTCAGTCTAGCAACTGGGAGACAACAAGATTGCCAAGAGTCTATGTCTCATGATCCAAGTTTTGTATTTTCCTCATGTAAAATATAGTAACTGTTTTTCACAAAAAGTCATTCTTTTGTTCAGCCAGATGCTTCAGATTTAAAATGTAAACTCAGTACTCTGGCAATAATATATATTTTTTTAATCAAATAGCTGTTTACTGTAATGAATATGTGATTAAAGTGAAAGCCTATTCTTGGGAAAGGAATGTATTGAAAAGCATGTTTGACTATTTATGATGAAAGATTGAAACATGAAGAATAAAGAATGCTGAAAGGTTCTAAATATGGGGCAAATATTTGTTTGATACTTTCAAGAGTTTATCTTGGGGGAAATGAGTGTAGCATGAAAAGAACTAAAACTACATTTATAATGGAGTGATTACAGATG
>JAKOOJ010000001.1:268678440-268868440 GCA_022577455.1 Arizona elegans
AGTAATAACATCCATAGTTTATGAATTGCTAGATTTTTCCTATAATTTTTCAATTTTATTGGCTAACTCCTAGATTCTACCATTGAGATAGGAAAAAAGGAAAACTTACTATATAAGTATTTAGAACACGAACACACACACACACACACACACACACATATATATATATATAGTAGTATGGACGCAGTGGCTCAGTGGCTAAGACGCTGAGCTTGTTGATCGGAAGATTGGCAGTTCAGCGGTTCAAATCCCTAGTGCTGTGTAACGGGGTGAGCTCCCGTTACTTGTCCCAGCTTCTGCCAACCTAGCAGTTTGAAAGCATGTAAAAAATGCAAGTAGAAAAATAGGGATCACCTTTGGTGGGAAGGTAAAAGTGTTCTGTACACCTCTGGCGTTTAGACATGCCGGCTACATAACCACGGAGACGTCTTTGGACAGCACTGGCTCTTCAGCTTTGAAACAGAGATGAGCACTACCCCTTAGAGTTGGGAACATATGTGCGAGGGAAACCTTTACTTTTATATAGAAAAAGTAGGTGTTTTGTATAACCTAAAAATCCTAAAGATGAGTGAATCCATTAAGTTTGATCTGATCCAGGTTTCTCACTTTCCTAATGATAAATTTGTTCCATTCTGTTTTGGTATCAATTGTGTATTTTTTTTTAAAAAAAAAAAATCAAAACATTGAATGTATTTTTGTGAGCCATTTTCCTTAACAAAATCCCTTCCAGGGGAACCTTTTTTCCTAGTACCATGCTAACATTGCAAACTGCATCAACAAATAAAGAAAAATGCAGACATTTTATGGAATTGCATTCTTAAATCTATACGGATATTGAGTAATTTTGTATTGAACTACAGATTGCTCCTTCATTTTAACATTCAAAAATGCAACTTATTGTCATACTAAAGTGTTTACATAGCCCAGTGTTTTTCAGTTACTGTTGTACATCTAGATGAGATGTGACTTTTGCCCCCTTGCCATAGCAAAGAATCATAGAGCAGAGGCAAAGCCATAAGTCTCCAGCTGAGTGAACTGAGGTAAAAGAATCCAGTGAAGCATTTCCCAAACTCCAGAATTAGAGCATCCTCTAGTTTACTGTAAGAGCCAAAGTAAAACCATCATTTTGCATTAGTTCTCTCTCAGTGTTTCTGTGTACATTTTGGTGGGTTGGGAATTAGAATTAGGAGAATGATGCTTCCAGAATAGTTGTACTGTATTGAAGTTTTCAAATCAAACTTTTCTACCAGAGATTATATGAACACATCCATGCCATTTTCTTGACAACAGTATGCAAGAGATTTGCCATTGTCTACTGGGGTGTTTTTGATTTCTCACTTCTATAGCCCTGATATAGCAATAGCACTTAGACTTATATACCACTTTACAGTGTTTTATAGCACTCTCTAAGCAGTTTAGAGAGTCAGCATTTTGCCCCCAACTATCTGGGTCCTCATTTTATCGATCTCGGAAGGATGGAAGGCTGAGTCAATTTTGAGCCAGTGAGAACTGAACTGCTGAACTGCTGGCAGTCAGCAGAAGTAGCCTGCATTACTGCATTCTAACCATACAACCACAGTGTTGTATGTTATGATTCTTGATGAATATATTTTATTTTTTCTTTATGTACACTGAGAGCATATGCACCAAAGACAAATTCCTTTCATTTACTTTTATTTTCTGTTCCTTAACAAGTAACTATTCATAAGGTAAATTTTCCTCGTGCCCAGGGACTGTTCTGTTTGTTCAGGCATCTTTGAAGATGGACCTTATCAAAAAGTAAATAATCTCTTTTGGATTTCCCTGTAGCTGTGTTACTAAGGTGTATGTGTTACTAATAGGTGTAACATCCTATTTGGACACATTATGCAAAGCTCTCTAGAGAAGGTTCTAATGCTGGGAAATGTGGAAGGAAAGAGAAAAAGAGGTCAACTGGTAGCAAAGTGGATAGACTCAGTTACAGAAACAATGGATACGGTTTAGGAAGAGCTGAAAGACCAAGTTAGGGACAGATTATTATGAATCTCTCTGGTTTCTAAGAGTCAGCAATGACTGGATGCGCATAATTAGTTATAACATTTAAGGCATGGTTGTCCAAACTTCTGGCTTGCCTGGGTCACATGAATGAGAAGAATTACTTTGGGCCATATATAAACACATAAAATAATTAATGTATATAACTCACAACTTTATTATTTATCTATTTATTATTATCTATTTATTATTTTGTGGGCCGCATTACTGTCTATTGAGGGCTGCCTGTAGGCCATGGGTCAGATACACCTGTTCTAAGCAAATATTTTCTACCCATATACTCTTAATACTGTTTTGGAATTGAACTTTGTTCCTTTTAAAAAATTGCTATCACACAATACATTGGTATAGTACAGAAGCTAATATTTAGATTATGCTATTTAGAAAAGTCTAGAAACCCTTGATGGACTTTTTTTGCTGAAAATAGATAAAAATGAACTGATGATCTCTGGATTTACTGAGTAAAAATAATTTTAAAGGGGGAGAAGGGAATTACGTTATGTAATTTTGAACGTGGGAAATAGTATCAAGTATGTTTATAACTGCTGTAAACAAGAGCAGAAGTTCCTTCATTAAAGGTTTTTCCTTCATTGTTTTCAACTTTTTTCTTTATCTTTTTTTTCTACTTCTATATTTTTCCATATTTATTTACCTTTTTTAAAAAATAAATCCTTAATAAATACAGATATAATTACCTAGTTCCAATTTTTGCTAAACGGCATATTTCCAGGTAAATGAACATTGGATTTGGGTTTAAAGAATCAATTCACCAGTAGCCTCTCACCGACCAGTACGCTCCCATAGAGAGGGGCTTCTTAGGGTGCCGTCGGTCAAACAGTGTCGACTGGCCGCCCCCAGGGGGAGACCCTTCTCTGTGGGGGCACCCGCCATCTGGAACGAGCTCCCCCCGGAGATACAGAGGTCCCGGATCTGCGCGCTTTCCACCGTGCCCTCAAAACATTCCTATTCCAGCAGGCTGACCTGGCCTAACCTCTTTTTTAAACTGTTTTTAATTTTTAAAAATTTTAAATTTGTCTTATAAATTTGGGGTGTTTTAAATTTTGTTTTCTGGGCCAAATTATTTAATTGTATTTTAATGGTTTTTTAACATTTGTATTATATGTATTTTATCTTTTGGCTGTTCACCGCCCTGAGTCCTTCGGGAGTAGGGCGGTATACAAATTCAATAAATTATTATTATTAGTAGTAGTAGTAGTAGTAGTAGTATTTCCTTGAAAGCTGCAGTGCGTGTGCTTTTCTGCCTGTTGTCACAGCAGGAATCACGATTAATTCTGACCGTCAGGGCTTCAAAGGTGATATTCAGAATTTCTGTGACATGGAGCTCCACAAAATAAACAGTAAGAAAAACACAGCACAAAATATTTGATGTAAAAAACATATTCTTGAAACACTTGTTAGCATCTGTGCTTTGTAAAATATTCCATGCTTTACATTCTTAACACAGAATATAGATTAATTGATTTCTTACAGGACAGATGGATGATTTAGAAAACAAACCACTTTTAACTGCATTAGCCCTTTACATTAGCCCTAATGTAGTGTACTTCACTATCTGTCACATAAACCATGTTGGTAGGTTGTTGTTGTTTTTTAATTTGTCTCACACATTTATTCTTGGCTAAAGTTGGAACACTGTTAAGTATATGCATCATAAGTACTACAAATTCTCAATAGAATTAAAGTCCACTGATTTCATTGGAACCCTCTTGTAGATAAATGGCTACAGCAGTAGTCCATGAGTTATCGGTAGATCCTGCCTGCAGGTTGGATGTTATTATTGGGGAGAACTGAAACTCCAAACCTCATTGTTCCCTTGGATACAAGAAGGAAAGAAATCAAAGCATTTTGAATAGACTTGAAGACTATTCTATTTGTTCTCTCTATTGAACACTCTCAAGAAGGGAGTCTATTTGTGCCAGTATTTTGAACTGTTTGCTTGCAGAGCACTTTTGAAATTAGACCGACGGTTGAATGAATTTCTTGGATGATGGATTTTCACCCCTAACTCTAATTATTCTGAATTTGTAGTGCCAAAGCTCTGGAAGACATATTTACTTTTGTGCTATATTTCTTTCAACTTAATAACCATTGTGGAACCTACCTATTAGTTGGGAGAGAAAAGAGATACCAGTATTTTTCCCCCAATTGGGTACATTTTTAAACTGAAGAGGAATCACTGTGGCATGTGAAATGTCAACAATAGAACTCCACTTAATATTTGGGCTGTCACATTACAAATCAGGAAATCCTTTTACACAGCTTTTAGTATAAATCATTCGGCTTAGCATTAAAAGTATAGTCCCATCAGCTAGATCAATAGCAATAGCACTTAGACTTGTATACCACTTCACAGTGCTTTACAGCCCTCTATAAGTGGTTTACAGAGTCACCCTGTTGCCCCCAACAATCTCGGTCCTCATTTTACCAACCTCGGAAGGATGGAAAGCTGAGCATAGTACATATACTGTATGAAAGACTCTGAAACTAGTTGAAATGCACATACATACAAATGCTAACATACATTTCCCATGTTTAAATGAGCAGCAGTAAAATTTGTGAATAAATATTATAGAACAACCTTGTCCAGTCTGGTGACCTTAATACATGGGTACCTGAAAGTGATAGAAGGAAGTGAAAATGACGTGTACAATGACTATATCATGATGATACATAATCTGTGTCATTTGTACAATGCCATTGCATAATAATTTAGTATCATTGCAATTGTTCTTTCAAAGGTGACAAGAAGGTCTGAAACCACTAATTAATACACCCATATGCTGCAAGACCATGAGATGATATGACCTATATCAGGGGTGTCAAACTCAAGGCAGGTGCTTAGATCTGCCCTGCAGGGCCACCTTGGAAACAGCAAAAGACCGGCCCACAGTGCCTCTGCCAGCAAAAACGGAGCTGGCAGAGGGTTGCAGGAGGCTGTTGCAGCCGAAAACAAAGCTCCATTTCTGCTGGCAGAGGGTTGCAGGAGGCCATTGCAGCTGAAAATGGAGCTCGTGAGGACCAAGGCAGCACTCCTGAGCTCTGTTTTTGCTGGCAAAGTGGTCAGGCCACCACAGGCGCCCCCGACACGAGTGACATCGAGTTGGCCACGCTCCCCCTGCCCCAAGATCAAACAACCCTGATGCGGCCTTCAATGAAATTGAGTTTGCTTTATCAAAATTATTTCATTTTTCCCCCTTTTAATTGTTAGAATGACACTGCAAGTTGTGAGAGCTCTGACTTTTTATAAAGACCAGGGTTCAGGGAAGAAAACTAGGTGAGATGCTCCATAGAAGATAAAGGGGAGACCACAACTTCAAAGGAGGACCCAGTTTGTGGGGGCAATAAGCTGACTTTGTATAAAATATACAAATGAATGAAGGCTATTGCTTAACGCATTGTAAGCCGCCCTGAGTCTCCGGAGAAGGGCGGCATATAAATCAAATTAAAAAAAAAAAAAAAGCAGTTGTATAAGACAAGAGGTGTGAACATGGCTTGTAGGTCTTGTGGATTTCTGGAAAAGAAACTTTGAAACACAAGCATTTCATTCTATGGGTTCTTACCATTTTGTAAGATTTCCTTTGAAGATAGAAATTATTGTTATTAGAAGATAGGCTGTGCTTCACCATTAGTCTCTACAATACAACCAGCATGTACTTAATAGTATTCACCAAATCTAATCTTCCATCACTGAAACTGATTGGAGTTAAATGCATGACTGCTCTCCTCTAAATCTTTCCACCAAATCATTATTTACTTGCTTAGGTTTAGAGGAAAAATATTTATAAGATTTGACTGAGCCCAGTGGTTGACCATCAACTGACTCTTGGATGCTTATAGAGGAACTATGGGGCAACCATGGTTGGTGAACACAAAAACCTTGGTCCACATGTTGCACAAAGCAATAGTTTTGTTTATAATTTGTGGATTATTCAGAAAACTGTGGTAGAGTTCACCAACTGAGTAAACTCTGATATGCAAACCACAATGCCTAGGTTTGGGTAATATACTAAGTCAAAATAAAGTCAGCTACATTATGTTTGTTAGCACAACATAACAGTGGTTAATTAAACCATTATTTTCAACACCCTGTTTTTTCAGTTTCCTTGGCTATTGGTCATGCTGGTTGATGATAGTAGTAATGCAACTCATCTGGAGGATATTAGTTTGTGGAAAACTATGAAAACAAGACACTTTCTTTTATTTCTACCTCTGCAGCATTATATTAGCTTTCCTTGAGCTGAGGAATTTGCAATTCCCAGTATTGCCAACCAGCACAGCCAAAGGCTATTCTGATGGAAAGCTATTACCCCAATATATCTGAAAGTGAAGCCACTGGGAAACATTGTACTATAGTAAATTATTTTATTCAATCTATAGTACCTTGGCCTTCTTTATTTTCCTTGCATTTTAGCAAATTGTCTATAACTGTATTACAAACAAGGATTTTATCCCTTTGCAATTGCTGAAATAAAATTAAATAAATTTTTACATGATATTTTCCCTTAAATTGCCAATTTGCCTTTTGAATTTACTATGACTCATCTTTGATCTGAAGGTAAACTCCCTTATGGGCATCAGCTTGCCAGTTTGGTTTGTGATCTAGATTGGCCAATAGACCAATGAAACTGAGGGAGGAGTTGTGACATCAGGTATTTGATGGCCCATTGACTCAACAGTTACTGCACTTATCATTTTTCCAGTCACCAAAGCAGTACTTAAGATCTGTAGGGGGCATTTCCACAAATGTTATTATTAGGAATAAGAACAGAAGAAAATAATCTGATTGGCAAAAGAGCTTCTCTGCGTTTCGTCTATCTCAGTAGCTGTGATGTCCAGAAGAAAGATTCACAAAGATGATCTACTTGACCTACCAGATGGAGTCTTCTTTAAAAGATCCTTGCAACTGTTTCAGCAATTGGTTGACAAAACAGTGGCTCGGAAAAGGGAGGAAAGATTAGGTCTGCTTGTAAAGGATTCTGGTAAGGAAGTACTTCATTTGATATACTGTTCTCTGATATACGTATCTACTTTTTTATTAGCTCTTTTTTGGATGGCTGAAGAAGGCAAAATACAATTACAGACAGGTGGATGGTGGCAAATAAAATATAACTATGCAGTATTGTACTCAAGTTGTTAAGTCCAGAGCCCCATGAATAGAACATTAATAGGACACAAGTATGACTAATAAAGTACTGTATAGTATGGCACTTGACATGGATATGTATGCAAACCCTTATAAAATAAGAGAATTGAACAGAGGGTCATAAATCCTTGGGAATAGGAAATTCCATCAGGATGGATTGCTACAGAATTACCTGAGGTTTAATGCTGATCTTAAAGCATAGCAAATTCATTGGGGGTGACAACAAAAACCTTTCAGCAGTGTTGAATGGAATTTTTACAATTTCTCTCTTTTTGTGTGAGATATATGGGGACCCTAAACACTTCTTAAAGAGACTAGTATATAATTTTTAATTATACACTCCAAAGCCAAAGGTTTCTTACTATACATTTTTAGAATTTTCAAGATTTTTAATAGCAGCATCTGTTGATAAGATTTTGGGGTTAAAATGAAAATAAAAGATTAATAGTGGATTTCTACATACGATAGGATAGGATAGGATAGGATAGGATAGGATAGAATAGAATAGAATAGAATAGAATAGAATAGAATAGAATAGAATAGAATAGAATAGAATAGAATAGAATTTTATTGGCCAAGTGTGATTGGACACACAAGAAATTTGTCTTGGTGCATATGCTCTGAATGTACATAAAAGAAAAGATATGTTCATCAAGAATCATAAGGTACAATACTTAATGATACTCATAGGGTACAAATAAGCAATCAGGAAACAATATCAATATAAATCGTAAGAATACAAGCAACAAAGTTACAGTCATACAGTCATAAGTGGGAGGAGATGGGTGATAGGAACGATGAGAAGATTAATAGTAGTGCAGACTTAGTAAATAGTTTGACTGTGTTGAGGGAATTATTTGTTTAGCATGGTGATGGTGATGGTGATGATGATAAAAGAAATTTTAAAAATGATATGCTAGCCTTTGTGGTTATATTCTATAAGTGCCTTATTTTGTTTTCATTGCAGAAGAAATGGATTATGACAAATTCTTTGATGCAGTAAAGCATCTTTTTGGCCCAGATGTGAAAGCCCAAGATGTTAAAACTTTCTATAGGAAGATTAGCAATAACCCAGATGTGCGGACAGAATGGTGTGAGGTAAGAGTTAATTTTCTTTTGATAAACCATCTTTTTCTGACAATCAAATGTCATACCTGACCCATCAGCAAAAATATAGAAAGCCAGAAAGAACAGGGAACAGGGTAGAGATAGGCATGGGTGGCATAGTAAAGGTTAGAAGTTTCACTTTAATAAAGGAGAAGGTGGAAGGATAAAGCCACAGTGGCCTGGAAAGGTTTTTCTAAGTGAGAGGAAAAGAAAGAAAGAGAAACTCAAACTGGAGGAGTCTGCCCTAGTAAAAGAAACAGGAAATGTTTATTTTAAATGTTTTGATTAGCGATATGCTAAAGTTTTGAATTCAGGATCTCAAATTGGAAACTTCCTGTTTCAAATGCAAAACAGCTTTTCACACCAAGACTGTCCTGTTTCAGACTTTGAAATCTGAGTGATTTAGATTTGCTTCATTTTACAGTAAATGTGGAACAGCTTTTAGGCTGCTTCACATTAAAAAAAGTAAACCCTAATCCTCAATACTATAGTTTGATAGTCTGTCCATCTAGACTACCCTATAGCTAAAATTCACTGCTCCCAAGGTGAAAAATGATTTCTTTTGCAAATTTAATGTACATCTTCAGCAAAGAGATAGTCATTCCTTTGATCATTGCATGGGAATGAACTCCAAATTGTTCTAGTTAGCTTCTGCCAAGGAAACAAGCAAAACATCTGAAATCAATTATCAAGGGAGTTTTACTTTAAAGACTCCTAAATCAACTCATCTGGAACTAATCCTGTTTATGTCCTCTTTTGCTTATTTTCCTTTTATTTCAGCAGCAAAACAAATACACAGAGATTCAGGCCACTTCCTATGCTATCCTACAATGCTGAAGTCATCTAAATAATGTAGTTATGTCAGAATAAGCCCAACTGCATTGTTTCAGTAGGATATGTACTGCATCTTATTCAATGAATCCATAGATCAGCAATATTTATACAGTACTATAAGAATCTTCTGCTAGTAAAGTTTTCTTCTACTTTCTTATGGATTATGTTTCTTAGGCCCACATCTGTGGTACCCAACTAATGTTACTGTTTCAGGCTTATCAAACCTGCAGATGTTGATCCCAATCAAATCTTGATTCATTGATAAAGCTTGTTCTATAGAATTATTACTTTTGGTTACACTATCATCTTTTGAGAAGGTCTTATGCCTTCAACTGTCTGATGGGTGGACTATGATATGATAGAGCAGGCAGTGATTTGAGCTGATAGCAGAAAATTGAAGCACTTACAGTTTTGTTAACAGTACAATTTAGGTCATTTCTTGCAGGGTGGTTGAAGTAACTGCTATTGAAACATCAGCTGAAAATATTTGCACTGGTGAGGCTATTCATTTTTAACTGTTGGTTTTAATAAATAAATAAAATGGATGTAGCTTTTTGATCAAGTATTTTTTCTCAAAGTAAATCTGAAGTGAATTTTACACAAAAATAGACGGTACAATAAATACACTATAAAAAAAAGGACAACCCAGCAGTCACGGAGTTCAGCATAATTTAAAATAAGACCTAACACTTATGAAAAGAAATTTCACCCCAGACATAGTACAGGTAGTCCTCGACTTAGAACAGTTCATTTAGTGACCATTCAAAGTTACAACGGCATTGAAAAAAGTGACTTATGACCATTTTTTTTAATTTATTTATTTAAAAAAAATACATCAAGAAAAAGAAATAGTCAAACAAATGATCACAACAGGAACTTTACATGATATTTACACTTTCTACGGTATGTAGACTTCAGTCAGATTTAACAAATATTAAACATAATCCTGGTTATATTTGACTTTTTGGGCGTCTGTTGTTCAACCAAACATACCATTTGTCCCAACATTGGAAATATACGGAGTCCTTTTGATCTCTCAATGCTTTAGTCAGTCTGTCAGCTTCCGCATAATCCAAAATTTTCTCCAAAATCAAGTCTTCAGCCGGCAGGTCTTTCCCCTTCCAATATTGGGCGAAACATATTCTTGCTGACGTGGTGATAAAAACACACAGACACCATATATTTGTGCCTATGTTGTCTGGCCTAATGTTCAGTAGATAGTACTCTGGTTTCAGAATTAGGTTATAACCTGTGATTTCCATGATTCATGCCTGTATGATTTTCCAGAATTCAGTCGTCCTGGAACAGGTCCACCACATGTGGATTTATGACCATTTTTCATAGTTACAACATTTGTAGCATCCCGATGATCATATGATCAAAATTCAGATGCTTGGCAACTGGTTCATATACTTATGACCTTTGCTTTGTCCCAAGGACATGTGATCACCTTTGGCAACTTTTTGATAACCAAAGTCAATGGGGAAGCCAAATTTACTTAACAATGGGATTACTAACTTATCAATCGCAGTGATTCACTTAACAACTGTGGCAAGAAAGATCGTAAAATGGGGCAAAACTCACTTAAAAAGTGTTTCACTTAACAACAACATAAATTTTGGGCTCAATTGTGGTTGTAAGTCGAGGACTACCTATATTCATGACATTCTGTAGTGTTCTTTTGAGGTTCTGTATTGGCCAGTTCACTTCTTTCAGTCAGTTCTCTTTACTCTTATAGTCTGGTATCGTCAAATATGGTTTAGAGATTGAAGCCGCTATTTCTGGTTTAGAAAACCATGTAGACAATCATGGGTGTTCTCTACGACCAAGATTTGGAAAAAAAACTAAGTGTGCATTCCAGTGGTGGGTTTTAAATTTTTTTACTACCAGTTATGTGGGTGTGGCTTGGTGGGTGTGGCATGGCTTGGTGGGCGTGGCTTGGCTTGGTAGGCGTGGCAGGGGAAGGATACTGCAAAATCCCCATTTCCTCCCAATCAGCTGGGACTTGGGACGCAGAGAATAGATGGGGGCGGGGCCAGTCAGAATTTTTACTACCGGTTCTCTGAACTACTCAAAATTTCTGCTCCCGGTTCTCCAGAACTGGTCAGAACCTGCTGAAACCCACCACTGGTGCATTCTGACATCACAGCATTCTTCAAACCTTTCATATTTGCAATCCAAATTCAAGTCATGGAATTTGTATCGTGGCATTACAATATATTTTCCTCTACTGACATAAGGCTGCATAAGAATGAAAGTCATTTTGGATTGGTAGAATACAAATATTAAAGAAATGCTGTTGGCTTTTATATTTGGCTTTGATATAAGACATTGAAGCATTCTCAAATGCCTGGCAAAATTGCTGGATGGGGTTAGTAACATACTTTTTGTGATTATTTTGTTGCCATGGAAGTCAAGGGTACAAGAATAAGATGGTACTAAAAATAAAAACAGTCTGCCAGACCTCCAGAAGTCTGGCATTTCCACTGTTCTGTCTTGCATTAACATTTATTAGTGCATTAATAACATTTAGACGTGAAAAGTATAAAATGTGTTATAATAGCTATTAAGTGAAAGCTCTGGTGTTTTTATTTTTCACTTTTCTATGGTACTGCAGCATGTTGATGTATTTATAATTGTTTATAAAACTGTACAATGAAAATATTTTACTTTTTAGAATAAATTGTGCTGTTAATAGAATTTTGGAATCTTTCTATGAATTTTGCCATTCCTTTAATATAAGAGCACAATTCTTCATATAATACCAGGATTAGCATAATTCTGGTCTGATTATCTATCTATCTATCTATCTATCTATCTATCTATCTATCATCTATCATCTATCTATCATCTTTAGGATTGTTAATGTATTGATTGAAAGCAATGAGACTGCATAATAGATTTGCTATTGAATGCTAATCTTCCACAAACATTAGCTTTCAAGCAAAATTGTTTCTTGGTTTAATTCAAATGTCATTTTAACCCATACGTGGGAACAAGATGCATATTGTAATAAAGATAAAGCACACAACACTTTGTACAAATGCGATGTGCTTTATTCATAAGTCAAGACAGTGTTTATGATTTTTCCCTTCCCAGGTTTTATTTAACACCAGATAACTTGTGAGCCACTGGGTTATTGTTTCAGAGATATATCCTTACCTAAACAGAGAAACAGAATGTCCACAGCCAGGCAAAAAATGCAGCTGGAGTGGGAGTGACTTCCGATTTCTTACCAGCTTCCCCAGTAGTAAAAATGCTTTAAAAAAGTAAAAAAAAAAAAAAAGGCTCTGACAATCACAGCTGTGGCACACAATCATCAGAGCCTTTTTTTTTTTACTTTTAAAAGCATTTTTTTTTCCAACCTGTTCACTTTTAAAAGTAAAAAAAAAGGCTCCGAAGATCATGCACCTCAGCTGATCTACTTACCCCATGCCAGTGGTGGATTGCTCCCGGTTTGCACCAGTTTGCAAGAACCGGTACTAAAAATTTGTAGTAGTTCCGAGAACCGGTAATAACATTGGCTGGCCACGCCCCCAAACCGGTCCCCGCCCAGTTGCCACTCACTTACTCTGCCCACCTCATCAGAGGCTTTTTTTTTTTTTTACTTTTAAACGCATTTTTTCTACAACCTCTTTGGCCGAAAAAATGCTTTTAAAGTAAAAAAAAAAGCCTCTGATGATCCTGCAGCTCAGCCGGGAACATCAGAGGCATTTCAAAGCATTTTTTCTACAACCTCTTCAGCCGAAGAGGTGGTTAAAAAATGCTTTGAAAAGCCTCTGACGATCCCAGCTGACTTGCCTGATCATCAGAGGCTTTTCAAAGCATTGTTTTCTGCAACCTCTTAAGGTTGTAGAAAAAATGCTTTTAAAAGATTAAAAAAAAAAAAAGTTGGCCACGCCCACCCAGTCACATTACCCCCCACCAAGCCATGCCCACAAAATAAGCCACACCCACAGAACCGGTAGTAAAAAAATTTAGAACCCATTCCTGCCCCATGCCTCCTTTTGGCGTGCACTGCACACGCATGCACCTCGCATTTGGTGCGTGGTGGGTATTGTGCATGCGTGCGCGCAGCGCTCATTTGGCGCACAATGCACATGCACAGCCAGGAACCGGTAATAAACCAGTTTAGATTTCACCACTGTATACAACTTGTAATACCCACATGCAAATATTTATTTTTTCATGACTATTTAAATTTTCATATCATACATTTTGGGGTTTCATTTAGATCTTTGGATACTACATAGTGGAAGGTGATATTCTTGCTGCCCAGCTTGATGAAGAAAATATGGTTTTCCTGGTATCCAAAAAGCAACGGATTGCAAAAGCAGGTCTGGTTTTCAATGTTCCATCCCCAAATAAAAGTTCAGCCTCATTTATTAGTATAAGCAAAATAATGTTTGCATGGTTTAGTTACATTGGTTAAACATATTTTCCACATTATTATATGTTGTGTAATATATATTTTCTTTAATCACATTTTCTCATCGCTGTTTTATTTGGCATTTTTCCTTCCTTTATCATAGATACATGTGAACTGATTTATGCTTAACAGACATTTTTTTTTTTAATTTGATTTATATGCCGCCCTTCTCCGGAGACTCAGGGCAGCTTACAATGCGCTAAGCAATTTTTCTAAGAAGGTAACCACTAACTAATCATAGTTCTTGTTCATTCTTGGTATCCCATATGGCTCAATCCAGGGGTGGGTTCTACTTACGTTTACTACCGGTTCGCAACAGGATCGCGCGCGCTGGCTTCGCTCGCGCATGCGCCTTGCTTCTGCACATGTGCAGAAACTTCTCCGCATGCACAGATCACTGATGATGACATCCGCGGCGGTGGACGGGGCCTCCCGCCGGTTTTACTACCAGTTCTTGCAAACTGGTCCGAACCAGGGGCAATCCACCACTGGCTCAATCTCTTTTTCAGCCCATTCCCATCCATTCATGTCACCTAACAACATCACATTCATTCATGCTACGTCTTGCAGCAATCATCATCCTACGAATGTCTACTTTCTCTATGTTGTTGTTGTTCAGTCACTGAGTCATATCTAACTATTTGTGATCCCATGGACTATAGCATGCCAAGCCCCCTGTCCTCCATTGTCTCCTGGAGTTTGCCCAAATTCATGTTTATTGTGTCAATGAACATCTCATCCTCTGCTGTCCCGTTCTTCTTTTGTCTTTCCCAACATAAAGGTCTTTTCCAGTGAATCCTGTCTTCTCATTAGGTTGCCAAAGTATTTGAGCTCCAGCTTCAGTATCTGTCTTTCCAAAGAGCATTAAGTTGATTTCCTTTAGGATTGATTTGATCTTGCAGTGCAAGAGGCTCTAAAGAGTCTTCTATTACAATTTGAAAATATCAGTTCTTCAGCGTTCAGCCTTCCTTATGGTCCAACTCTCGCAGTCATACATTACTACTGAGAAAACCATGGTTTCGACGATACAGACTTTTGTCAACAAACTGATGTCTCTGTGGGTTCTAGTCTAGGTTTACCATTGCTTTCCTCCCAAATAGCAAGCATCTTTTAATTTCATGGCTGCAATAACCATCTGCAGTTATCATGGATCCCAAAAAATTAAAATCTGTCACTGCTTCCATTTCTTCCCCTTCTATTTATCAGGAAGTGATGGAACCAGATGCCAAGAACTTAATTTTTTTTTAATGTTAAGTTTCAAGCCAATTTTTGCACTCTCCTCTTTCAACCTCATCAAGGGGCTCTTTAGTTCCTCTTCACTTTCTGCCATTAGGGTTGTATTGTCTGCATATCTGAAGTTGTTGATATTTTTCTTGTCAATCTTAATTCCAATTTTTGATTCATCCAGTCCAGCATTTTGCATCCTATACTCAGCATATAGGTTAAATAAACAAGGGAACAATATATAGCCTACTTTGAACCAGTCAGTTGTTCCATGTCCAGCAATGGTTATTTCTTGACCCACATATAGGTTTCTTAAGAGACAGGTAAGGTGTTCCTGTACTCCCATCTCTTAAAGAACTTGCCAGTTTCTTGTGATCCATACAATCAAGGAAAACCCTTGGTTCATATTTGCATCAGCATAAATTAGGGATCAGCAAGCTCTTTCTGAAAAAAGCCAGTTTCTACCCCTCTTTTACCTGGACAGTGTGTCTGGCAAGTCTGCAAGCCAAGGACCATAGCAACCATTGGATGGTGCCAGCAAGGAGGTTGATGATAGGCTGTGTTGCCCAGGGCGCCTCTTATTCAGGGAGTTTGGCAGAGGCATGGACCTGGTGATCTGTGGCTTGCCTGTTCGTTTTAGTTCACAGGCTATGTTTGATATCAATTCATGGTTTCTCACATACAGTAGTTACAACTTTATTGATGCTTCTTACAATTGATTCCTCTCCTATTCCAAGTTTCAGTTTCTATATGACATGGTCAACACCTGATAGATCCACAGCCAGACATCATGGTTTAGGCAGTGAACTTTGTAATCTCATGCTTTTTAATAATATAAAATGTAGATTAGGTTGACTATGTAAACATGTCTGGATGGTGTGCAGCATCCTCTGTAATAGTAAGGGTGCGATATTGATAATTTTGGGAACATTTTTGGTAGTATGGCACATGTGCAACAAAGTCAGATGTATCTCAAGCAGGATGATGTTATCCTATACATGTTAGGATCTCCTCTCTAGATATTACTTTTCTAAGGGAATATATTTTTACTATATTCCATTAGCTAGGAGGCACATACAGATGCATGTTTCCTTCCTTCCTTCCTTCCTTCCTTCCTTCCTTCCTTCCTTCCTTCCTTCCTTCATTCATTCATATAGAGCTGCGGTGGTGTAGTGGTTAGAATGCAGTACTGCAGGCTACTTCTACTGACTGCCAGTTGACTGCAATTTGGCAGTTTGAATTTCACCAGGCTCAATATTGACTCAGCCTTCTATCTTTCCGAGGTCAGTAAAATGAGACCCAGATTGTTGGGGGCAATATGCTGACTTTGTAAACCGCTTAGAGAGGGCTGTAAAGCACTATGAAGAGGTATATAAGTTTAAGTGCTATTGCTATTGCTATGTACTGATATGCATATGATACCAATAGTACAATATGATATGCATACATAGATTTCCAAGCAGTGATTTTCAAAACATTTTGGCAACATTTTAGTATTTTTACCTGAATGTCATCAAAATATGTGTCATTGTTCCTAGATCAGTTAACTAAATAATTAATTAATTAACAGGTTAATTAACTCCCTGCCTTCATATGTATTGAGTAATTACTGGTTTAAATTATCTTTTGTTTATCTTTCTTGTAGGAGTCAAGAGAAGTGATGTAATTCGATGCATGGTAAAGATACCTCAACTTGATTTTTTGCTAACAGCATCTCAGAAAGGAATGTTGTCTATTTTTTCTGGCCAGGTGATTTTGAAATATTTATTTTCTTTATTGAATTAAAATCCTGTCTAATGTGGACAGACGCTTAAAGAATTGTGAAGGGCATTGTCCTGTCCTTATATTTGAATCAGATTGAACTTCATACAAAAGAAATGTCATTTCAAATTTTCAGAATCTGAAAATTATTTGCTTTGATATATTATTCTGGCACAAATTTATAGAAGCGATATTTATAAAAAATAAAAAACCAGCCATGAGTTTAAACGTTTCACAATCATAGTACTAATAAAAGTTCTTAAACTTTGAAAATGTCAGCTACGCTAGAAATTAATAGTAAGTGTTTAAAACATTAGGAAAATTATAGAGTACCACCCCCCCAAAAAAAACCAAAACAAAACTTCAGTACTGTGTGTAAAATTCCTCTGTGAAGACATTCTGAAACTGGGATTCCATTGCTAAAATGATCCTCTTCCTGGATATTGTTCATCTTTTGATGATATTTTGCAACAGAGAAAAGTTTGTTAATCCTTTGTTACATACTCCTGCTTTGCAACATGAAGGTTGGTACCAACATGTTGGTAAGTTAAAAATATTCATTTGAATACATATTAATTAGAGCAGACAGACAAAAAACTAAGGGTTTGTCAATCACTTCTCCAGTTTATCTCATCTGCTTTTTCCTCTTCCCCTTGCCAACCTAGCCATTCGAAAGCATGTGAAAATGCAAGTAGAAAAATAGGGACCACCTTGGTAGGAAGGCACTCTGTGCACCTTCAGCGTTTAGTCATGTGGGCCACATGATCACGGAATTGTCATCAGACATCGCTGGCTCTTCGGCTTAGAAACAGAGATGAGCACTGCCCCTAGAGTCAGGAACAACTAGCACATATGTGCGAGGGGAACCTTTTTTTTACAGTTTCATTACCTCTTTGCCTCCTATACTTTAAGTATGTGCATAGGGGTAAGTGAATACTATGCAATTTATGCATCCTTACAGCAAAACAGGCTGATTAAATACAAAAGGGATCAAGATTTCTACACATCAATATTTATGCAGAAGAAGAGATTTTTGGAAGCATCATTTACATGGAAGATCAGTAAAACCCCTTTCTAACACGAAGGGTACAGGACCTATAATCCTTCATTCTAGCCATATTATCGGAGAGTAAAATCCTTTGCATATTATTTTGTTGTAACTAGAGTTAGCTGAACAAACCATAATGGCCTGATTCCCCTATGTGTGGTATGAATCATGGTCAACAAATCCAAACAGGTAAATCCAATCATCTCCCTAAGCCAAAAAAAAGGCACTGTTGCTTCACGTGAGAATTTTTTTAAAAAAATTTGATTTATATGCCGCCCTTCTCCGAAGACTCAGGGCGGCTTACAATGCGTTAAGCAATAGCCTTCATACTTTTTGTATATTTATACAAAGTCAGCTTATTGCCCCCACAATCTGGGTCCTCATTTTACCTACCTTAGAAAGGATGGAAGGCTGAGTTAACCTTGAGCCTGGTGAGATTTGAACTTGCAGTAATTGCAGGCAGCTGATGTTAATAACAGAGCTTTTAGTCTGCTGCGCTACCAGAGCTCTTGTGAAAATTGTGAAAATGAATGAGAATTTCTGCCATATTTTACTTGAGTGGATACTGTTTCCTTTCTACTTTTTTCTGACTGTGTCTTATTCTTGGTTTTCCAGATGCGGATACTAGCAAGCACCAGCATCCCAGTAAGTTTGCATTTCTCTAACATTTGGTTCAGTTAATGAAGCCATTTAATTCATTAAAATGTATGAGGGTAATAATACTTTATTTCTCAGTTTCCTGTATAAATTTACATTTCCAGACAAATTATGTCCTTTTCATATAAGATACGGCATATAATATCTTTAAATTATTCATTCTAAAACCCAGTTAGCTTCCAGAAAAAATGATGGAAGTCATGCAAATCAAACTCAGAGAAGTTCCTGAACTTATCTCACTTTTCTGATCTGTGACCATTTGTGATAACTGATATCACTTCCAAACTTGTCCAATTTAGAATATGCCCAAAGACTTGATCCCAACCTCGCCCTCAAGGATAACAACACCCTATCAATACATTATTTGGTGCCCACCAGATTGCCAGGTTGATCTTGTTTTATTACATTATTTTAACTTTCAAAAATATGGTGAGCAAGCATGCTCAAATCAAAGTTTTTATTTGAAACACAATAACTTAAGGTATACTGAGGAAAAACATACAATAAATCCTTTGTTTGCCATTGAGTATAAGGCTATTTTGGGTAACGCTTTTCTTGGCAGCCATTTTATGAGAGTTCCTATAACAAGTTCTAAAGATGCAAAGTGTATTCACTGATTTAAAAAGATTGGAGATGTATGGACAAAACAACTTACTTGATGAAAGCCAATTTAGAATTTTAACAAAATAAGATGGGGTTTGGAAACAAAATGGGATAACATGTTCCTACAATAGAAAGCTTTGGTTCACATCTGGTTACCATATTCCTATCTTATATTGAAGTTTCCAAATAAACATTTTAAATGGTTCTATAAATAATATACAATAGTCAATAGGGGGTTATTTATTTATTTTACCACATTTCCAGATCTGCTTGACATCAGAATGGACAATTTGCTGCAGGCAATTCTTTCTTCTTATATATAAATTAATTTTATAATATTCTTTAGTTCTTTGAACATCAGTTATAATTAAGGCTGTTGCCTGGGAAGGTCAGTAATCGGAGAGGTTAATTTTGCCAATATTTCTTTTTCATCAGGACAGTTCCTGGATCACTGGATGTGACTACCTTGGTCAACTGAAGCGTGCTGTTGGTGTGACAGAAAGAACTATCATCATATGGGATTATAAAACACAAGGGAGTGCCCTGGTATGACACTTAGGGATGGGTATGTAGCAGGGGTGAAATGCTACCAGTTCAGACCGGTTCGGGTGAACTGGTAGTAGATATTGGAGCTGGTTCACCGAACCAGTAGCAATCACTGGCTGGCCATGCCCCTGAACTGGTCCGCAGCCCACAGCCCTGCCATGCTTGCCTGCCTTCCACATGGCCTTCCCAGCATTCCGGTGGCCCGCTTGTGAAGGCAGGCAAGCGGAAGGCTACGTGGAAGGCAGGCAAGCATGGCAGGGTTGCGAGGAAGTGAGTAGGCTGCTAGCTCCCTTCCTCGCAGCCCTGCCATGCTTGCCTGCCTTCCACACTGCCTTCCCGGCATCCCGGTGACCAGCTTGTGAAGGCAGGAAAGCGGAAGGCCATGTGGAAGGCAGGCAAGCATGGCAGGGTTGCGAGGAAGTGAGTAGGCTGCTAGCTCCCTTCCTCGCAGCCCTGCCATGCTTGCCTGCCTTCCACACTGCCTTCCCGGCATCCCGATGACCAGCTTGTGAAGGCAGGAAAGCGGAAGGCCATGTGGAAGGCAGGCAAGCATGGCAGGGTTGCGAGGAAGTGAGTAGGCTGCTAGCTCCCTTCCTCGCAGCCCTGCCATGCTTGCCTGCCTTCCACACTGCCTTCCCGGCATCCCGGTGACCAGCTTGTGAAGGCAGGAAAGCGGAAGGCCATGTGGAAGGCAGGCAAGCATGGCAGGGTTGCGAGGAAGTGAGTAGGCTGCTAGCTCCCTTCCTCGCAGCCCTGCCATGCTTGTCTGCCTTCCACACTGCTTTCCTGGCATCCCGGTGACCAGCTTGTGAAGGCAGGAAAGCGGAAGGCCATGTGGAAGGCAGGCAAGCATGGCAGGGCTGCGGGGAAGGGAGCTAGCAGCCTACTCACTTCCCCGCAGCCCTGCCATGCTTGCCTGCCTTCCATGCTGCCTTCCCGGCAGTCCCCCACACCTGCTTGCCTTCTGAGGTCGGCATCCAGCTCGACCCGGCCAGTGGGTTGGTGGGCAGACAGCAAGAACCGGTAGTAAAACTGGCAGAAGAATCCACCCACTGACCCAGACTGACCCAGACGTCATCATAGGTGATCTGCGCATGCGCAGAAGAGCACGCACAGGGGCACGATTCGAACTGGTAGTAAAGGTAAGTAGAACCCACCCCTGGATACAATATCTACTGCTCACCAAGTCCTGTTATTGATCTATAGAGTATATCAGAGTAGTCTTAATATACAGGGTACATTTTACTACTATGGATTTAAAATTATTTTATTAAAAAAATTACCTAGCAGCAGATTGGAGCATTCTATTTCCATTAGCAGCAAGACAAACATTACTATCACATACTGTAGCATTCACTAGTATTTATCTTTTCTTTATAAAAGTCTGCAAAAACAATTTCTAAACAAAAATAAACTACTGAAAGTTGCACACAAATAGCAGTAAAGTTATATAGTTTGAATAAAATATTTTTAAAGGCAAAAACGCAAATTGCTGTGTTTTTTTAAAAAAAAAACAAAACCTCAATTTTTAATCCATAGGGGAAAAAGCCAGAAGAAGATATTGTCCAGGTATTACAGGCAGGATTTTTTTTTTATTTCTGTTAAATGTGTAGCTTTATTCCAAGTGTATTTTTAAAACTTATATCATTCTATATTAAGTATTCTTTCTCCCCAAAGTTGTACTTTATAAGAACTCCCTTTAGAGAATTATACAATGTTCACTGTTCACAGAAAAAATAATGAACATGGATGAAGATATCATTATGGAACAAAGTAAAATATAATTTAAGGATTGAAACTGAGTCAAACGAATTGTGTGAAATTTCTTCTAAAGAAATTTAAGAGCCGAGATGGCGCAATGGTTAGAATGCACTACTGCAGCTACTTCAGCTGACTGCTAGTTCAGCAGATCAGCGGATCAAATGTCACCGGCTCAAGGTTGACTCAGCCTTCCATCCTTCCAAGGTTGGTAAAATGAGGATCCAGATTGTTAGGGGGCAATATGCTATTTAGTATACTGTCTTTGGTGTAAGCCGCCAGAGTCCTTGGAGAGTGGGCGGCATAGAAATATGAAAAATAAATAAATAAATAAATAAAGTCTTTAAGCAAAGTTCTGAAACCAATTACTGTTTCCAGTCAACTAATAAGATAAATGCTTAAGCATATAATGAACAATTGCTTGTTTTTGTAGGATAACTGCTGTATAATCAAGCCCATGGAACATTGCCTCCTCTCTGTTTCTGCCATTCCTTGCCCATCAGAACTTCTAGTGAAGGATGACATCTTGCTGGGTGATGATGGTGGATTTGTCACTTTGTTTACACTTACCAGTGACGACTTTGGTCTAAAACAAACTAAATCTAAAAAGAAGCTGCACATGTTGATAGTAGATTCTAAGAAATTCAAAAGGTGAGTTCATAGCCTCTGAAAATTCTTATTTTTGAAATTTTTCATTTCAAAATTATAATTTTTAAAATGAGGTTGTGAAAGCCTAATGCGTACTGCATAGAACGAATAAGTTGGAATTTTCAGGATAAATTTTCTACTTCAAATATTTAATTTTAAAGTGCTTATAGTGAGGGTTTCAACTAGTCAGCATTGCTATTTCTAAGAATATTCTATTCTTCTTCCTTGTGATTTTCAGTTTTCTTACTTTTTCTCGTAAGGATTCAATTCCATAACCTAAGTTTAATATTATTGTATATGACCTTCAGCCATCACAGCTAAGTATTCCAATTCTTGTAATCGATATGAGGATTTTTTCCCCCTGAAATAAATAAAATGTAGAATATAAGAGTCATTCTAGATCTGACTAAATGTTCAATACCTGGGAAGTTCCTGTTCTAATGTTTCTTCTATTTGTTTCTATTTTATGTATCCAATCCATGCTTATACTTATTACCAAATATGTTCTTGACAAATAAATTAAAATTAAAAAAAACGTTCAGAAGACAGACATGACTCTTTTTTATTATTTCTCTCAAGCAACTGGAAATTAAGGATGTTGCTTTTATGACATTGAGGCAATGTAAACCATCAGGATAGCCCTATTCCCCAAATATTTGCCTAGTTCCCATTTAAATTCCCTAAATTGACAGGGAATCTCAATTTCAGTGGCAATAAATTCCATAGCTTAAATCCTGCGCTATTGGAAGAACAATTAAATAATACAAACTGCAGCTACAACGGACAAGCTTTTTCCATTTAAAAAGAGGGGAACAAGAAAACATATACTCATGAAGATGTTATAAAGAGTATCTAGCTAATACTGCCATCAGTGAGTTGTGGGCACACATCTATAAATATGGCATAGCACGTTTAATAGAAGTGTAATTTAAAATGGCCATTAAAGAAGAAAAATGATGCTATATACATAGCATCACCATTTCCATTGTCTAACATCTCAAATGCAATTTAAAAGAATAACAGGCTTCACTGAAATTTGGCGAGATGATACAATTAGCTCATAACTATAGAAGGAGAAAAGTTCATTCAAAAGAAACAGTTCTAGTAAAAAGGTTGGGGTGTTGCATGTAAAGAAAAAAAAAGATATACATGCAGAAAAATAAGGAACTGAAACATAGAAATCTTGTGTTTGGGTATGAATAAAGGAGAGAAAGAATTTTGAGAGGAGAAGGAGGACCTGGGAACACCACCCTGTTTGCTTGATTTCTACAGTGGGTGAGGTCTTCTAAACAGATGATCAAGTAGTATGTTTTTGAGCATTTCCTAAAATTAACAGAAGCCTGCACAGGTTTGTTGCCAATCAATCATGCTAAACTAACTTCGTCTTCTTTTTTGGTAGAGTTACTATCTTAATAAATCAGAGAATATGATTTAGATATGGTATTCTTAGATATGGTATTTTTGGATCTCACCAGAGTCTTCAGTGGAACATGTTGATTCTTAATTGTCCTCTAGAGGAAGACCTTATACCGGTTTCTGAGTTCCATTGTACCTCCTGATACTCTTGCTGTTTGGATCAGAATCTTCCATGTGTCTTTGCTTTGCTAAATGTTTTTTTTTCCCACTTCTCTATCCCTTCTAGATAATTTCAGGTGTCTTATCTAACAGCCTCTTCTCTTTGAGAGTTCCTTTGCTTTCTCCTCCAAAAATAGGAATAAGTTTGCACTTAATAGCAAATGTACCTGGCTAGATCCTCTTCAGGCAGGAAGACAATTTTGCTTCTCTTGCTGTCCATATTGCTTTCTTATTCATTTCCCCTAGAACACTTACACATAAATCCTCCCTACTTTCCTGTTAGGGTTCCAACGGATGACCTAATTAAATCATGAGTCTCGAGCCAAGCTTCAAAAGAAATCCAGTTATTTATTAGGAACTTCATGTTGCCACGTTCCCAAGTGAAGCCAGTTCTGGCTCTACATAATTTACGCTTCAGTTATGACCCTGTTTTCCCCCTCCCTCCAGGGTGTGTCATCAATCACATTCACCAAGGGAGAAATTTCATGGTTTGTAGAGGTCACTTCCCTCCGGCTGCTACAGGTAACCCTGGGATACAGTCTTGAGAGAGATAAGCGTGGAATGCGCATCTGTCTTTGGCTACTGTGCAGTTTCACCGATTTCCCATCCCCACTGGCCTATGGCAACTCAAGAACAGGCCAGGGATGCTTTGCGAGTTGACATTTGCACTTTTAGCAAATGTACCTGGCTGGGTCCTCTTCAGGCAGGAAGACAATTTTGCTTCTCTTGCTGTCCATATTTCTTTCTTATTCATTTCCCCTAGAACACTTACACATAAATCCTCCCTACTTTCCTGTTATAGACACAAGCTCCCAGAAGTTCTCTTTTCCCCCTGGGTTGAAGCTACCTGAACTGAAACAAGAAAAGAAAGAAAAGAAGACAGAGCAATATATCTATATATTGATATCAATATATATTTTTTTCCCTTGAACTCTACTACCAAAGTCATGTTTTCTGTTTGTTCACACAGCAATAGATTCACAGTTGACTGACCTAAATAATGTTAATAGCTCCACTTTAGTTTGGACGGAAAAATGAATTTAGAATTCATTGAGAATTTTTTCTCAATGACTGGGATGAGAGAAGTTGAAGAGACATTCTAACGTTTGGCATAGTACATATAAAAAGATCTTGATGACTTTGTTGACCATCACAGCAGTGTGATGCAGTTGCAAAAAAGCAAATGCTAGGTCCAAGTCAAATACTGGGTCCAGTAAGTAAATGTTCCATTCTACTCTGCCCTGGTCAAGCCACACTTGGAATATTGTGTCAGTCTTGGACATCACATTTCAAAAAGCACAATGACAAATTGGAGTTCAGAGGAGGGTTACTAAGGTGGTTGAGTCTTAAAACTAAGCTCCTTGAGGACCAGTGCAGCAACATTAAAACTCATTTTCAAATATATATAACCAGATGTATCTTTTAAATTAATGTTTCGTTTTATCACGTCTAGCATTAAACGTAAACTGCATGATGACTGGGTTATAAAAGTAAAATACATTCAAGCTTTGAATTGTTTTGGATCCTGTTCATTGGATAGCATTCATTCGTTGGTTTTGGATGACCTGAAAAGACTTGAAGACAATTTGTAAGTTTGTTTGTTTGTGTTTTTATTAGGCACCCAACTCAAACAGTGTGACTGCTGAAAATATGAATTTTTATTATCCAAAACCCAACAGAGAGATTGTTCTTATAACAATATCTTTACCAAGTAGTGTTTACAATTAGTTCTGATTTGATTTAAAAAATACAGACATCCATAGATTACTTCCTTTCTGCTCACTATAATTTTGCTTGTGTTGAAAACTGCTACCTTCAGTGACTTCTTGTTTGAAATATCATGCAAGTGAGGTTGTTGGTTGCATCTCTGATAGAAATTTGAGTCCTAGCATAAAGTCTTCTATAAACTTAGATTCTGAAATCAGCTTCCCAGGACTACCATCATATAACTATGGATTTGGCAAAAATCACTGATACTTAGATGTTTGCATGATCAAATGTCTTGTTACAATTACAGACCCGTCAGGGAATTTTCGGTACCGAGGGGTGTTAACACTTTCACGTATTGTGCAAAAGCCAATATCGTTGTTACGGGAGGTAAGTAAACTGCATTCATCTCAAAGTCTTTGTAATTATCTTGAATGCGTCTTGCTTCTGCAAAATATTCATTTAGTACAGGTAAGTCTTCCTATTTGTAAGAGAATCAAAATCAGTACAGGGCTCCAAAAGCACTCTGTCCTAAGACCTGGGAGAAGAGCTAAAGATTTAAAGATTTCCAGAACATCACCAAGGTGGGAGTTCCACAGATATCTGGGGCAGTATCAATCTAGCACTGTAATGCAGAACCAAACTAGGTATTAGGTAGGAACTCTAGGATCACTTTTTTCACTTAACAGATGTAACTCAACTTGAGGTTTTATCCAGTGGAGTAAATAACACTTTGGCTCCTGGGGAGGGGGGTTTAGAAACTCTGAAGGAAAGAAAGGTTAAGCTCAGATTTTAACAGAATAACAGAGTTGGAAGGGACCTTGTAGGTCTGAATAAATGTATGCTAGCCTCTTAGTCTTTTGATTACAATCAGGTATTGAATAAATGTATTTATTGGGGCTAGGGGAAGAGAAAAAAGCCAGGAGGCAAGTGTGGCTCGATGTGAGCAATTACCACACCTTAGAAAGTCTCCAAGTGTCTGTATTTTAATTAAGCCATTAGTTTAATAGTTAATTGACACATTTAAAATACATAGTCACTCTTCCTTAGGGATATATATCTATTTTTTACAGATATATCACCCCATTCTACAGGCAGAAGATGTTCCCTCTTTGCGCTATTGTGGCACAGTGGTTAGAATATAGTATGGCAGCCTATTTCTGCTGACTGCCAGCTGCCAGCAGTTTGACAGTTCATGTCTTACCAGGTCGAAGTTGACTCAGCCTTCCATCCTTCCGAGATCAATAAAATGAGGACCCAGATTGTTGGGAAAAATATGCTGATTCTGTAAACTGTTTAGAGAAGGCTGTAAAGCACTGTGAAGTGGTATATAAGTCTAAGTGTTATTGCTATTACTTTGCAACAAGTCACTTTTCACATAACTACAATTTTTCTTAAAATCATTAATTCTGTTCCCCCAACTTGGCTTCTGTCTTTGCAAGATATTAAAACAAGCAAAAATAGCTTCAAAGGATTACAAAATTAGTTCTGCATAGGACAATTGATGGCATATTAAATCATTGGAATGGATTTGGAGGAAAGGCGTGTCAGAAAAAAATATTTTAAAGATTTTATGGGGATGATTGTACTAGTTCAAAGAGTAGAATTGAAATAAATTCTGTAAATGTTAGCACCTGAAAAAAAGTAAGGAAAAAGGAGTTAATTTTGTCAAAATGTTGAAAAATGGTCAGGCTACAGGTAGAGATGGGGGAGAAATGTTAAAATTTGGGTTCAGTTTGTTATTATTAGTTATTGGCGACTGTCTATGTATATGTGCCTTTTGATTGGAAAAATGTTATTTTCCTGTATAAAGGGAAAGATAGAAAGAGTGAATACAAAGAGTACAGGCAAATTAATTTCTTAACTGTACCAGGAATGAGTTTGGCTGAATTTTGACTGTAAGGGTGTAAGGAATGACAGTGAGCAGAATTTGTAAGTAAATTACAACTTTAGGCTGGGCTGGAGTTATATAGACCACAGGTGCACAACCCCCAGGCCGCAGGCCACTATCAGGCCGTGGCCTGTTTGGAACTGGGCCATGCAAGCAGTAGGCGAGCACGCACATGGACACAGCTCCACTTACGCCAACAGTGAGCATGTGTGCCTGCCGCGAGCACAGAACCATGCTTCCCCCTGCTGGTCTGTCAAGCCAGAAATGTTGGGGACTGCTGATATAAACCATATTTTTTGCCCTTCCGCAAGTCCCTGAGAAATGAATGGATGTGAGGAAAATGAGACATTTGTTGATTAATAGAAAATGCATGATAAAGTAAATAAATTTTAACTATGAAATAATTTGCATGAAGTTTGGTTTCGGAAAGCTATAAGAGACGTATATGATGCACAAAGCAAGTGAGATTTGCTGGAATGTTTAGTAAAAATTGTTCCAAAATGTATTCTGTGGCAGTTTTGCACCTCTGAGAAATTGTTGTCCTATCCAAGTTTTTTTTTGAAAACAACTTTCTAAAAATGAGTGCCTTTGTAACTTAATGGTTTTTTTTTCAGTTGAAAACTTGAAGTGTCTTCTAATCTAGTCATCATGCCCAGAAGAATTATGAGGTGTGGCAAGGGATAGACAAATAGTGCATTTGTTCTCATTCATGTTAACAAATTCTTAAAGTGATTAATATAATTAATACTTAGGAAGTTTGATGGCCTTCAAAGCTATTATGTAGTCTTCTGTGTTATATCAAGCCCCCATTCAGAGTAACATTGATTTCTCTAAGACAATTCTATGACACACATTGCTCCTTGAAAAATGCAAGGGATTGTGCAGTTGCTTCTTATTTTTTTCCATATTAAAACTATGTCTCCAATTTAGATGCTTTCCAAAAATAATACAGAGATAATATGGCCAATGGATATGCTATTAGGGAAGAAGACAACATTAAACATATTAAACATCCCTTCCAACCAGTGGTGGGTTCCTCCCGGTTCGGCCCGGTTCAGCTGAGCCGGTAGCGGTGACGATATGACATCACCGAACTGGTTCTCTTTGTCGGGGGGCTGGGCCCTCCCACCCGCCCCCATGTTATTCTTACCTTTTATTTCTTCTTTTTTAGCCCAACTGATAGGTGCAGCAGAGTGGATTGGCGCACCTCAGCTGGGCACATTCCTAACGCGCTTGCGCAGAGCAGCGATCATGCGTGAAGCAGTTACACAAAGAGAACCGGTAGTAAAGCCGGTTGGAACCCACCACTGCTTCCAACTCTGTTATTCTCTTCTGTTCTATATGCATTAAGTGTATGAATCAGATGGGTATCCATTTAATGACTGGGGCCATATTTAATGTGTTTTGGGTCTTAGGGTATCAGTGGCTAGATAGTGATGCATGCCAGATGTTTATGCTTCCTCCCCTAGGTTTTGGAGAGGGATGGGAATCCCATTTTTTTTTTAAATGGAATTCAGTAATGAACTTCATATAGTCTTTCTATTGAAACTCAAGTAAACAATTCAAGTGCTTGGTTAGCCACTCTCCCTCCTTCCTATCCATTTCTGTAGCCGCAGCCCAACTCAGCCTGGGCCTATAATGAACAGTAGGACAATAAGTTCCTTTAAAGCAGCACAGGGCTACTTCGGCCTTGCTGCCAAAGCTGCTAACTTAAATGGACCACAGCCAGCTAGTCCTAACAAATGAACTGGGTATGGGTATGGCAATCTTCCTGATCAATACATTGCGTAACACATAGAACCTTATGAGATACTATGGTGGTTTCTGGTGACCTGATGAGCATCCCATTCTCCCGATGATCAAGCTTCTATTTGAAATTGGAGAGTAATAGACCAATGGTATCATCTGCCCTACGTAGGCTACTTTCTGCTGTGTAATGAGGCCAGGCTGTTAGGGAGCTGGGTATATTACTATTTGCAGCTATAATACAGCTATAATCCTGTGCCACTGTGTGTGGATTGTCAAAGAATATGATTGAAGGACTGATCCAATCAGTCCAGAAACTTTTTATTGTCTGGAGTGGAATAAGAAATGATGCCTCCTCTCTTCTTTCAGGAAAAGAATAACATCTATGAAAAGAAAAACTCACCTCCAAAACCCGTTTAAAATATATTAAATTGTTTGGTGGACTGACAGCAAGATTATGGTTGTTGACAGGAATTAGCACATTTCAAATGTTAATTGAACTAATCTTAATGATACTTTCATTTTCCCTGTTTTTAATTTTGTTGTTTAAAATTTTGTTTTTTATCATTTGTATTTTTGGTTGCTAGCCACCTTGACCAGACAAGATAAGAATATGGGTTTTAAATTACAAAATAAGAAAATAACGGTGATGCAGTAGTTAGAATGCAGTACTGTAGGCTACTCCTGTTGACTGCCAGCTGCCAGCAGTTCAGCAGTTCAAGTCTCACTGGCTCAATATTGACTCAGCCTTCCATCCTTTCGAAGTTGGTAAAATGAGGATCCAGATATGTAAACCGCTTAGAGAGGGCTGTAAAGCACTATGAAGCAGTATATAAGTCTAAGTACTATTGCTATTAAGTCATAGTTTGCTTTTTCACCGAATGCTGAACAAGCCACATTACAAAAACCCTGAAATGATGGGTTGCAAACCACTATGATAGATTAAAAATATTGTTCTAGAGCTTGAGAGGCAAAACAAAAACAAAAATCCACCAACACCCAACATTTCACATTTGAGGAACAGAAAGGCAAAACAATTTATTTTTGCTAAAGTGTATAGGGTAAAACAACTCACCAGAGTGTCCTTATTTTTGAATGTTCTGCTATGGCAGTTGTATACTGCATATCACACATAGATGGGTAACTCAAACTGATCATAGCAAACCATTTCTAATTTTCTAATTAGATCTGAAAATAGTTACATATTGTTCAATACAATATATAGACAGAATAAACAAGTATTCATTTCATTGTTGGCTTGGTCAGTCTTATGAACCAGTCAATATATATAAACTAGTCATGAATTACTAAAACATTGTATTTTCTTCCTGGCTGGTCTAGTTCTACTTCTAGGTCTTTCTGGCTGGTCTAGTCTGATGTTTTCCAGATTTATTGATCTTCAGACATGTTGACTGGGAACTTGGGAGTGAAGCCTTCCACATCTGGAGGACAGCAAGCTGGGAGATACCGCTTTCTATAAATAAAATAATAAAATAAATGATCCATTTAATTCCAGGAGAAGATAAAATTCTTCGTTTATGGCATCCAAACATCAACACCAAACCAGTAGGGAAATTGATGGGACATTTATTTAGTATCACAGAGATTGTCACCAATGAAAAGGATCAACACATTATCAGTCTTTCTACTGCAAAGGTATGGAATTACCTTTGACTTAGTGTAAACCATATGCTCTGCCAAAAGTGATCTTTTTAATATTATGAATTATAAATACTCATTTTTCCTTACAGGCTCCAGATCTGAAATAGATGCAGTATAATTCCACTTTCCTCTTCTTTGAAGTACATATTATGCATTTGTTTGTGCAGCATCATTTAATTCTATCGGTCATGATTTTAAACTAAAAGACAAGACAAGATGCTGACAATATTAAGAGGATACTACAAATGTCTCATATCTAAGAAAATCTAAGAACAATTCCTCTTATCATTCATCAAAATGATTAACAAAGTTTTCTAAGATATCTGAAACATGGTTTTATATTTTTTTTATCCAATCTTTATTATTTTTAGAAATAACTCAAGATCGTGAACAAATCTTATAATCCTTCCTCCAATAAAGGAGAATGTTTGTAGGTCAGGGTTAAAATGAGGAGTCCTTGCATTTATTAACTGATTGCATTTGGCAAGGGGAAGTCCTGAATATTTGGTTACAAGGCTGAGCAAATATACAAACTATGAAAATTATGATTAAAATATGCATAAGGTTAAAGATTCTATTTCTATTTTAATTAAATATTTGCTGTCCTAAGTTGTTTTCATTTCAGTGTTCTTTTGGGGGGGAAATATATTTGCTATACTTGTTTTACACTCCATATCCAAGCTTATAAGATGTCAACGGTTGTCAATTTATGTATGTTTAGCTTCAACCTCTTCATTTTTACCACAGGCATTCTACGTATTTTTGGACAGCAATTCCCAGCATCAAGTCAGAATAACCAATTGTCAAGGCCGCTTGGAGTTGTAATTAAGCTATATCTGCAGGGTCCTACATTGCCTCTTCTTACTTTAGTGGCAATTTGGACTGTATTTTATTGAGAACATTTGGTATAATGGTCTCAGAAATTATTGGAGCGAATAATGAAGGTTTTCTGCCCTTAGCAAAACTACATAGTTGTAGGATTTAAATAATAATGTGATTTTCTTTTCCCACATCTCACTGGTTCCCCTGAGACAAGATCTCATGCTTTGTTTTGAATATCTACGCTGCCTAAGAAGAATCTTATAGACGTTGACACTTAAGTCTAAGTTAGTATGCAAAGGAATTGCTATGTCAAAAGACTTAAAATGATTCAGCTACAAATCTAGATAATTTGAAAGAAATAAGCAGTACCTTTCCTTCCGTTCAATCATGCCCAATTCTCAAAGACTGCCTGGATAAGTCCCTGCTGTATTCTTGGCAAGGCTTTTTTCAGAAGTGGTTTACCATTGCCTGCTTCGTAGGGCTGAAAGGAAGTGACTGGCCCAAGATCATCCAGCTGGCTTTGTATCTAAAGCAGGACTAGAATTTATGGTGTTCTGGTTTCTAGCCTGGTGCCTTAACCACTGCACCAAACTGGCTCTCACTCATTGTTTATAACCTCACATTAAAAATGATAATGACTTAGCTATATACTAATGTACTTTATCATACTTATTTGAGTGTGCCTTTTAAAACTAAAAAGCTCTTCCTTGCCTTATATCCCATGCACTCAGCTAGTATGTATAGTAGATTCTCTTTGCAGATTCTGGGAGGGCTCCGGGGCAAATTCTGCTTTTTTTTCCAGAACCGAAAGAGTGAGTACTGTTGCTATGAATACTGCGGAAGTTCCCAAGGGCAGTTTATCATAGTCGCCTCCAAATGTTCCATTCAAATCTACTGGAACCTTCAACTATCCTTGTATCTGAATTCATGCAATCATGCATAGCAGGGGTGGGTTCTACTTACCTTTACTACTGGTTCACAATGGGATTGTGTGCGCCTTGCTTCTGTGCATGTGCAGATCGCCAATGATGACATCCGGGACAGTGGGTGGGGCCTCCTCCCCCGATTTTACTACCGGTTCTTGTGAACCGGTACGAACCAGGGGCAACCCACCACTGATGCATAGGTGCAATGAGATAGAAAGTCTGGCACTGAGCATCTGGCAATGTACATTTCTCAGCAGTGCTCACAGCAACCTTGGTTAAAACTGTTCATATTTGAAAAAGTCGCTGGCAACCTTTATCCCAAAGTGAGGACAGAAAGCCAAGTAGAAGGTAGGAAAAAATTGCCTTTGTGGAATGTTTTTCTAGGTAAATTTCCTGTAACATGTTGCAGAACAAAATGCTACTTTATGGAATAGCAAGGCCTTTGGAATTGGTCTGTGATTCAATAATAAAAAAATAAAGACAAAGTCTCCAAATCAGGCTATGCATAACTTTTCCAAGATAAACCAAGATTGGCTAGGTGCTATTCCTGCTATTATAATAGTGTGCCAAATGCTGCCCCAAAGCTCCCTCTCCTTAATTTCAAAAGAACTGAGTCAACATTTTGACCTGATAATACTATGTTCAATATACTTCAGAGTGAATTTCACTGAAGGCTAATGTAGACCCTACTGTTCATTCACTAATCATAGTTTGTATTCTACAAGTGATGTTGAATGCTGGACTTTCAGGTCTTAATGGTAGCTTTCCATTTAGAAAAAAGAAGAATATTATAGTCTTGTTTTGTTTTGTTTCAATTTACAGAAATATAGCTAAAAGTGATTTTAAAAGCAATAAATTACTAACTTTGATTTAATATTGATTAAATTGATTTAAATTGCTTAATCTATTTCATGCCAAATTACAGGAAATTCTCATTCTGGGTATAAAATGTAATCCATAAAAGAAAGTTTTAAGTCACATGTACTGTAAAATAAGCTTCAAGTTGTTCTTTTCCAAATGTTCTATTGTGTTTTGTTCCATGAGATAAAGTTAAATTATATTTCTATATACCAATAGGAAAACAGACATCTTTTTTCTTATCTTAACTGATAGGAAGTTATTGAGATGTTCAGAAAATAATTCATCTCCTAATTTATAGGCTGTTCAGGATTGCCTCCTTGCAATCCCACTGTCAGTTACAGCATCCTCTCCTCCTAAACCAGGTGGAATAAGTGGGTCAAAGGCTTTCCTAAAGTCCAAGAGCACATAATTAACTGAATCTCTGTGGAACGAGAGTGTGGTCAACTCCTTCCAAGGGCCTGTCAGATGGCAGACATGAAAGGACAGGACTTGGAAGGAGTTGACCTTGTTCAGACATGGTTTGATGTTCAGAATTCCCTCACAGCTTTGTAGGGCTTTAAAGATGACAATCAGGAAGGTGAATTGTATTTGGAAGGTGACTAGTCTAAAATTAACGGTATGCAAAATGTTTTCCATATTAGATTCTGATATGAATTTCATTATCTGCTTTCTGGATCTGGGAAAAAAGTGCCATAAACAGGTAGGTTGTGGCAGATGTGCTGATACTAAGCTACACCAGTAATAGGTAGCCATCTGGCTACCATCATAAACTCAGCATCTAAACAGATTAACCCTTTATCAAAGAGCCCCCAGAACATTAGCAATTTAATAAATTGCATATGATCTTCAGACAGCCTTTTCAAATAAAAGTGCTTTTAAGCCAGACATTTCACAAGGATATAAATATAGCATAGCTGTATTTATCATTAAATATTTTAAGAACTACAGTCCTATCAAAATATAATCACAGTTGCTCAGGGTACGGGAATGTATTTATGTCTTCTATTATCTATTAATTTGCTTCTGGCTTAAACAGTGCCCTATGAGAAGTGTTAATTATACCTCGTGAATACAGCAATCAGTATGGTTTTTAGACTGAAGACCATGTATGGCTATTTAGCAAGTTCATTAATGATACACTAACTCCTTACCACAATTAGTCAACTTTATGGAACTTTGTTTTGTCTGCTGTACTGTCTTATTGTCAAATTGTGCCAAAATTCAAGTATAATGAGATATTAGACTTCTACGGCAGTTATTGCTTCTGAATAAAAAGAATTCATATTCTTAAGAACCAATCTGATTAAACCCAGGTAGTCTTTTTCTAATTTATATTTTCACATATACTGTATGGAAAAAAGGTGCAAAATAACAATGGTTTTTGTTCAGCCCAAGGTACCATTAAATCAGAAAGGCATTATTTATATCCTTAGGAAGCTTCAGCAATTGCAGCCCCATCTGGAAAAAGGAGAACTGCCTTTTGCTATATACAGGCTGGATACTTTCAGGCTGGAAAGTATGTCTTATTGTAATGTTGTCTACCTGGGTGTGGATCACCACCTTTCTGCTATCAAAAGAAAACTAGCAATCTGAATTTTAGTTGTGCAAAAATAGTAATCTGCACTGGGTTTCTAGGAAGAAGGAGGAGGAAGTAAAATTTGTTGCTTTCACCTTTTTCTGAATATCCCTTCTCAATGTTATTGAGTTCACATAGCTGTTAGCCAATAAGAAAATAAAAATGTTGAGCAGGATTCTTTCTCTCTCCCAGGGACTCAGTTTACGATGGTTAGAAGCAGGATTTTTCCATTCCTCTCAGTGACCTTGTTAATTAGTTGTTAATAATTAGCTTCTCACAACATTTTAATTCTCTATTTTTCCTGATGCACCACCTGAGATGGCTGTCTCCTTCTGCCTGGTGAGGCTAGCTCTGGTCTCTTCCATAGAAGTGGAGAATGGTGATCCTGATCAGTCAGTCAATCTTTATTATAGTCTCAGATCAGTAGGAAAAAAATCCTGGTCCATGTGTGTTGTCAAGTTGTGTCTGATGCTATTCTGTCTGCAGTGCGTTAATGGCAGGGGGCTTGGATTCTTCTCTAACACAAAAGAAATCAATGTACCTATGGTTAATGCTCAACTGACACTCTAGACATCTAGTTTGGGGATGATATTAATTGAATTTGGGCTGATCATTTTCACAGCATCGTGAGAATACAATAGGGTATGTTCTAATGTGTGTAACAGAATAGCAGAATACACTGTACATATAATAAATATGCTATGGTGGGACAAGCAAACAATAGGAAGAACACTAGTATGCATATCCCATTCTTTCATTTTGTTTTGTATATTGTATATTGAGGCATTATACAGGGAAGTACAAGGAACTACAACATATTTTGATCATTTCGTTATGGCAATTAATTACCGCACATCATATTTCTTGTCATTTCTTCAGATTTTCAGAGTGTGGGATATCCAGACGCTTTCATTGATGCAAGTGTTCCATGACTCTCAAGGGGCACTCAGAGAGTCACAGATTTTTGCTATGGTATTTGATAATATTCATGGAACACTTATTGCAGGTGGGTATGAGAAAAATATGTGGCTATTGATTATAAATAGGCATGCTTATATGCTAGATTAGAACCAACAGTATTTTTCTGATAATAGAAGATAATATTTTAACCTTAAGATCAGTTTCTCTGACTGCTCTGCAGTATGGAGAACTTAACTTCTCCAAATATTCTTCAAAACATTTCTAAGCCCTTCAAAGCAGTTTGCAGGCATATGAACAATTGTTCAAGGAAATAATGGTAGAAAAACTAATTTGCATGATGGAAGTCTATTCACTTAACAGCGGATTTTGCCTAAAATTGTAGAAGATAACAAATATGTATGAAAAGTGATGCCCCCATAACTTTATTTTAAATAGGAATATTTTATGATACAGGAAAATAATCCTTGAAATGAACTCTCTTGCTACCTGAATTTTTCACTTTATTTGCTACAGTTTTCTTCCAACAATGGACAAGTTTCTTAAAGCCATCACAAAACAATTGTATATCTTTTTCTTCAGTGAGATCCTGGCAGTGTTTTTCACCTCTTCACTTGAGTCAAACAGAGGCTCCACAAATGCATTGTTTCAATTTTGGAAAAAGGTGGACCATATGGTGCCAGATTTGGACTGTATGGTGAATAGAGTATAACAGAGAGAGTGGCTTGTGAGGTACGAGGCCTGGTGCTGTCATGTTGCAGCAAAAATGTCATTCGGCACTTTCAAACTTTTTATTATTGTTTCGAATTTTTGAGATTTGCAATGTAGTACTCTGAGTTGACAGTTGGGCTCAGGTGAAAGAAACCATGTGATAACATCTCAGTCTCAAAAAACTGTCATTTTCTTCCTCCTAATCCTCCTCCTCCATGTGAAGCTTTGTGATTATATTTTATGAACTGACATTTCATTTCTGGGTCATAGGCTTCCATAGGAAGCCAGAAGTCCAGGTTCCCAGTTCATAAACAGTAGCAAAATAATCCATTCTTACAGCAAGACTCTGCTAACTGAAGTGAAAGAACAGATCATAAATGATGCAGAGTTTAGAATGCCAGTGCTTGGATTTGTTGGTAACGTGTAACATTGAAGGCATTATTTTCATTCAATTGTTTGTGTCTGTCTGATCTTGCCAGTGCAGTTAATTGTTTAGACAGCGGATACTTGTGTAATGTTCAGAGAAATTGTCTGAAAGTATTAAAATAATACTTTTTAGAAAACTATTGTATAAATAAGGATGGGCTTTTGCACCCAGTTTGAGTCATCACGCTTCAATTGTATTATTGGACATGAGGCATCAAAGAGTTATCAAGGTATTTAATAGAAGCTTAGGTGACTTTGCTATTAAGAAAGCAACATATTAGAATCTGAAATTAGAAAAAGACATGTAAAGGGGACATTAAATGTATAAATATACCTACACTGGATAGAAAGTCAAAAATATATTTTAAAAGAGAATAAAACATTTAAAACAGATAAAAGATGATATTACCGAGGGTGTTGCTTTCATGCCATGGAATATAGCTGCAGATTCAGGTGCTTACTACTAATGCATCTATGGCAGAGCAGGAAATTCATCAGAGGTATTTAGTCTGTCCCCAAAACATTGAAGTATACATGCTGTAGACCAAAGGTGTCAAACTCAAGGCCCGCGGGCCAGATCTGGCCTGCAGGGCCTCTCTGGAAATAGCGAAGGCCTGGCCCGCGGTGGCCTCTGCCAGTGAAAATGGAGCTCAGGATCTCCTGCAACTCTCTGCCAGTGAAAATGGAGCTCAGGAGGGCCGCTGGCAGAGCGCTCAGGCCATCATAGGTGCCCCCGACACAAGTGAAGTCTAGCTGTCCACGCCCACCCAGCCCCTGAGGTCAAAACCCTGATGCGGCCCTCAATGAAATCAAGTTTGACACTCCTGCTGTAGACATTCCTGTGGACATCTAGTACATAAACAAGCAAGGCAACATGAAGATCATTCTGCTTTTACTTTGTAGATGTGATACTGGTATATCCTACATTCTCTCTTTATCTGGCAGTCCACATAACAGAAAAACATCATTTCCTGGATGACCAGCTCAGCTATATTTGGTCAATGACTCATGAATGTAGTCAACATAGCTTGCATCCCATTTTCTATGCCTAAACTTGCGTGCAGAGACAGAATTTCCACTTTTTGTATCCTGAAATATCTGCATGCAAGGCTGAACTCTGCAGAGATTTATTGCCCAATCTGGTGTGAAATCTGACAATGCCATCTTGTTCTCATAAAAAGATTTCTCCTACACTATTTTCCTTCCTGCTGATCTGAGACCTTTCAGAAATCCACTGGGATTCAACTACTGTATCGTTGTCACATTCTATTGCATTAGCCAAACAGTTTGCATGCCACAAGTTTTCCCTTTTTAGCACTAAGGATGTTTGTATTATGATTTGTAAAATAGGAAAAAAAGGAAGTAGAACTGTGGCCTCCAGCCTGTCAAATATCCCCTGTCCTTGCTATAGACAAATAAAAAAAAAAATCATCTCTAATTTTCTCTTGCATAAGTTTTAAGGGTTTTGATTTTTGAATGTGTGCATGAAACAAGTTTTTGGAAGAGTAAATGCAACATTGTAGTGCACAAAAGCCCTAGTAATAATTTAATTTGATCAGACATATAATACCTTCAAGCTATATGCAGTAGCAAGAACATGCAGTGTGCTTTTCCTTGAGGTCAGTCTGGCATCAAAAATTTGAAATGAAAACATAAGTATTTTCTAGATTTCATGCAATTCTGTAATACCCAGGATCGGCAGTCATCGATATTTATCCTCTCACTCGGATGATACAAGACACTAAACAAGTCCCCCAGACCCATGAAAGGAGTATCAACGTGCTGGTTTACAATAAAGTTTTTCACCAAGTTCTAAGTATCTGTTCTGAGTCTATTGTAAAGGTGAGTATAAGCCTTATGAGCCTTACAGTCAGTGGTGGGATTCAAAAAATTTTACTACCGGTGATGATAGCAATGTGTTGTGCAGCCCTCAAACCCATCTCAGTTTTAAAACTATTAAAGTATTCTACATAAATGATGGGTGGGGGGATTCAAAATGTTCTACTACTGGTTCTGTGGGTGTGGCTTGGTGGGCGTGGCATGGCTTGGTGGGCGTGGCAGGGTAAGGATACTGCAAAGTCCCCATTTCCTCCCGATCAGCTGGGACTAGGGAGGCAGAGAATAGATGGGGGTGGGGTCAATCAGAGGTGGTATTTTACTGGTTCTCCGAACTACTCAAAATTTCTGCTACCGGTTCTTCAGAACTGGTCAGAACCTGCTGAAACCCACCTTTGCTTATGGTTATAAAACAAAAGAATCCCCCCCTCCCAAGTTTGGACAAATACATTAACTAGGGTATTCTTATCACGCCTACATGCAATTTTAAAAGCTATTTTGGAACTTGTCTTTCCCAGAGATGGGTGAGGCGGGATGAATAAGTTATTTCATTTCTTTCATTTGGGGAAAACAGTTTAACTGGAAGCCCAAAAGAATTACTGAATTTTTCTATTAAACCAAGGAGAAATTGAAATACTTATTTTCAGTATTCCTTTCTCAAACTCAATCAGTTCTTCTCATTCTTCTATTTTAAGACTTAATACATACTTTAAAAAAAAGTAATACCTGTTTGGGTTATTTTTGGAATCCCTGGTAGTTAGTCTCCTGAATTGCGTACAATCTGTTTTAATTTTAGGTCTGGGAATTGGAAACAGGACAGCTAATATACCAGATTGAAGATGCTCATGGGCCAGGGGTTGAGTTGACATGTGCAGCAGTTGATAAAAATGGATTTCATCTTGCTACTGGAGCATGTGATGGTAATGAAATAATTAGTCCCTGAAATAACCCTTTTAAGATAATTTGCTGTATTTTTCAAGGAGCCATAAAGTTAATTCAATAAATCATGCTTTCTGTGCTCCATAGTTTCATAATAAAAATCAGTTGAGAATTCTTTTGGTCTTATAACATTGTCTATGCACCATGTACAGTAATGGCAAATATCCCTTAGTAAAGCATTGGAGAATAGACTTTTCACACAATTGGTATTGTTCCACATGTATTTCATATAGGTAAGGGCAAACTTTGCAGTCAGTAGCACGCAGCTATTAGTTATTTCTATGAAGAGTGATATTCCTTCTGTTTTATTACACATTTAGGGACTGTGAAACTATGGGATTTTGGAAGTGGGCAGATACTTAAAGTTTTGCCCTTAGGCAAGGAAATCACGGTCAATGAACATTGGCTGATGCAGATGGTCTACCTGAAAGCCAGTGAGAGTAAGCATGTGATCCTGGTCTTGGAGTACAGTGGGATGATCAAAATTGTTCAGGTTTGAGCTTTGATTGTTACATCTTCCATTTCATTTGCTTCGCTTTGTTCTCAATTTCAAAAGTCAAAGAACCCAGTCTCTCTTAACTATGGCTTTCCACATTTGTTAGGACTTCAACACCTTACAACCATGTTTGCTATTACGTTAGCTGTAATCCCAACATAGCAAGAAAGTCCCAAATTAGAGAATCTTTGTAGAGCTCAGTTATCAGCACTATGAAATACTTCCTCTCAAGTATTTACATCCTGATATTCCAGATATATCTGTATAGAATTATAGCTTTAATATATCAAAGATTAAGTCCCCTTTCAAGCAATTAGAGTATAATTAAATTTCCACAAATCTAAGTGGTTTACATATTTATTCTATTTATCTTTATTGATTATATTCTGTTTATGACTTCTGGTTCTAATCCTCTTAATCCCATCAAGACTTTTTTCATCTCTTTTACAGGTAGTCCTTGGTTAATGACCATTCATTCAGTGACTGAACAAGAAGTTACAGTAGCACTGAACAAGGAGACTTATGGTTCATGGTCATGTGATCATGATTTAGGCATTTGGCAGCTTGTTGACACTTATGAAAATTGCAGCATCTTGCAATCTCATGATCACCATTTGCGACCTTCTCTGTTGACTTCCAACAAGCAAAGTCAATAGGGAAGCCAACAAGAGGTTGCAAATGACAGCCACATGTTGTCATGCTTAATGACCAAGCGGGATTTGTTTAGCAACCACAACTAGAAATGCAATCCTAAATCAACACGACCATATGACATTGCACTTTACAACTCACCATGTAGCAACAAATTCCTGGTCCCAATTACCACAGTTAACCAAAGACTTCCTGTACTTATTTAAATGTGTGTGTGTGTGTGTGTGTGTAGGACTTTGGTTATTTGGGTAACCGGCACAACCACGGACCAGAAGCCAGACTACAGCTGCATCATTAGCCACTTTAAACCCCTCCAATCTATACATGAAGCAGACTGACACCCACCATGAAGATGTGGCACGACCACGAACGCAAAGCGAAACAACAGCAACGCAGCTTACCAGCTCAAATCCCCCTACAACTCAGACTATCCCGAGCACAACCAAGCCCCCACCCAAACAGAACACACCCCCATCCAATCAGACCACAGCCAACCCCCCCATCCAATCAGACCACAGCCAAGCCCCCAACCAATCAGAACACACCTCCACCCAATCAGAACACAGCCAAGCTCCCACCCAATCAATACACACCCCCACTAGCAGTTAAAAGGAAGAAACAGCTGCAATCACACATTGCTCCTAGAAGCACAAAGCCGAAAATACCAGCCTGAAGATGACAAATGAGACTTCGTCGAAACGTTGCCAAGACACTTCCAATTTTACGCGGGAGAAAACCCGAATAACCAAAGACCTACATACAAACACCCACGAAAACCTCAGAAAACAAATACATACATACATACATACATACATACATACATACATACATACATTTGTCTATGTAAGTTTCATGGGTATATATATGTGTGTACAGTTTATATTTCAGGTTTCTTCCTGTGTAATTGTGAACATATCCCTAAAAGGGTAGAAGCGACGTTTCGACAGAATCTCATCTGCCATCATCAGGCTTATGTGAAGGGTCTTTTGCTGTAACTGCCGTTACTATTTCAAATCTGGTGCTGGTAGTCTGGGATGGCTCCACCTTTTCATTCTGATTGGTTGGGAGTCTCAGTTTGTGTTTATTGGCTTGGCTTCGGGTGTATGGTCGGTTTTTCTCTACCAGGTGGCAGGGCTTCATCTTTGTGGCTGGCTGGAATGTGATTTGGCTGGAACTTGTGTCCATACAGGCCTTTTGATTAACACTTGATCTATGTTTTATATTTTGTGTTAAGATTCGTCTATCTATGAGAGCAGGTTTCCAAATAGTAGGCAGACGTGAAGTGTCATCACGTTTATTCATGCAATATGGTCTTTTCTCTATTTCAATAGCCTCTCTGATTATTCTGCCATTGAGATGTTCTATTTTTGCAATTGTTTATGTTTTATTAAAATTAATATTATGTCCTGTTGTATTTATGTGTTGAACTAATGATGATGTGTGTTCTTGCTTTTGTACTGAGTTTTTGTGTTCCTCGATGCGCACACTCATTCTTCTGTTGGTCTGTCCAATGTATGTTGATGGGCAGGAAGCACACGGGATTTTGTATTTCCATTCTGAGAAACCCTAAGGACAAAATAGAATTAGAAGATCAACCCCAAACTTCCCAACCTCCCTAACCCTCCCTAACCCTCCCCTCCCCCCGGACTTCCACACAATATACTCATATCAGGTAAAAAAAAAACCTTAGTATAAAACTTATATAGAACTTGAACCCCTCCCTCCCCCTTATAATTTTTTTTATCTACATTACATTGAAATATTTCTATCTTGATATATCATTTTCAAATAAAAGCTATTTGATACTTCCTAGTTTGATATTTGTTCTGAACATAATCTATCCACTTTTTCCATTCCCATTCATAAGTCTCTTGTGAACAGTCTTTTAAATATGCTGAAATCTTCGCCATCTCTGCAAAACTGGCCATCTTCAAAGTCCATTCCTCGATCGTGGGCAAAACTTCATTCTTCCAGTATTTACCTATCAATAGTCTCGCAGCTGTTATGTACAATATCAACTTTGTTTCACCCGAAGTAAAACCCTTAACTATACCCAATAAAAACAATTGTGGAGAAAATTGAATTTTTTTCTTCAAAACATTCTGCATGACCCACCAAATTTTTATCCAAAAAGCCTTAACTTTCCTACAGGTCCACCAAACATGATAATATGTAGCATCTAAACAGTCACATCTCCAACATTTTGGCTGAACATTAGGGTACATACACAACAATTTTTTGGGATCTAAATGCCATCTATAAAACATTTTATAGAAATTTTCCCTCAGATTCTGCGACTGTGTGAATTTAACATTCTGAACCCAAATTTTTTCCCATGTTTCCAACATCACTGGCTCCTCAAAATTTTGTGCCCACTTAATCATACAATCTTTAACCAATTCAGTTTCTGAATCCCTTTCTAACAAAACATTATAAAGCCTTTTAATATGCATTGGACCTTTCTCTTTTATATGTCTAACCAATTCCTCCTCATGCAACATAATACCAATTTTTTGGTCCTCTTTCCATCTCAATTGTAATTGATTATATTGTAACCAAGTTAAATTAATCCCTTCGTCCAACAGCAACTCTGTGTTGCTCTCTGGGAGACTCAGATAGCTATTTCTGCCTCTTAAGGCGTCTTCAGTGAGCCACACCCACTTCTCAGATATCCTCCCTGTAAAGGTACAATGTGTCTTTTTTTTTTTTTTCCTTTTTCATAGGCTTTTATGTGCATATTCTTTCTAGCCAGGTTTTACCTACGTAAACTTAGTTGTTCTACAGCCCTAGTTCTGTGAAATCTCATTCACTAGTTTCTGGGCCTTTTTTCTGCTGACAAGCTGCAACTCTGTGTTGCTCTCTGGGAGACTCAGATAGCTATTTCTGCCTCTTAAGGCATCTTTAGTGAGCCACACCCACTTCTCAGATATCCTCCCTGTAAAGGTACAATGTGTCTTTTTTCCTTTTTCGTAGGCTTTTATGTGCATATTCTTTCTAGCCAGGTTTTACCTACGTAAACTTAGTTGTTGATAAAACATAAAATGTCTGACAGGCCTGAAAGCGATGATTAGAGATTTCATCCCACCATGGCCATTTAACATCTTTTTTCAACATAGGAAAAAACCCTGATTGCAAAAATATCATATATATATATATATATATATATATATATATATATATATACACACACACACACACACACACACACACACACACACACACACAGACAGCCCAGATTCGAATCCAAGTAAGGGTATGGCTAGCTAATGAGAGCTAAATAGCTTGAAATAGATCTATACTAGTCTCCCTTTATTTCTTTATCAGCGAAATATAGATTTGGTATAAAATGGTTTGTCATGAATGTGACTGCTTGAGGGCTCCTGGATTGGAGCTGAAAGGCGAAAGGGATGCAGTATGCTCTCTCCACATGCTGGGGTAGGCCAGGTGTTTCAATAGAAAAGTGTTTTATGTATGTATGTGTGCATGTATGCATGTATGTATGTATGTATTCTCTTTAGCCAGGTTCTTCCTACGTAAACAAAGATTTTTATGCAGCCCTAGTTCAGTGAAATCACAATCCACTAGTTTCTAGGCTTTTGTTAGGCAGCCAGCAAATTGGGAGACTAAGCAGCAGGGTGTTTGCTGGCTGCCTAAAAAAAGCCTAGAAACTAGTGGATTGTGATTTCACTGAACTAGGGCTGCATAAAAATCTTGGTTTATGTAGGAAGAACTTGGCTAAAGAGAAATACATACATACATACATGCATACATACATACATATGCTAACCATCCTCAATAACTTATAAATAATAAGTTATTGATATTTTTCGGTTTTCCACCATCCTAAGGAACCCCAAAGACAAAATTGAGTTAGAAAATCAAGGAGTATATGAAATCCCATGCACCGCCTGCCCCACCACATACATCGGACAAACCAACAGACGAATAAGTGCACGCATAGAAGAACACAAGAACTCAGTCAGAAAAGAGGAACCAACTTCTTCCCTGGTCCAACACCTTAAAGCCACAGGACATGATATTGACTTTAAAAAGACCAGAACTATTGCCAAAACTGAACACTTTAACAACAGAATAATCAGAGAAGCCATCGAGATAGAAAAACGCCCACACAGCATGAACAAACGAGACGATACCTCCCACCTACCAGCCATTTGGAAACCCGCCCTTATTGACAAACGAGTCCCTAACACGATGAATGATACCAGACCCACACTCACGAGAGCCACACAGGATGTCACCACCACATATCCACGCAGAAAGCAGACTCAAACCCACACTGATAATGAGCCACGACCAAGGACCAGAAGCCAGACCGCAGCTGCATCATTAGCCACTTTAAACCCCTCCAATCCATACATGAAGCAGACTGACACCCACCATGAAGAGCTCGCACGGCCACAAACACAAAGCCAAACAACAACAACGCAGCTCACCAGCTCAAATCCCCCTGCAACTCAGACTAAGCTGAGCACAACCAAGCCCCCACCCAAACAGAACACACCCCCAGCCAATCAGAGCACAACCAACCCCCCATCCAATCAGAGCACAGCCAAGCCCCTAATCAATCAGAACACACCTCCACTCAATCAGAACACAGCCAAGTTCCCACCCAATCAGCTCACATCCCCACTAGCAGTTAAAAGGAAGAGACAGCTGCGATCTCACATTGCTCCTGGAAGCACGAAGCCGAGAACACCAGCCTGAAGATGACGAATGAGTCTTCGTCGAAACGTCGCCAAGACACTTCCAATTTTACGTGGGAGAAGACCTAAATAACTGAAGACCTACATACAAACACCCGCGAAAACCTGAGGATATATAACACTTGCCTTTTGCTATCACTCAGTGCCAGGCCACCATGAACTCTAGGGAATTGGATGGGAGGAGGGAGGATTCCAGGAAAACGAAAAGTTCACTGTATCTCCCTGAAACATGGTTTCAAGGTCAAACATCAGAGAACAGAATACAGCAGCACATCAACTCACATTTGAAGCAACCCTTCTGAAAACATCTTTGAATTTGATTGGCCATTGGGGAGGTCAGCATGGGGAGGTACCTAAGGGAAGGGAAGTTAGACTCGAGGATTTTGGCATGTGAATTTCAGTTCTGGCTTTGCACTACTGTATTTCACTTGACCTCTAGGAAACTATACCTTTCTCAACAAATGGAATTAAGCATCATTCTTTCTTAGAGGTTCAAGCTGAGGCAGATCTGACAGCTCTCTTTTAAACTAAAACAATTTGATCTTAACTTGCTGAAACCTCAGGAGAAGATGAACCTTATATGTTCTTAGTGCAGATATATACCATGTTGGAGCCTCTGAAATAATGTATCAAGAAGATGCACAACTATTTTCAGTCTCTAATCATTTATGTAATAAGGGCATGCTAAATGTATTTAATCCCCATGTGGCTACCTATTAAATGAGAACACAAAATGTTTCCTAAATATTAGGACCGGTATTTTTATTGGGAATTATCTTTTTAATAATCTAATTTAGGCTTTTTAGAACAGACTCTAGAAACATGTTTTTCACCAGATGTTTACTTCAGTCATTTCTCCTGAAGACATTATGTTAGAGTTGATTTAATTAATTAAGCCTCAAAAGCTTATTGAGCTCAGAACTGCCTCTTGGATTGCATCCCCTTACATTTCTAACCAATGCTGCATTCAGTTTCTGACATACTGCTGGTTGATCATGACTATTTGTGCTGATCAGAAACTTAAAGACTTTGATAATGATGGCAATGTGTTGTGCAGCCCTCAAACCCATCTCAGTTTTAAAACTATCAAAGTATTCTACATAAATGATTGCTTTGAATTGAATCCATCTCCCCAACGGTAACTCTGCATGAAATGACCAGATGTATAACTGTTCATAGCATTTACTGCTAATCTTGGGACAAATGCTCTAACATAAATATGTATATAATATGCAAAGTAACTTACAAAGCTAGAAATTTTAACAGATTGATTGTCAATCTTCAATTCTTTGTTCAACTAGGCTAATCAAGGTGAAGTTTACATGTCCATAACTTGGGAACTTCCTGAAGCTGTGTCATTTGCTTTACAAGGCTATCCACTCATCTCCCTAAAACTGTCTCCCAATGTCAAAAAAAATAATGGTTTTTTCCCAGACGTTCAACTACTGCTTGATACAGATCTCACAAACACAAATGCAGAGGTGAGGAACTATTGTATTTCTAGATATGTTCTAGAAAACATGAAGAAAGAAAAAATAATTATAAGAAAGTAATTTGTGTCTGAGGTCCACAGCAAAAGTAAACAGTAAAAAAACGAATTTTTGCTTTCTATAAGTTCATCTGGATATCAACAAAGATTGTTGGAAAGAATTGTGAAGCCCTTGGTTGCCTTTCTCCATGTTGTTTGTATTTGATTGTTTATCTGTTCTGGTCAGCTATTCTTTTCCAATCAATGTCCTTCAGATGCTTTGCTTTGTGTATTTTTCAGCTACCTCCTAGGATTGAAGTGAAGTGCTTTGATTTGTTAAAAGTAGAAGGTTACAGTTTGTTAGCTACTGCAAGTGCAAATGGTTCTATCATCATGTGGGATTTTGAAACTGCCACAGCCAGACACATGTAAGTAAAACACTTTATCATATAATAGATGTGGAGAGGCAGTGCTAATGTCCAGTCATCCAAGATAAATGCTGTTTTAGTGTTCAGTCTCAAAACAATTCCCAATGTGAGAAAAGGAGAAATAGAAGTATTAAACTAGGAATAAGCTACAGGAACACAGAGACAAACTTATTGATTGATTATTGGTAAATCCCCCAAAATCCTGTTCATAATGATATGCTTACTTGAGTCATGGATGAAGCTATGGTATCATCTGGTCAATATAAACTAATCAATATGGTCTTAGACAAAACGGCCCAAGGTTGACTTGGGTTAAGTTCTCTTTCCCAAATCAACCATATTTTGAAAAGAGAAGAAGAAGATTTACAGATTTTTTTTTCATTCTACCTCTGGCTTGGAAACAAACTAGACAAAGGAGGACTGATCTAGGAACTCCCTCTCACTTATTAATGTACTTTTTATACTAGTCCCATATGAGCATATGGGGCGGGAGTGAAAAAGAAGCAGAAAAAGGAGATAAAATTGTCCCAACTCTCTCTGCTGCTGTTGCTGATCTTCATTGGGCCACCATACTTTCAAACATGGCTTTTGTCTCTTTGACTGAGGCAACCCTGGAAGCATCCAGGGCTGAGTCATTTCCCTGAGATAATCAGCCATTTTGTGTCAACACAGCTTCACCATACATGACCTGTCCTTCAAGACTAGAGCCAGGAGACGTTCGTCAGCTATCTCTCCCCAGTGTGAGTGGTAAAAAATGCACTGTCAGAGGTGAGGATCTCAATTATTGTCTCCTGTGCATAACCTGGGTCACAGACAAATGGCACTGAATGGGTGAGATGCATAGAGGAGGGAATTTTGGCTCAGTAAAGGGCAGTGTGGTTCAGCAATGTATTTGCCTCCATTTAGGCTTAGTTCACTTGGGCAGAGCCACTATGCCAATTATCCTGTTCTTGCTTGTTCAGAAGGGTGAAAAAAATTCCAGGCTGTTGGTTAGTTTTGCTGCAGTATAACAAATATCTGTGTTTTCCATCTCCAAGAGTTTCAGTGGAATTGTTCCCTTGAGCATATTTTAAAATTCTGCACTAAAGGCAGAAGAAATAACTTTGGCTTTCTGTACCCTATTTAGCTGAACTTCAAAACCATTTCTCCTGGAACTACAGTACCTGTATATAATTTCTTTGCGGCTTCATTCTTCTCTGCTTCAAACAATATTTATACAAAGAATGGATTCCAGACAGTGCCATGCCCTTATTTCTTCACCAGTTTTGCTTTTAATCTTCTTCATGTTGAAAGTCTCTTGGAAATGCTAATTGAGTTTGCTTCCCTCCTACTAAAGTGGATGAATAATTCTTATCCCCTGGCTAAGAAAGCAAAACTTCGAAAGAGAGATAAATTGATAGCCCCCAAAGCAAATGTCTTCTTTTGAAAACCAATCCCAAAACACAGTTGAGTGTGTGGGTGGGTGGTGTTTTTAAGTCAGAAGAGCTTGTTCTTAGAATTATGGGATTTTAAGCAGCATAAAAAAGTTATCCCAAGCACAAGCAAGATTTTTGCAGAAGTAGTTATTTGTAGTTTAGGCAGATTTTATTGAGTTCACTGAAGGTCTATGTATTATTGAAATGCTAAATTTGGAGATTTAGTAGCATAAAGCATTAATTCACTTAGTTTTAATTGGAGATTTTCACTTTAGGGCAGTAATGGCTAACCTTTTTGCCATCGCGTGCCAGGAAGGGGGGCGGGAGGGTTGCACACGTGCGTGCCCACACCCATAATTCCATGCTGAACTCACATGGCCACTGATATGGCTACGCGTGCCACATGTGGCACACTTGCCATAGGTTCGCCATCATGGCTCTAGGGGAATTCTACAATGGCAGTCTATGAATTTCTGAGATGAGACAATTATTTGCACTATCATTTTGAAACTGTAATTGCATGAATTTGAAAATATGAAACCAACTTACAAAGTCTTTAAAATGTATAATTATTCTGGCCATACTTTGAGGGAGGAAAGATAATACTATTTAACAATATATCAAATAAATGTGATGTCAGGGTGTAAAGTATTAATAGCTGTAAGCTGATGGGAAGCTGTAAGCGGAGGCAGCCGGAAGCTGATGCAATGTAATGAGGCAGCAGAGTTACTGCCACTTTTAGAAGCTGGGTTAGAACCTGCCTATATAAGGGAAGGCATTAAAGGGTGTTTCTCCTCATGCATTATACTCATATTCTCTCATCGTGTATCTCAATTGCTCTCCGTGTATCAGTAGCTGTATGATGAAGATATTTAACCACGTATAAGTCTGTAAATATTTAACTGTAGATAAAACCACTGTTATTTATATAAAAGGCTTTGCGTGCTGTGTGCTGTGTTTTGCTCCTGGGTTTATCTCATAATACTAGTTACGCTGCCTAAACTCTGACATGTGGAAAAAACTACAGGCAAAGTATCTTCATTTTCAGGTTCAAAGTTCGGCTCGCTATTCACTCAGGTAGATCTGAATTACTTAAAATCAATGGGTTACTATTCCTGTATCGAGGTATTATCTCTGAGAGGTAAGTCAGTTCTTTATGAAACATGTATACATTATGTTAGCTGGGCTAAGAAGCTGTACTACTTTTCCTTTCAATAAAGTGGAGAGGGGGGGAAACTATTTGAATCATCAGATTCTGTTAAATTCCTAGTTATCTGAAGTTGTTTAGTAGTCCTAAGAGAGTGTAGACATCTCTAAATTCCTTTGTTACTTGAGCATTGCTTCTTGTAACAAGAATTAGTAGTCAGAATATGATATTGGATAGCCAAATTTGATCCCCATCAGTCAGTTCAGATTTTCACTATTAATGGCCACTGCTTGCTAAGGGAAAAAGTTACTCTGCATGTTCTTACACAGAATAGGACAACTTGCAACAGCCAACTCAATATGGGACAACTTACCACAGGACAATTCAACAAATATAGAAGTTAAATTAATTTCAATGGAACTGTGGCCAATAATAATAAAAGAAAGAAAATCAATCTGGAAATACAAGTTACAAAAATTTTGATGAAAATATGGTCACCAATAATAAAAGTAACTAAATGAAATGATTAATAAAACATTTAGTTGCCCATGGCAACTTGGCTATGGTGAGTTGTCCTAGACCCGTTCTTATATGCATACATATGGACCTCTCATACTATTTCTTAGTTAACAATGTTAATTCAGAGTGCAAAAAAAGGATTAAAAACAGTACGCCAGAAAATTTAAAATTATTAGGTTAAAAAAAGACAAAACTAGCCCAAACCAGTTTCCATGGATACAAATCACTGAACTTCTCCATATTTTCTATCCTTGCAAACCATCCTTGGTTCCACCATGTCATACTTCCGTTCATACATTGTCTTCTCATGGCTTTGTCTTTCAGAATCTCATGAACTTTATCCAGACAACTTTCACAGTCTCCCTCTTGATCAGTTAACTCATTCACTCTTCCTATCTAGATTTGTTTTTCAATTTAATTCTTAATTCTCGCTACATGATCAAATCACTCCAACAAATTTCTTACATACTTGTCAGTTATTCTTGTGTTCCATTCAGATTCATTCAGCACCCATTCATTCTTACTTTATCAGTCACAATCTTTGACTGCATTTCAATTTAACTTTTGTTTCTTCTAACATACCAAATTTTCCATTCCATGTTACAAAGTGGCAGACGTATATTCTTATAACCAGCTATTTTTGCTTTTTTAAAGACATCCAGTTTGTTAAAAACAGACACATATTCCCTATTACTTTTCTACCAGCATTCCCATATCTTAGAATTCATCCATTTTCCTATTTTTAGGAAACACTATTAAGTTCACAAACTCATCTATTGACTCCATTTTTTCAGATTTATACTTTGCAAGTAACTCATTCCATTTTCTCCCTCAAACAAAAGTACCTTGGTCTTTGATTCATTAATTTTCAGATGTATGTCCCTTTGGTATCGTATAATCTGCCTAACATTCATTGCAAACAACATAATATCATATGTATATAAAAACAATGAGTGTTCTGAAGTGCAATAAGCATTCGTTATACAGTTATAAATCTCTTAAACAGTGAAAAGGACAACACATCTCTATCTTATTCCCCATTCAGTATTGAACCATTCTCTAAGTATACAGTAAATTGCAATATACAATCAATATCTTCACTCCTTCATCAATTATTAGCTAAAGAACTGCACATCATATGACAGACATGAACCTGCACCACAAATCTCAGTGTTTGTTCACTTTTTGCATCATTTCTGTCTACCATCAAACTCCTTTGCTCTTTAATTTACAGCCCAGATATATGCATCTGAGGCTGTCATTGATATTACTCAAATTGTGAATGATTAAAATAGTGGCTTCAATTCCTCTTTCACCCCAAATATTTGCTATTTATACTTATTTTTAAAAAAAAAACTTTTAGAAACCTATCATTCTGACTTTAGAACGAGCCTTTGTGGTAAGTTTACTGGGGGGAAAGCAAAAAACAAACAAACAAACCAAAGTAGGCTTTATTGTTGTTGTTGGTTGCAAAGTCGTGTCTGACCATTGCAACCCCATGGACAACTTTCCTCCAGGCCTTCCTGTCCTCTACCATCCCCGGAGACCATTTAAGCTCACGTCAACTGCTTCAGTGACTCCATCCAGCCACCTCGTTCTCTGTCGTCCCCTTCTTCTTTTGCCCTCAATTGTTCCCAGCATTAGGCTCTTCTCCAGTGAGTCCTTCCTTCTCATTAGGTGGCCAAAGTATTTGAGTTTCATCTTCAGGACTGGCCTTTTAAAGAGTAGTCAGGGTTGATCTCCTCCAGGACTGACCGGTTTGATCGCCTTGCAGTCCAAGGGATTCACAGGAATCTACTCCAGCACCATAGTTCAAAGGCCTCAATTCTTTGGCGCTCAGCCTTCCTTATGGTCCAACTTTCACAGTCATACATTTCAACTGGGAAAACCATAGCCTTGACTATACGCACTTTTGTTGGCAGGGTGATGTCTCTGCTTTTTAGTATGCTGTCTAACTTTGCCATAGCTTTCCTCCCCAGGAGCAAAAATATTCTCAGTATTTTCAGACACTGAGCCTTTTGGATTTTATTTTCCATGCAGGCAAACAAGTGAATGTTCCTCCTACTCAGAAGCACAGGGTGAGGATATTCCTACACAGGAAGCAGAAGATAACGTTTCAATGTTAAAGCTGGTATGTTCCTTTTTGGAAGGGAGAATGGTAAAAAATAATTGTTGAAGATGTTATTTTTTTGGAAGGAGGGGCATAATTTGTTAAAAAAGCTGGTCCACAAGTAAAAACTATGGTCACAAATTCAAAAAGTGATTGCAAGCCATTCTTATAGCATAATTAGGTATTAAAGTAGCCAAATCATAATAAATTAGTATCCTTCATGAGCCATGATTCATGGTTTGTAAATCATACTTTAGAGTTATATATAATATAGGCTTTGTTTGTTCCACAAATCATGGTTAAAATAATCCATAGTTTAGTATATGTCCATGGTGGCAAACCTATGGCACATGTGCCACAGGTGGCATGCAGCTCCCTCTCTGTGGGCACGCGAACCATTGCCCCAGTTCGGCTCTGCTGTGCATGCGCGCCTCCTGCCGGCCAGCTGGTCGTTGGGTCTCTGCCGAGCATGTGCGGGGGATGGTGGGCATGCACAGGGACATGTGCACATTTGCTGGGGCAGGGCACATGTGGGGCGCAAATGCATGCATGGGGAGTAGGGCATGTGCGGGGGCCCACGCATGCATATGGCAGCGGGGGGCATGCGGGAGGCACATGCACATGCATGGGAGGGCAGGGCACATGCAGGGGGTGCACACGCATGCACGGGGGTGAGGCATGTGCAGGGGACCACACATACATGCATGGGGTGGGGTGTGTATGGGGGGCGTGCGCCCATGCATGGGGGGCATGTGCAGGGCCATGCATGCATTGCATTTTGGGGGTTCAGGCATGCGCGCACACTTTGGGCACTCAGTCCTGAAAAGGTTGGCCATCACTGGTATATGTGATTTACCACAAATGACTAAATCCACACAAATGATGATTAATTTTAACCATGGTATAGAAAAGCAGTGTAATTTCAAGGCATGGTTTCTTTCCGTAAGAGTCTGAAGACTGGCACCAGGCTTGAAGACTCCATGGGGGAATACCAAACTGGAGGTGGCTATTAGACTAATAGCAGACCCCCATCTTCCCACCTGGGCTTCCTACTCCCTTCCTGCCCATCTTTTAATTCATATTGCTGTATAGATATTCCTCAATTTATGATGACAATTGAGCCCAAAATTTATGTTGCTAAGTGAGAAATTTTGTAAGTGAGTTTTGCCCCGTTTTATGACTTTTCTTGCCACATCTGTTAAGTGAATCACCACAGTTATTTATTATTTATTTATTTTGTCGCATTTCTATGCCGCCCCACTCCCAATGGACTCTGAGCAGCTTACAACAGAGAATAAAACAATGCAACAATATCCCATACAAAAGTTAAAAGAAGACATTAAAACATTAAAACATTAAAACACATACACTCCAATTTGTGGCCAGGTCTCGCAAGATCACTATAACGAGATCAACGGCCCGAGGCCTGCTGGAAGAGCCAGGTCTTCACAGCTTTCCAGAAGGCCAATAGGGTGGGTGGGGGTGTCCAGACTTCAGGAGGTAATTGGTTCCAGAGAGCCGAGGCAGACAAGGCCCTCCCCCGCGGGCCTGCCAGCCGACATTGCTGATGGGACCCGGAGGAGACCGACTCTGTGGGATCTTACTGGTTGCTGGGAGCTATGTGGTAGAAGGCGGTCTCGAAGATAGCCTGGCCCTGAGCCATGTAGGGCTTTAAAGGTAATAACCAACACCTTGAATTGTGCCCGGAGACTGATAGGGAGACAGTGCAGCTTGTGGAGAATTGGTATAATGTGGGTGTATCTAGGTGCACCCACTATAACTCGCGTGTGTTACTAATATAGTTCTTATATTAGTAACATGGTTATTGACTGAATCTGATTTCCCCATTAACTTCGCTTCTCAGAAGGTCGCAAAAAGGGATCATATGACCCTGGGTCACTGCAACACTCATAAATGTGAGTCAGTCGTCAAGCATCCAAATGTAAAGCACGTGACTGTGGCAATGCTGTAATGGTCATAAGTGTGAAAAATGGATAAGTCACTTTATTCAGTGCCATTGTAACTTTAAATGGTCACTAAGTCAACTGTTGTAAGTCAAGGACTCCCTGTATTTTCATTATTTTTTTTATTGTTTCATTGTTCCTATTCTTATTATTTTTACATTTGTTTATAATTTTACATTCTACTGTTGTAAACTGCCCAGAATGCCCCCCCCCCCACAGCAAGATGGGCAGCAAATAAATTTAATAAATAAATATGAAAAGGAAGGAAGGAAGGAAGGAAGGAAGGAAGGAAGGAAGGAAGGAAGGAAGAGTTTCTGATTCAGGTTTCCATCTGTCTGTGTCTCAAAATTTCAGCAAAACTGCAGACTATCAGCCACCTTAAACCACCATTCTGAGATTGCACTTAACAAGAAGTCACTGTTAGCTGAAAATAGAAGCAAAAGTATGCCAGAAGACAAGGAGAGTGCATGCTGTCCTCAGGCAGAGTGTGACTAAATATAGATTCTTATGGCTTTAAGATTGAGCCAGCTCTTTTGTCTTTATTTCGTTTACTGTTAATCATGATGAAGGTTCAAAGCATACCAAAAATCTTCTGCACTTGTCTGTGATATTTGGATTGATCTTAATAAAGTAATAAAGTAATAAATTATTAGTGATGCACATGGGCTATGCTGATCCATGCTGGATGTTTGAGAAAGTCAAATACCAAAAATAAATGACTACGTGCTTCATTGATTATACAAAGGCCTTCAATTGTAGCAACCATGTCAGGTTCTAGAATATACTTAGAACAAATGACAATTGCAGAACAGCTTACTTTTCTCATAAGAAGCTTATATCCAGGTCAGGGAGCCAGTCTGGATAAAACATGGCTTCAGGTTGGCAAAAGACAGGGGTGAAATCCAGCAGGTTCTGACAGGTTCTGGAGAACTGGTAGCAGAAATTTTGAGCAGTTCGGAGAACCGGTAGCGGAAATTTTGAGTAGTTCAGAGAAGCAGCAAATACCACCTCTGGCTGGCCCCAGAGTGGGGTGGGAATGGAGATTTTGCAATATCCTTCCCCTGCCACGCCCAAGCCATGTCCACCAAGCCACACCATGCCCGCCAAGCCACGCCCACAAACTGGTAGTAAAAAATTTTGGATTTCACCACTGGCAAAAGAGTGCAACAAAGCTATATTTTCACCTTACTTACTCAACCTATATGATATATATGTATGTATGTATGTATGTATGTATGTATGTATCAAAAGAAGCTGGATTGGAAAAAGATGAGCATGGTTTTTAAAGCTGGAGGAAGAAATACCAATAGCCTAGCTGTCGATGACTCTACCTGAAAGCTAAAAATGAAAAGAATCTGCAATATAAATCAAGGAGCACATGAAAAAAATGTGATTAAAATTAAATACAAAGGAGATTATTATTATTATTATTATCATCAAATTTATTTATTGCCCATCTCACTACTCAAGGTGACTATAAATAGCTAATGACAGCAGGTACAACCAGCCTTAAAATTGACAATTGATTAACCATGACAGTAAAGGAACAAGCAGTCTAGAAATGTTACACTCTAGGACCTGATAGAGCAGCCATGAAGGCCTTGGAAATCTTGTGATGTGTCTGTACTGATAAAGATCAATATAGTGCAAGACATGGTATTCTCTGTGACTCTATAGGAGCAAAGGTTGGATAGAAGTAGGGTAGGTAGAATATCAATGCATTTGATCTTTGGTATTGGAAAAGACTCGGAGACAGCCAAGAAAACAATGGATCATTGAACAAATCAATCCAAATCTCTCACTCAAGTCACAAATGATCAAGCTGAACTTGTCCTACTGTAGACACAATGCAAAAACTACGTTCTCTGTAGTATACTCTAATGTTGGAAAATGTAGAAGGAAAAAGAAGAAAAGGTGAATGGACGTATTTACATCATTGGAAATGAATTGTTGGAAGGCCTAAATGATAGGTTATGGACAGATAGATAGACAAAATGTATGTGGTCATTTAAGAACCAATACTAACTTGATGGTTCATAATTTTAACAAAGCCTGCTGTGAATATGAAAGATTATGAAAGATTTGTTATTGCACTTTCTTATATTTTCTTGAGGTGATTTCATCCAAGCTTACATTTTCTGAGTATTCTAATGCAACCTCTATGGATTCTGTTCTGGCATCTGTGGACATATGCATAAGGGGGAAAAAAACAATTAAAATTATCTGAAAATGGTAGCTGCAATAGCAACTGCATGCAAACTGAACGCTGAGCTTAAACTCAGGGAGAATTTTCTCATGGCAATAATATTCCTCAACTAAATCAGGGTATCTCTAATATGCCATAGTTTCCTTTTCATCACAACTGAATAACTGTTTATGAAATGTTGGAAATTAAAAATTTAAACTGTTAGACAAAATTGGACAAAGCCCCAAATGAAATAGCTCTAGAAAAATCAAATAACAAATAAAAAAAAACTTACATGCAATTTATCATGATGAAGCATGCAGATAAAAATAAATATAGGATTGGAATCAGAGGTGGGTTTCAGCAGGTTCTGACCAGTTCTGGAGAACTGGTAGTGGAAATTTGCTGTATTTCATATTGAGAACTTTAGTAAGCACATGGGATTTTGGATTTTGTCTGAATTTGGGGGTGTAATTATTTGGGGCATTTTAAATTCTCAAAGCCCTTTAATGCAGGCCAGAAGAGCATTCACCCCATCTTGTGCACATATTCTGAAAAATTCATGTTTTATTTAATTATGAGAACATGTTTAAAAAGATGGTGTTTTTTTTACTGAAAGTAATCAGCAGGATTAAATTAAGTTTGAATTTGGTTGAAAAAACCTACTTTCTAAATTTCTGTTGTTTGATTTCAGAATAGTGTTATAAGAGACTCTGCTGGCACAACTCTTTCAGGTATGAATCAGAATAATTTTAGTTAGTTCCTTTAGACAATAAGGTGCATTTTTGAGAGTATGTTTCAGAACCTCTTTTTAAAAATTGCAACAGCTAGTTTATTTGAGGTTACTTCAATGACAGACAAGGAAAATTGCAATTAATACGTCTGTATCAGAAGCACTGAAGTGCTTGAAAGGTGGACATAGATATATTAATAAATCAATGATATGACATGACAAATCGTTCAAAGAAAGAAAAGCATGAATATTGTTTGTTGAATCATGTTCTGTTTCAGAAAAAAAACAACCTCCACATTCTTCCCCTTCAGGAAGCAAAGGAATAATTTCCACAAGGTCTACATGAATTCCAAAGAGAAAAATTTGAAGATTTTATTTCATAACACACATCTTAACCTTGATCTTGAAAAGCTTCACAGAGTTGGAATTGATTAAATGGAAAATCACTATGAAATCCTAGAAAAATGAGAAGTTGAAAAAAAATATCTGGAAAGAAAGCAATGGCATGTTGTTTTCATGTTGTTGCCAACATGTTGTTGACTTCATGGGGTCAACAAGATTAAGTTTCAAGTCTTTCCATGAAGTCAACAGGATTAAATTTGGCTTGATAGAGACTTGATTATTTATGTAATAACACTCTTGATGGATTTTATTTCAATAAAATTTAAGTGAATAGTGGAAATAGAGTATGCTAATACATGTCATGATAGAACACGAGAAACAAGTTATGTTCAAGGAAAGAAAAATATGAATACTGTTTGGTTGATGAATTATCTTCTGCTTTAGAAACAAAGTTTCCAGATTCTTCCACAAGCAAAGGAGCAATACCCAATCGATTATCAGTTGAAAAACATGATTATCATTCTATACCCATACTAGCCTCAGCACATGAAGATGGCTACATTTATCTATGGAGCATTATGGTAAGTCCTTTTATGGAACTAAAGTAGTGAAGTAGCAAAGAAGAGTTTCAGTTACCTTTCCATCCAGTCAAAAGACATTTCTACATCTTCCATATTTTCCTGTTTTTCTATTGTCCCCCGAACACATAAAATTATTCACTTTTTTCTTTACCACTGGTGGTTCATTTGGCTTTAGCTTAAAGTGATGTATTGTTGCCCTGTCTCAGGCCACACACTTGCAAACACACAGGGAGCTGCTTCCAAACTTAACGGAGAAGTCTGTGAAACGAATGAACACCTAGCAAAGGAAATGTCAGTGCAAACACCCATGTAGACACTAGAGAAATCAACTCAAACATCTAGCAAGCTTGCCTTAAGAGAATTCCAAATCCAAAACAGCGGCCCCATGAGTGGTCAAGTGAAGTCAGGAGACAAGGCATACAAAGTCTGGGTAACCAGACAGGTATTGCCAATAAGGAGGCTTCAGCTGGATGCTCTTTTTTCATTGAAGCAAGCCCAGCATTGCTCACTTGAAAGGGGTCCAGGTCAGTGGTGGGTTTCAAATTTTTTTACTACAGGTCCTGTGGATGTGGCTTGGTGGACGTGGCTTGGTGGGCATGGCAGGGGAAGGATACTGTAAAATCTCCATTCCCACCCCACCCCAGGGGAAGGTTACTGCAAAATCCCCATTTCCTCCCAATCAGCTGGGAATTGGGAGGCAGAGAATAGATGGGGGCAGGGCCAGTAAGAATTTTTACTATTGGTTCTTCAAACTACTCAAAATTTCTGCTACCGGTTCTCCAGAACTGATCAGAACCTGCTGAAACCCACCTCTGGTCCGGGTCCTTTCTTGTGAGGATCCTTGCTGAGCACCTTTGCACTGGGAGCAAGTAGTGGTAGCAGCTCAGATTCCTTGTCTTCAGAGATTGATGGCAGCTGCCTCCTGGTTATCTGACAGCGACACAGGAATCGGGTGCTCATTGTTGGCATCCTCACCAGAGTCTGAGCTGGCCATGACATATATGAACCCAGCATTTTTGTTAGTGAACAGTAATTTATGTCTAATGTGCAGATCAGACCTTTCCACTCGAACAACAAACGTTGTTTTAAAAAGCCTTAGCTTAGTGTGAGGCATGAACACAGTGTAGTACACTGAGTACAGTATAAGTTACTTAGAAAGAAATAGGCATAAGGTTTTGCTGCAAGCCAATTTAATGGATAAAACAAAATATTGTTTTTGTTAGGTAGGTAAATGGGTATGACTCATGCAATCCTCAAGTCCTAACTGCAGAAAATTCTGATTTGTTAAAGTGTGATTGTATTTCTCTTTGTAAAGGGAGATCTACTGAAAGAAATTCTGCCTTACACAAAACATCCTCCAATTCCTTTGACCGCACTTTGTGCTGATGGGGCTGCCAAAATGCTTTTTGCTGCTAATAAAGGTAAGCTTTATTGCTCATATGATTGTCATACAGTATAGATGGGGGGCTATATAAATTTGTTAAATAAATAAAATAAATAAGTACTTTTCCAGGCTTTTGAATGTTACTATTATATCATTTATATCTTAATGTACAATTGAATGTTTTTTTCTAAATGTGTCTGTAATCCACCCTGAATTGTTAAAACAGTAGGTATATAGACTTTCTAAATAAATAAATCATGTGTGTAAAAATATAATATACCTAACTGCAAGAAACTATATGCAAAAGTTTAAGCTGATGAGGCAAAAATCAGGCCCTCTCAGACTAGACAGAACCTTTGTATAAACACCATGCCATTGTCTCCCAGTTTTAAGGGCTGAGAAAAGAAGAACCAAATTTCAATTTGACTCATAAAGACTGAAGGGAAAGGCCTAGAATTTAAACCCTGAAATAGACTTCTGCAGGAAGCAGACCAGAGGTGGTATTCAGCAGGTTCTGACCAGTTCTGGAGAACTGGTAGCGGAATTTTTGAGTAGTTCAGAGAACCAGTAAATACCACCTCTGACTGGCCCTGGCCCCATCTATTCCCTGCCACCCAAGTCACAGGGAATGGGGATTTTACAGTATCCTTCCCCTGCCACACCCACCAAGCCACGCCCACAGAACCGGTAGTAAAAAATTTTTGAATCCCACCACTGAAGCAGACCTTCTGCATCTATATGACTTATTTCTTATCTTCAGTAAAGCAACTTATCCAGATATATGGAGTCTAAGAACTTCTGATCTAAGCAAATTTCTCAAAGGAAAGTGGGGAAATGAGATGTATTGCCATGCCTGGCAAGACTGTGTAAGATGATACATACAGCATTACACTGTGTAAGATAATAGCAAGATTCCAGGTTGATGGCAGTAGTTGCTGAATTTTTTTTTCATAGTACTCTAAATAAGATTTTGGTAAAATGAAAATGTGTTTATAGCCTTAAACACTGTTTTAAATTAGAAAAAATGGGTTTCTGTAATATAAAAATAATTTATATTAAGCTGTCTTCTTTAGTCAGAACAAAACAGCCATCAAGAGACCCTGTTTGAATCATAAAATATCATTGTTCACTTGATACCTATTCCACTGTTTCTTAATTTACAGGATTATTTTAGGGACAGCTCTTGGCCAATTCTGTATTATGAAAAAGTTCTAATTTTTTAATCAATGATTTGTCTTACAGAGGGAAATGTTATTCGATGGAATATTGGCTCATTCCTGGAAGATCAAAAAGAGCCAAACAGGGTGAGCAAAATGTAAAATAATGTCTCCCATCCTCCAGTTCACACATCATCCATGTTCTTTGCTTATGTATGTTACATATAGATTTAATTTAAACACCGAAAGTAAGTGAAACATAAGAAAGTTAATGATTTGTTTAATTCAAGAAACATCTGTGGGAATGAGAATTATTTTCAATATGGCTTACATGCAGAATTTTTATTTCCCAAAGCTGCTAAATTCACATTTGAAGTTATTAAAATGTTTAAAAATCTGGTATTTATAAATTAAAATTGGATTATTAATTTGGATTAGTATACTAATCATCTAAGAATTATTAAAAATAATGCTATTAGATACTGGCATGAAACTATTAATTATGTGATTGTCACAAGATCATTCACAGGCTTTTACATATCAGCATTTTTAATGACAATGAAGAGATGAATGTTTATTAAATTTGCAAATAATTCAAAAGACTGCTAAGAAGAAGGCAGAAATAAAATGTAAAGAATGTTAATAAATGAAAGAAATAGGTACAAAGCAACAAAGTTTAACAAAAGCAAATGCAAACAGGTAGTCCTTGCTTAAGAATGGCAATTGGGAAAGTTTGATGTCACATGCCTGCATCGCTTAGCCATGGTTATCTCAGTTTTCAGTTTCCATATCAAATTAACAATTTGAATGTGCTTAAGTTCTCATATAAAACCTAGGATTTGAGTCTTCATACCTTTTTTCGCAACCTGTTCTTTAAATTTCAACTGTGTAGACATTATAACTTCTAATTACCCATCAATAGTCCCCAGACTATCTGGAATTGTAGACTGCCTCACACATTTTTCAGAGTATAAGACGCACCTTTTTTCCCCCTAAAAGAGGCTGAAAATTTGGGTGCATCTTATACTCCAAATGTAGCTTTTTCGAAGCTTTTTTCCAGCCCTAACGAGGTGCTAATGAGGCGCTAGCAAGTGAAGCCATCTTCCCAGCTTTGCCTGCTCCCTCGACTCTCCGCTGTGCTTTAACAAGGCACTAGTGAGTGAAGCTTTGCTCCAACTCTCAGCTGTTCTTTAGAAGCTTTTTTTCAGCCCTAACTAGGTGCTAGCCGAGTGAAGCGATCTCCCCGTGCCTTGCCTGCTTTTCTCATGGCTTCTTCCTCTCACTGTGCCTTAGAAGCTGTTTTTTATCCCCATGCAGGAGATAAAAAACCAGCAAACTAATGTACTGAAGGTGACCAGACTAAGGATGCTAGCCAGATGAATACCTGGTAGGCAGATTCCCCCCCCCCCTATTTTCCTCCCCAAAAACTAAGCTGCGTCTTATTCTCCGGTGCGTCTTATACTCCGAAAAATATGGTATATACAATTAAGACATAATGTATCTTGTCCACTTTTGGCTTGCCATGATGTGAGAATCACCTACTGAGACTTAGCTGTGTCTGTGTGTTAGCTGTGCACATGAAGACAGCTCATGTTAACTTACATTTTTTGCAGCATGTAAAGCAACAAATTTGTTGGCGGGCTCATTCTGCTAAAATAGTTAGCCTGTTTTGTGATGATGAAAAATGCCTAGTGGTGACTGCATCCACGGATGGTTCTGTCAGGTTAGTTATATTTAGCTGTTGCCGCTGATTTGAATGTTTCTTGTCTGAGGCTTTCAATCCCAGTATTAACCAGCCTAAATAGTTCTTTACTAAGTGCCTATCAGTTTTGGAGCTGACCATGCATCCTATTAATGGGGCTTGGGACTCTGAGAATTTGGCAATGCTGGCCTCTCCTGATGGCAAGTTAGCCACCACCATAAAAAGATGGCCACTCGTGAAAGATGGCTAAAATATATTTTTTTAAAAAAAGAACAAGAAGAAGACAAAGGGAAAATGTTTAGGTCAGGTCTTACTTAGAGTTGGTGTTCCAGGCAAGCATATCCCATAATCTTTTTCTGTGAGCCAATTGTTACCAAAGGGTAGTTGATGAAACATTACAGTTGCCATCTTGGCAATTACATATATTGACCTGAATTGTCAACTATTAATGTATTGTACTGAAAGTCCATTAAAAATTATTATAATGCCAATTGTACTTGATTAGTATTTTTCATAATATTATTTGAAGCCTCTCCATATCATTGCCGCCAATCTCTTTTTATACTGACAATATTTTAAAAATATTTCTTGGTTGGATTTCTTTAATAGACTTTGGCATTCAATTCGTGGAGTCTACTTTGGCTATTTTGGACAGCGCAGAGTGTTTGAAATTACTGAATCTTCTGATATAATTTTGCCCTGTGATGTAAATGAAATTCCATTCACAATAAAAGAAGAATCTAAGTTTATGGATAAAAAGCAGAAGTTTGAATACCCTCTGTTTTTTGACAGGGAAAGGTGAGATTGCACATCTGCTTTGCTAAAAGTATTTAGCACACTTTCAAATCAGAAGTAATGGAGATAAGAGGTTCATTTAGTATTATGATTAACTAGACAGCCTATGACCTGTTGAATCATCCTTTCTACATATAATAAGGCTGGCACCATTTCCTCCTCCCCTACTTTCTAACCTGTAGCATAGCCCTAGTGAACCTTCCTCTTCTTCCTCGGCTGACCCACAGAATTGCTTGCCCCTTTGTGGCAGAAAGGGAAACAAAGGAAACCATAGACCATGAAGAAGACTGCAACGCTGCTCTCCATTCTGGTATATTCCCAAGAACCATTAAGAACCATTCTTAATTGCCATTAAGAAATTTCAAATTTCGGTTTCAGTACCACATTGTCATTCATCCATTGGGCCATGACAATCATGTGACCAATGCTGACCACAGCAGCACAGAGGCAAAATTTCAATCCAACAGGAGTAAGAGGTGCTAGATTTAATTTAGTCCTACGGTGTACCATGATGTACCAATAGAAAATTATAAACAGGAGAAATTTAATAGTAAATACCATGTTTCCCCAAAAATAAGACCCTGTCTTATATTTTTTTGAACCCCAAAATAAGCGCTTGGCCTTATTTTTGGGCAAGTCTTATTATTTTGGGGCGCATGGAGGAAACAATGGAAATGGTGGGGACCGGCTATGCATGCATTTAAATATTTTAGGGGAGGGATTAGTTTTGGGGCAGGGGCTTATTTTAGTGCATGTGCTCAAAAGCCCAATTGGGCTTATTATCAAGGGATGTCTTATTTTAGGGGAAACGGTAGATTCTGCACCAGTTGTACTGCATTTCACACAATCATATTTGTATAAGGAGTGGCACATAATGTCAGCTAATTGAGTTTCTGTTAAATTTTTGATGGTCCTTTTATATTAATGCTGTTAATAGGATCCTTAATTTTTCCCAGAAATGTCCTCATCATTGATCCATTCCTCTACAATAAATCAGGAATTGTTTTGTCTCAACTACCTGAATCTTTTATTTACATCTGTGGTAATCACTAATTGCCTCTCCTTTTTAGCTTGGTTTTTCTGTTTCATTGTTAGGAGCCACATAGCGGGAAACATCATTTTTTTCTCACTGTGATGTCAGGCAGCAAATAGGATTTACAGTCTGGCAGCAATTAGCTAATGATGAAAATATTTATCTTCCATCAGTCTCTTCCTATTCTAATCTATTCATTTTTGAAGTATTGTTTGCCTGTCAATAAAATTATCTCCAATAGTTTCTGCCCACCCAGTACATTCCAGAACAGAGACTGTGCTTCAGGTCCATTAAACACTGTCACTTTGTGGGACCATGGAAACATGCCTTCTGCTGCTGCTCCCACCCTCTGGAACAGTATATCACACACACCCATATAAGGAAGAGACCCTCTCTCCTGGGGTTCCGGAAACCTTTGAAAACCTGGTCTGGATCCCAGGTCTGGGTTGGTGTTTCATGATTTCTGTAAGGCTCCTGCTTTGTTTTATTGCATTTGTTGTTTATTGGATCATTTTAGTCTACTAGTCTGTCTGTCCAATTTTAACTATTTTTTTTATAGTTTTGTGTGCCACCCAGAGTCCACTGGAGCTGGGCAATCAATAAATAAATGTTATTTCTTAAAGAAGTGTACTCAATGCCAGAGTCTTGCCTGGGTTTATTTCTGATTTAAAGCAATCTCACAAATACATAATCAGAATAAATAGCCATTGTATTCAATGAATATTATTCTTCAATAATTGTATTCCAACGGGGCTTATGCCTAAGCAAATTGCAGCATTAAACTAGCAGAGTAACACTATTTTGTTTTCCTGGTGACCATATTAGAATTGAGATTAATGGTATTCATCACAGCCATAATTATGAAACTGAATGCTTCCTTTGTTTTGCAAGTAACATATTGCTTCTCAATTATACCTTTTTAATAGATGGAAGACTATGACCAAGTCATCTTTAACCTTGAAAAAGCCTAGCCGACATGAAGTTGATCTGGATTTTAAGTTTTTCAAGTCCCTGGCTTCTCCCAAGGTGCTAACTGTTGAAACTTTATTTTGCCTTACTGCAGTGTTTCTCAATCTCAGCAGTTTTCAGATGTATAGAGTTCAACTCCTGGCTGAGAAATTCTTGGAGTTGAAGTCCACACATCTTAAAGGTGCTAAGGTTAAGAAACAGTGTCTTATTGGAATGGTTATTGGATTTTATTGGTTTTGGATCATGCTAAGCAAGACAGTAAGAAAGACTTGGGTTTGGCTAGACAAGCTTTTGGGTTTTTCCAACTGTGTAATATGAAATTTGAGAACTATCATTCTGTCAGTTTATGACTCAAATTATAGTAAGCAATGCTTAAACTTCATACTTCCGAACTATTTAAGAAAAATGTATGCCTTACATTGTATAATGAAAGTAGCACTAACATTCCTTTATTTGTTCAAACAAACCTATGTTGAAATAATGAAACAAAGAAGAATATTGCTGTTGTGAAATTCCTTGAATTGAACTCAACTTGGGTGACTTTATAGACACTAGAGAGTTTGTTTTTTGGTTTTTTGGGGGTTTTTTTTTTTTGGTAACAGTAGAAATGGTATACCTTGCCATCTTCTGGAGATTCTTTTACTTCCCAATCTAGTCTGCAAATCAGAACTATATCTAGCCACTATTATTTTCACTAAAGAAGCTGTACTTCAATGAAACAGGAACTGAGTTCAATTTAAGGCAGATTTTAGAAATAAAAATTAATATATTAAATACAATACAACTGAGAGACAAATATTTTTGGAACTCAAATTATATTATTTTAATATTACAGGTCAATAAAACCCCTTTGGAAAGTTTCAAATCTGTAAACAAAGAAGCTGGTATTGTATTTGGAGCTATACCAATCTATAGGGTGAGTTTAAAGTAAACTGCTTAAATGGAAGCTTCATAAAGGCAAGAACATTAAAATTTAGCTATTCTGAAAGTTATTCTTTGTGAATTTGCCAGTATTTATTTATAAAATATTTGTAAAGTACTTGGTAACATTTTCTTGAACTATTAATAGTGTTGACCTATGATATTATATTTTTCCTTCCTAATACAGAATGAAAGGTTTTATCAGGTGGGGTTCAAATCACCCATCATAATTAATAAGATCTAACTTTGTATAAGACATTGCATATTTGGATGGACAATAAATATCTATACTGTATACTGTAACTGCCATAATGATTGTCTTTACCAAATCATCTGAATTAAATTTACAGAATAATCATGAATATTTTTTCTCAGAAGTAAGTTTCACTCAGAATATATACATATAACCAGAAGTTCCACTGAATTCTGAGGAGACTTGTGAAATACTATGATGTGAAAGGCAGATTTCTTTAAAACGAAATCAATTTTACATCTTAGTTTAAGCCATGTCATCTTATTGCTTTCTATACTTCCTTCCCTTTTGGAGCGCTTTTTCAGGAGACTTGATTGTCCTATCATAACAAGCTGAATTTTTAGAAAAGAAAAACCATGATATTTGCTTTTAGGAGGAAGTCAGTAACTTCCCAGTTGAAAACTTCAATATGGATATTGGTTTGGGTCCAGAATAGCTCTTCCGCAATTCTGGAAAAGAAATCTCTTTCTCTGCTCCTATGTCCTGCAAAATTATAGAACTCCAGAACAAATTTTCAGAGAGTAGAGCATGGAAGTAGGTTGGAGACCATCAACTACATCCCATTCTAAAAATGGGAGCATTCCAATAAGAAATGCTTACAGTATTGTTCACATCAAATGTATAAATGTAAATGCAACAATTACTGAAATATTATATGTGAAATATCTCCTTGTTTCTCACTGGAACTATCATTCACCACCATGGAGCAGTGGTGGAATTCAATTTATTTTACTACCGGTTCTGTGGGCATGGCTTGGTGGGTGTGGTGTGGCTTGGTGGGCGTGGCTTGGTGGGCATGGCAGGGAAAGGATACTGCACAATCTCCATTCCCATCCCACTCTGGGGCCAGCCAGAGGTGGTATTTGCCGGCTCTCCAAACTACTCAAAATTTCCGCTATCGGTTTTCCAGAAGCTGTCAGAACCTGCTGAATTTCACCCCTGCCATGGAGTCAACCTGAATTACATTCCCTAACACTGGTTACTACCACTATTAGCATCATTATCATTTGAGAGAGAGTGTAAAATCTGATCATGCATTTTAGCAAATGCTGATGCTTAGGTGCATTACAATTTCTTGACACCTTTTAAAGGAGCTTTGCAAAGTCCATCAAAGATTGTTAGAGCAATAGGTAGTGAACCTCTGGTGTGATTAATAGGTGAAAATGAATAATTAAGGGAGTATAGTAGCTTAAAATACAGATCAGAATAAAATTGCTTCCTTGCTCTTTAAAAGTAATAAATGCTGTTTTATTAAGCACAGAAAAAAATACCATATAAGCCATAGTGTTTTGCAGCAAAAGACAATTCTTTGTGTAACAAGCAAATATTGAATGGATATAGGTCTGCAGCCTAAAAGTCTTCCTGCATGAATCTTGGCTTAGATATCTAACCTCAGTGCAATATAACCCCATAAAAGCATAGTTTCACTAGCAGAAAGCCATAAAAAAGCCAGTCAAGCTAAACTCCTGAAGAGTACATGGACGAACGTTTCATGGCCGTAGTCGTTTTCTGACTTTCCAGTTTAGACTACAGCCCTAGCACCTGAATCTCCTGGTAGTTAGTCATTGACAAAGTACAGAGTAGTTCTAACTCAGCATACCTTTGGAGGAATGAGATCAAATCAGAGCTGGGTGATTTCAAATAGCATGAATTAAATTTGCTCCTGGAAAAAAAAAAAGAGCACAAGATTAAGTTACAAATATGGGTAATTGAAAAATGCTGTAACTAAACAACATCAAAACAGAATTACCAATTGTATATCCTTTCCACTAATGACAGTATAATTGATAGTTTTATAGAAAAGGAAGGCAAAAGAAAAACCCTACACTGTTTATAGCATCTTGAACACCCATGACATAAGAATACAGGAAATTAAACTTTACTGGATGATAGGCAAATGTACAATTAATCAAAAGATAAAGAAGCAACTCCAACGTATCATTTTACATATAGTAACAGCAGCACAAATTGTTTATGCCTAATGTTGGAAACTTGAAAATATACCAGCCAACGAGAGGATTATTCATAAGATCTGAAGTTTCTAAGGAGTTGCATACCATCATCTGTCTTGAGTTTGCAAAAGATTCTCCAGGGTTTTTTCCCCCCAAAAGATCCATGTTTATGACAGACACGTGGGCATTTTATATTTTTGAGCAGGGGAGGGGGAGAGAGTTGAGGTCCATTTAGAACTGATTTTTTTAAACTATATAAATGTGACAAACAGGTCATTCAAAAAGCAAAAAAGAAAACTGCATGGAAGATTTTTAAGTCAAAGTAAACAGTTTGCCTCTGGATAAGGATAGTTGATAATGTGAAAGTTTGGTTTATAAAAAAAACAACATACTAATTGTGTATGTAAATTCTAAAACTATGAACCTTTTCTGAAGATAACTTGGATGCCAATTCCAATATAAATTTTTCCCCAATCATATTCGAAACAGGCACACTACTGATGGTTGTAAGTGTGAATGTGGTAAACATTGAAAAGCCTCTTATAAAGATGATTTCAAGACCCCAGTTAATAGATTCTTTTTCCTTGTCCATGTTCTTTCATAAATTATTGCAGTTGTTCACATAATTCTTGATTTTTCTGAATTACTTGAAAAAGGTTGTAACACCTCCAAAGCTGAAAATAGCTTCTGCTGATCAAGATAGTTCTTTTGAAAATATGGCCAAGAGAAGTCGAGTTATTCAAAATTCTGTGAGTTAACTATTTCTTCTTCTATACATGTTAAGTATATGAATGTGAGCTACCCAACTATGCTCAAAAAGCACCAAGGACTCCACAGTTCAACCCAACCTAAAAATATAATCTCATCTACTGGAAGTAGATAAACTGCTTGCAGATATGAAGGCTATTATTTTTCACTTGTTTTTTAATCTATTGGGTTTTTTTTTTTAATTGCCAGATTTTGGTTGGAGACAACAAAAATTCAATTTAAGTTATATTTCTTTAAAATATGATACATCCTCATAGCAATCAATAAAGAAACCAAAAAGAACTCCACTATATGGGATATATCCACATAATACCAAAACCTTTCATTCTGGGACAAAATAAATGCAAGCAAATGGATTATAATAAGCTTCAGAAACAGTTTTAGTAGTCTAAGTAGCTGCCCTACATTGGAAAATAGGGGAATGCAAATCTGTTGATGCTCTTATCATTTTCAGGATTTTTCATTATCATCAAACATGGGGTCAGGTTAGACATCAAAAACATGATTCTGAGATTTTAATCTTACCAAATAATCAATTTCAAAAAATGGGGCTTGGTCATTATGGCTCTATCCTGTTGGCCTTTAAAATATGAAAAGGGTTGGTCTTATACACATATAAGACATTGAGAAAAGATACACAGACCTAGCACTCAGTTGTATTCATTTCTGTCTAGATATGACACACAGAAACTATGAAATTCTTAAACTGAACTTTTGAATGTCATTTTCAAATGGATGTGTCCAATAATTCAAAAATTCAGAGAAGACTATAACTAGGGAAATTAATAATTGGGAATGGATGCTTACAACTAATTCTAAACAATGTTGTGTTTCTTTTATTGGGTCAAACTAGACAGATTGAGAATAGTTTAATGAAAAGAAGGACTAGGGGTGACATGATAGCAGTGTTCCAATATCTAAGGTGCTGTCACAAAGAAGACAGCATCAACCTATTCTCCAAAGCACCTGAAGGCAGAACAAGAAACAGGGGATCGAAACTAATCAAGGGGAGAAGCAACCTAGAACTAAGGAGAAATTTCCTGACAGTTAGAACAATTAGTCAGTGGAATGATTTGCTTCTAGAAGTTGTGGGTGCTCCAACATTGGAGGTTTTTAAGAAGAGATTGGACAACCATTTGTCTGAAATGGTATAGGGTTTCTAGCTTGAGCAGGGGGTTGGAATAGAAGACCTCCAAGATCCCTTCCAAGTCTATTATTCTGTTAATCCTGGGATCAACACATATTTGGGAAGCTAAAGTAGCAGCACTACTTTATATCAATTTAGATTAACAAACAGATTTCCTAGTTAAATAAAAGTTTGCATTTGCTGTCATTAACCTTGAAATTTAATAACTCATACAAAGAGAACAGTGTTGTATGTTTACCCTGAGCAACGAGTTAGCTGGCATTCAGTCTGATATAAACAACATTGCTTTTTTTTACAGACATCACATTTATCACACGCTCGAAAAGGTGTAAAACTCAGTGAGATGCCACTGATGTCCGATCATTCCTCCCCATTGCTCCCAGTACAACTCCGAAAATTGTGAAGCAGTAAGAAGTGTTGCAATGAACAAAGGTGAAAATAAAAAAGACTGGAAACCAAACATATACACATCAGTGGTGAAATGTAAAATTTGTTACTACCGGTTCTGTGGGTGTGGCTTGGTGGGGGGTAATGTGACTGGGTGGGCGTGGCCAACTTTTTTTTTTTTTTTTTTACTTTTAAAAGCATTTTTTCTACAACCCCTTCGGCTGAAGAAGTTGTTAAAAAAATGCTTTTAAAAGCCTGTGACGATCCCTGCTGAGTTGCCTGATCATCAGAGGCTTTTTTTTCTTTTAAAAGCCTCTGACGACCCCGGCTGCCTGATCGTCAGAGGCTTTTTTTCTTTTAAAAGCCTCTGACAACCCCGGTTGCCTGATCGTCAGAGGCTTTTTTTTCTTTTAAAAACATTTTTTTCTACAACCTCTTCGGCCGAAGAAGTTCTTTTAAAAAATGCTTTTAAAAGCCTCTGACGATCAGGCAACTCAGCTGGGAACTTCAGAAGCTTTTAAAAGCATTTTTTCTGCAACCTCTTCGGCCGATCGAGCACAAAGCACGTGCGCGAAGAATCGGTGGTAACACCGGTTGGAACCCACCTCCTGCTTCTGACCATTTTTCACACTTTGACCATTGCAGCATCCCCATGGTCACATGTTCAAAATTCAAATGCTTGGCAACTGACTCATATTTATCCTGGGGTCCTGGGGTCAAGTGATCCTCTTTTGTGACTTTCTGAGAAGCAAAGTCAATGGGGAAGCCAGATTCACTTTACAACCATGTTACTAATGTAACAATGGCAATTATTCACTTAACAAATGTGGCAAGAAAGGTCATAAAATGGTGCAAAACTCACTTAACAAATGTCTCAGCAGCAGAAGTTCTTAGTAACAGAAATTTGGGGCTCAATTGTGTTTGTAAGTTGAAGACTACCTGCATTTAGAAATGGTCTCAGATTGTCTTATGAGCTTTGTGGATTGTATCATTATCAGCTGATAAGCCTGTATGGAAGAATAATATTAAAACATTTGGCAATACTGCTATATTTTGTAAAAGACTAAAGTACAACAACTAATCCAGTTCAGCTGTATGGGATAGAACTGTTTTCAGATGCCTTCTTAGGAGATTCACAAATTCAAAGACTTGCAAGTTTCCTGAAAGCAGAAACACATTTTGTTTTAATCCAAGTATGGAATCAAGGATCCACTGGCCAGAACCAAGCTGCAGAAATTCAGAGTGTCAAAATGACACTGCAGCAACACCTTGAGTGTTAACTTTGTAGGCAGCAATTTGACTAAAAATATGTAAATGATGCTCTTAATAGCACAGAAACAGCAGGTGATATATTAAAACTATTCTTTCTTTCTTTGAACTAACATGTTTGCCTACTTTCCAATTGCTGTTTGATTTATTGCTCTTTTTATCTCAGTGATAATGAAGAGATAACTGTGAATATATTTTTGTCCCTAGGATAGGTGTGCTACTGACCCTTCCCAAAAAAAGAAATCATTTTGCAAGAAATGACAGTAACGTACAAATTGCTCACAGGCAAATAATAAGAAAAAAAATATTCCTCACCAGAACTGTGTGTTCAATATACTGTACAAAGCATTAACTCTTTAAAAATTGTTCCACCTTTAAGCCTAATTCATAGCTGCAAAGCTTATTGAGTAGACAGTAAATTTAAATTAACAGGCTGCATAATGTGTAATATTATTTTCGGAGCAAGATGGAAATTAGTTTCAGAATGACTGTATGACTCATTTGCAAGGAGAAAAATACTTAGGTTCAGAGTAAATGCATGCAAGCATTCTCTCTAGAACATATCAACCATTTGATTTATTAATATGGTAACTGTTACGTTGCCATATTTGGGGGAAAGTGTTTGAAAAGGCAGCAAAGCATTTTTTAAAGGAATTTTTTTTTTCTTGTAACTGAAATAGCCCTACCATAAGGCAGAATTTAAACTTAATCACTAAATGAAAGACATTAATCGGGTCTGAGTTACAACTCTCTACTTTTTTTTCTGTGTGAATAACGCATCATTCAGCTTCATTAGATGACCCTAGATGATCCCTCATTATATGAAGAGGGAAAAATCCCTCTTTATTTTTATCACACCAGAAATAAGTAGTAGCATGGTGTCATCTTTTACTCATTTTGTTTTTTTCAAACCTAAGAAATCATTAAAACTTTTTTTGTATTGCATTCTTGCTCCCTAACTCTTTTATTTCTTCATCCTGCAGGTTTTTCCACATACAAAATCCTTTTGGAAATCCATGCAATTCATGTTTAAAGTTGTGCACATATATAACCCAAATTTAACCTTTCAAAAAAAAACAGTCCTAGGCCTGGAAATCCTGTTAGTGCTAACCTAAAACCTCTTCATTCCAATCATAAAGTTATATGAATTCCTCATGCATATGCAGTAAAAGATATTGGAAAAATGTGCAGAAAGATTAAGACTGAGAAAGTTCAAAAGAAAGATGAAAGGAATTTGGATATTGTTATAAAGAGTACCATAAATTACAAGAAAAATAGAACAATGTAAGTAGATCAGTGGTGAGTTGCTACCGCTACCGGATTGGGCGAACCGCTAGCGGCAGTAGCGGGAAGCTCCGCCCACTGCACAAGCGAAATGGTAGCAACGGGATTTGGAACCCGTCCCTGAAGATGATCCTGGACTAAGTAAAGACTTAAAGACTTCCATTGAAGTGATAGTGTAAAGAAATTCACATTCTTCACTAGTTGCTGGATAAGAATGTTGGCAAGGTTGAGGAAGACAGAAGGGGTAGAGAAAAACTAAATTGGATGGACAGAATTAAAGATATTATTGGGCTCTCCTTTAAAGAATTATTGGGTTGTTGCTGCAAATACATTAGCATGACATCTGTGCATTTATTGGGAATCAATCGGGAGTCAATGGCCTTTATCCAATTAACCAATTTGGCACCCAGATTTTCTGGATTCTGGACCTTGCCAAGAGGTTTGTGTAGATTTAATAGGTAGAAGGATGCTTATTTATAAAATTCATTCATCTATTGTACTGCCTCGATGAAAGCAGAATCTAGGTGGCATACTGATACTAAAGACTGAAAGCTCACAAAATGACAGTACTGATAAAATAACAATCAAGTTAATATATCCCTCCATAGTTCCACGACATCTTTTCCACATCTTGCTAAATGAATGTTTCTTTGCTGAATTAATCCAACTGCCAACATTCACCCATCATGACAAGCCATAAACTAAGCTAGGTTCCAGCCATACCGACCTATTAACGCGACAACTGCATTTAATTTATCGTTCTAACCGAACGCGCATATACCCCAACGGAAAACACAACTCCAGTACCAACAAACTTTCATTAACAAACGCGCCGTAACTTTAAAAGACAAAATCGCGCAAAGCGAAACGCGTGGACTACAACGCCCAAGATGCAGAGCGGCGAGCACCAAAGCAAGGCTCGGTGAAGAACTCCTTCGGCCGCGCGGCATGCTGGTCGTTGTGGTCTACACGGGTTCCTCGACTTTCCCTCGTTCTCGCGAGGAGGGCGGGGTCGAGGTGGGGCTTGGGAAGCGCGCGCGGGTTGAAAGCTTCGCGCGCTGGGTTGGTTTTGCCGAATGGGCAAAAGTGTCTGTCGCCGGGTGACGGTTCGGCGCTGCCCCGATCCCAGCAGTTGCGCTCCTGCATCAGGTACTGGGGGAGGCGGGAGGGGCACCACATTTTTGGGTTTCCCAACTTCAGCAGCTGGACGAGATAGTGTCTCTACATTAAAAGGAAAGTGAGATCGTCTCCCGGGATATTTCCGACCCAATCTATTGTAGAGGTTATGCGTAGGGCACACTGCCTGTGTTTTAGTTAAAAAAAAAAAAAGTACACATTGCGGCTTTGTCTCTTTCGCCAATTGAATGCAAAGTGATTAAGCGCATGTTGTCCTTTAAATTCAATGGCGCAAGTAAGAATGTTGCTGGAGGGGAAAAAAAAGAAAAGAAAACTTTGGAATCTTTTTATCTAGTGATCTAAGGTCTTTATTAAATTTTCCTCTTAGGTTTTCTTACTGCTTTTTTTTTATTATTGTTTTAAATATTTTAACCTGTAAAAATGAAGTGTTTTAATACTGTGTGTGACTAGCCATACGCTAAATAAATAAATAAATTTATTAAATCCATTGTTTTCAGTGCCACTTAGAGCGCGTGGCTTGCTGCTTCAGAATCGGCACTTCTGCTTAAAACTTGACTTGCAGAGGATATCTGCTTCAAAAGAAAGAATTTATCTACTTTAATACATTTTTCCTCCTCTTCGCCTTCCTATGAAAGAGTTGGCCATTTGTATTGTTTTAGAGATTTCGTTTAAGCTTGTTTAGGATTCTTCTAGGTCTAGGTGTTAGTGGGATAAGAATGGGAAGCAGGGAGAAGCAACAACTTGGACATGAGAAAGTAATTCAGCAGCTTTCCAATTAAAGTGAATATTTATTTATTTACACAAATTTATATGCCGTCCTTCTCCCTAAGGACTCAGGGCGGCAAACACAGGTTAAAAACATACAATAATAAAAGGAAATGTAATTAAAACCAATTTAAAACAGCGACAATAAAAAATAAAACCCAGGAATCAGAATCAACCCATTTGTTGAAACAGCCAAGTCTTTAGGTCTCGATGAAAGGAGCTGTCACTTTCCTTAGATGTTGTGTTACTGCTAATTTTTCCCCCCTATACTATGTTAGATCAAAGGATTTTATGGAATTTGGAGAACATGAAAAGAGAGACAGGTATGAACTAGAGATGAGACTATGTCTTGTGCCTGTGGCAATCTGTTCCTGAAAGCTGATTCTAATGTCAGAAAATCCTCATGTATCAAAATCAATTCTCAGTACAAGTGAATGTGAATGCAAGTTCTGTTGGTGCATGCTACAGCAAACCAGTTACCAGTTACTAATATTTTATATATTATTTTATTGATAACAATTTCTCTGATTAATCAAATTAATACATCTTGGTGAGGGTGTAGTAGAGCCTCTTTTGCACTAGAGGTCTATGGAAATCTTAGCGATGTGGGTTGTAAAGTTTCCTGGCCCAGCTCAGGAGCAACTATGAATCTGTTGGCTTTGTGTTTCTTTACTTTGCTTGCAGAATTCAACTGATACGATACAATGGGAATCCAAGGGTTGCTCCAGTTTATCAAAGAGGCAGCTGAACCTACTCATGTAAAGAAGTACAAAGGACAAGTAGTTGCTGTAGACACTTATTGCTGGCTGCACAAAGGAGCCTATGCATGTGCAGACAAACTAGCAAAAGGAGAAGCCACCGACCAGTATGTGCAAAACTATTTGACTGATAGAGTGGGTAAAATAGTAACGGATGTGGTGGGGGTGCCTGTAACCCTTTTTTAGCCTTCAAGCTTTAACAGGCTTCTAGGCCAACTGGAAGGCTGCAGAAGGGGTTTTTTTGTGACATCACAGGACCTATTTTCAAAGATTTGGGGGGATGTTTAAAGCTGGATATTTCTGCATTTTAGCATTTCACATGAAAATTCATGTTTCCAACCTTTGGTGATTTTGCTGCCAGATTTCAGTGATATGCTTTTTACTGTTCTTACCAGCTTTAAAGGGTAGAAATTAATCTTTTTTCTCACCCCTTTAAGTTTCCATGCTTATTTATGTGTTCTCATGCCAAAAATTGTGATAGCAAAAAACCCCTTTCATTTTATCACCAAATTTTGGGCACAAATGTAGAGTGCTTGGATTGGAAATGACAGGTGCATATGGGTTGAAGGTGCACAGCCATATAATCCCTTTAAGCATTTCAATGGATCTTCTGAGGCTGATAGGCTGTGAATTTTAATCCTAAATATGAAATAGAGTTCACTGAACAGAAAGATAGTCTCATTCTGAAAGCTGCATAAATGCTGCCCACCATTGTGTTCCATCAGTAAGAAAGATGGGAAAGTTGAGCATATTAAGTATGTTGTTAAATGCATGAACTCAAAAATAACAGAACTTAATTGGCTTTTTCATGTTAATTGCTTGTGAGAATTTTAAACATGATTTCTTAAATTTAAAAATAGTAATAGTAAATAATTATGAATAGTCGGTGCATAGGATTACAGCCTAAATTAAAAAATATTTCAGAAAGAAGATAATCTTTTTAATCTATAGGCTTTTCTTAAATAATTTAATATACAAGATGAAATATTTTTCTCTTGTATGATGTGTTTACTACAGTTAATTAAGTCAGATGACATTCTTCATTTACTTCTGTAAGCTAAGTATTTGACTAGGCACAAAATATAAATTTAGCTACATTGATATAAACTGCAACCATGGCTGATCATGTTGCTACCCTGATCTAATGGCAATTTTGTTGTTGCAAGCGTAAGTTGGCTTTGTTATGCAAATCATATGTTATGTTTCAAGATGTCATTACAAATGTATGAGGCTGGTGTTTCTTTTCACAGATACGTAGTTTATTGCATGAAACTTGTTGATATGCTTTTATCATTTGGAGTTAAACCAATTCTGGTATTTGATGGATGCACTCTGCCTTCAAAAAAGGAAGTTGAAAAAACAAGAAGAGAGTAAGTTATGTTTGCGTATACTAAGAAGCTGGAAATATTCCTTTTTTTAATCTTTCCAACTCAACAGAATAGTGGAAAGAAATTGGGATTCTGTTTTCTAGCAGAATAATACCTCAAAAACAAAGTGGGACCAAATTTGGTAAGAAGGGGCAAATCAGCAAAAGAAAGATTGAGATCAAAATGGATTGGATCTGACTGGGCATTACAGAGAGAAAAAAATCCCCAAGGTATTCTCTACGAGTTGGGAAATGTGTATGTATCTCCCTACTATTATTAAGTAATAGCAATGAACAAGAGCTGTGGGTGACTCAGTGGCTTAATGACACTGGAGATGGTCTCTGCTTCAACAGTTTAAATTTTAGCACTTCATGTCAGGGTGAGCTCCCATTACTCATCTCAGTTTCTGTTCACCTAACAGTTCGAAAGCTTCTTCTATGTGAGTAGATAAATAGGTACCACATTGGTGGGAAGACAAGTTGGTGCTCCATTGATGCAGTCAAATTCCTGCCCACTCTGAACCTTCCCAATTGCGGTGTTTATTTGCAAGGTGACTCCGGAAGGGGCTATGGATGCTGCTGCAGGAAAAGCCACTCATCTTCCTTTCTGGTACAAAGCCCTTCTGTCGGGTACTTTGTCCTACAACAGAGCTGGTAAATTGGCAGCCAAACTATTACTCTGCAATGGCATTATGGTCTTCTGGGTAATATAACAATGCCATATGCTAATAATAATAGTAACAAACATATTATTACTGGACTTTATATTATTGATTATTGTTGTCTTTTATATCCGATTCTTAAGCTTTTATATGGTAAATCTCAAAAAATGTAAAGAGATTTTTGAGGAGAATAGCACAATATTCTACTGATTTGTTATGAATGTGAGACTCTTAGATAATGTACCAGTATTCGTTATATTATTTTGAAGAAAACGACAAACAAATCTCCTAAAAGGGAAACAGCTGCTCCGTGAAGGGAAATTATCAGAAGCAAGAGAATGCTTTGCTCGCAGCATTAATGTTACACACGCAATGGCTTGTGAAGTGATTAAAGTAAGTGTTTATATTTGCTACTATGAATTTCACTTTCCATGTCTTGATTTTGACATTTGCCTTTGGTATCAATCTTAAGTTTGCATAACTTAGTTTAGAACAAAACAATGAATTGTGCTTATTTTATTGTAACCTTTAGTGGCGTATTTATAATAAAAGATATAACTTGAGACAAAAGCATTTTTCCACAATCACTAAATTAAAACGTTTACTATCACAGCTGGGTGGAATCTCCAGCCCCCCTCCGCTCCATTTTTTTTCTGTCAGGGATACATATAAACCTAATACTGATCTGATTGCTGATCTATATAAAAATGATCTATATAAAAATTTATGGACCATTAGTAATCTGGTATGACTGGGTTCTTTTAGAACTGGAAGTGTATTTAGGTTTACAAGGATGGCAATTGATAACAGCCATTGTACAGTCTTTTCATTTCTCCTTTACTTCTGTTTCTCCCCTCCCCCCCATGTGGGTTAGACCGGCAAAATGTTCCCCAGCAAGGAAATGTGTGTCCCCTTCTCAAGTTTCTATGGGCCAAGTCTGTGGAAAGAAAATATTACTGTAACTAAATAGTAAAAGCTGGTTCAAGAACTAGAAAAGTACAGGTAGTCCTCGACTTATAACAGTTCAAAGTTACAATGGCACTGAAAAAAGTGATTTATGACCATTTTTCACACTTACGACCAATGCAGCCTCCCCACAGTCATGTGATCAAAATTCAGATGCTTGGCAACTAATATTTATGATGGTTGAAGTGTCCCAAGATCACATGATCCCCATTTGCAGCCTTCTGACAAGCAAGTCAATGGGGAAGCCAGATTCTCTTAACAACTATGTCACTAACTTAACAACTACAATGGTTTACTTAACAATTGTGGCAGGAAAGGTTATAAAATGGGGCAAAACTCACTTAACAAATGTTTCATTTAGCAACAGAAATGTTGGCTCAATTGTGGTTGTAAGTTGAGGACTACCTGTATAGAGAGTGTAATTCATGAATTCAAGAAAGTGGAGCGAAAGCAGCTGGACTTCATTAGATTAGATTAGATTAGATTAGATTAGATTAGATTAGATTAAGCTTTCCACTTTCAGCATGTGATTTATCCAAGGAGATACAACGTGAATATTGCCACTAGAGTCCTGGAGAGCTAGTATTCTTTGTCCTAAACTCAAATACTGGCTTTTTAGAATCCCAGTCACAATATTCAAGTTCTAGCTAGCAGGTGAACTGTTCATTTATTATAAAGTAGTTTTATATGTTAATGTATAGTATTATGTGAGCATTTTGAATGTTGCATTATATTTGTTTGTTTATTTGCAGGCTGCCCGAGCCCAAGGAATAGATTGTCTTGTTGCACCTTATGAAGCTGATGCTCAGTTAGCTTATCTGAACAAAGCTGGTATGGTCCAAGCTATAATTACAGAGGATTCTGATCTCCTTGCTTTTGGATGCAAAAAGGTAGGAAGTCTACATGGAAAAATCATTCCCTGATCCTCTTTGGCCCAGTCTTTTGCATTCCCTTCCCTTGCCAGCGTTAAATATAGCAAAATGTTATATCTTCAATTAGTTAAGGCAGACTTGAACAACCAACCTAAAAAGAGCCAACAATATGGTTTAGAAATTGGCAGTGTGCAAATTTATACAATAAATTTCTATCGAAAGGTCAGCAGTTCAGCGGTTCGAATCCCTAGTGCTGCACAACGGGGTGAGCTCCCGTTACTTGTCCCAGCTTCTGCCAACCTAGCAGTTCAAAAGCACGTAAAAAATGTGAGTAGAAAAATAGGGACCACCTTTGGTGGGAAGGTAACAGGGTTCCGTGCACTTTTGGCGTTGTCATGCCGGCCACATGACCACGGGGACATATTTGGACAACACTGGCTCTTAGGCTTTGAAACGGAGATGAGCATCGCCCCCTAGAGTCAGAAACAACTAGCACATATGTGTGAGGGGAACCTTTACATTTACCTAATTTATACAAATGAGCATGGATGCTTAGACTTCACTTTTTTCCATATGAGGGAGAATTTGTTTTCATATGCTTAGATCCAAAACTTGATATTTCTAAAGAGAAATCAAAAATTTGTGTGTATGTGTGTGTCTGCATATGAATACATGTGTTTGTAAATATACATGTGTGTGCCCTTGAAATATTTAATTTTAATGTTATCCTTACAAGAAGAGCCAAGGTGGCGCAGTGGTTAGAGTACTGTACTGCAGCTACTTCAGCTGACTGCTAGTTCAGCAGATCAAATCTCATTGGCTCAAGGTTGACTCAGCCTTCCATCCTTCCAAGGTGGGTAAAATGAGGACCCAGATTGTTGGGGGCAATATGCTATTTAGTATACTGTCTTCGTTGTAAGCCGCCCAGAGTCCTCGAAGAGTGGGCAGCATAGAAATACGAAAAATAAATAAATAAGAAGGTAGGTGACTATTATGTTGAAAAAGTATAGTTTATTAAGAACATTTAGGGAGTTCATGAACAAAACTGAGAATAAAACTGGGGACTTTTGATTTCTGATGAATCTCTTTGCCACTACTTTGTACATCATCTCTGCCCTAAACTTAGAAGTATTTGTGATAAGGGCATGTAAAATAGAATGTTCTGCTAATTGCTATGTAATTAATTTCTCGTTAGGCTTAAAATTAAAATAACATTGTACAATGGGACAATTAAATTTTTTATTTAATCCAACTGTAAAATCCTCCAACGTCAATTCAATTAATGTTTCCTTACTTCAAAAATATGCCAATAGTGTTTCTAGTGTGCAGTGCCAACAGTACAAACTGTGACCCATCAAGCCACATGAAATGTGTATTTTTGTTCCTAGCCCTCCTTCTGCCATCTGCGGTATGAGGCACCCACAATATTGTATACTATGTATAGTATATGCAAAGTTTTCAAAACACTACAAAAGTGTTGTATAAGCATGGTTGATATTTGTCGAAATCCCTTAGCAGGCATTTGACAAAATGGTTTTCAAGAAATATTTTTACTACATCTGAGGTGAGTGAGATTAGGTTTTCAGATGTAGCAAAAAGAGAAAGAAAAGTTTACTGTATGTGGCTGCACTCGTACCCTTAATTTAGATAAATGTTGAGTATATTGATACTAGATGAATACTAGATAAAATTAGTAATGTTCAATAACATCAAAATGGTGAGTGGGTTTTTAGGGCAATCAAAGCCCCTTCCCTTTTTGCATGCACATTGAAATGAGGCAGAAGTTTGAACACCTGATCCTATCTACCATTTTGATGTGGTTGATACATCTGGTGGATGTTCCTTGAATATACATATTCATTCATGATTTTGTTTGCATTTCAAGGTGTTTCTTAAAATCGACAAATTTGGAAATGGCTTAGAAATCGATCAAGCTCGCCTCGGAATGTGCAAACAGCTTGGGGATGTCTTTACAGAAGAGAAATTCCGCTACATGTGTATTCTTTCTGGTTGTGACTACCTTCCATCCATTCATGGTATTGGCTTAGGCAAGTCTTGCAAACTAATAAAGATAGCCAATAACCCCGATATTATAAAGGTAATGGGTTCTCTGCATCTTGATTTATCTTGTATTTTCAAAAATCTCTATGGATAATGAGGAAAATCTGCTCTAGAACTTCAAAATGGTCCTTTCTTCTAATGAGGTTTAAGGAAGAAACATCCCCTTGAAGCTGCTTTATGAAACAATATGGTTCCCTGGATTCAAATGCTGAAGCTTCAACAGGAAAAGGGGATTCACCCGAGAAAAACTTTTGAGTTGGGTTTAATGTCATGAATTCTCCCTCTAGTAGTTCTTCCCGTTTCAGATGCTAACATTTTCAAAACCTACCTTTCTCACTTGGCTCTTGACGGTAAAAGTAACTACTGTTTTTGGTTCTGAGTAGATAAGGCATTAGCAGGGAAGCAATCAAGGTAAAAAGTGAAAGTGGTTAGAATGGGTGGGGGGAGAGTTAAACCAATTGTTGGTGGCACTTAAAGTGCCACCAAATCTCTGCCTAAGAGCTTTCTACATATACTTTTAATTACTGCTACATCTGCTTTGTCTTCAGCAGACCATCCTTTGTGTATGCTAGCTGTTACCAACACCGAGCTAGTTAATTTGCCATCTTAATTTGCCATAGGTTCTCGGGCAGAAATGGGCAACCTGTGGCTCCTATTGAACTATAGCTGTATCCTGTATCTCTTATTATTAGCCGTGTAGCTGTGCCTGCTGGAAGCTGTAGTTCAGCATCATCTGTAATACAGCTGGTTGCCTACCAGCATTCTGTGACATAAAAGCATCTTAGATAACAGGTGTAGCTCTGCTGTTTTTTCAGAGTTCTTTTAGGCCAGTTGTCACTTAATAAACAAATAGATCAAATAAAAAAGGCCTAATTTTTTCCCTTTCTTATCAGGGTCCCTAAAATAGGAGGAGCAGCTCATTAAACTGCCCTTTCTCCATAACCCTGGATTCTAAGAGATGAGAATCTGTAGCTACAATTGATAAATATATTTGTCACAGGGTGGCAGCACTGGATACAAAAGGAAAAAGATGCTTGGATGATAAGCAGGTTGTATTTGTTGGTATTTCCTAAGCATCCGAGTCATTTCATAGTATCATCAGCCGTTTGCTGCAACACAATTCCAGGAAAAGATGTGGCAGATAGATGCTACATGCACATACTCACAAGCTCTAAAGCACCTTTCCCCCCTACAACTCAGAAGTGTTGCACAATAAGCAGCTAAGAATTTTCCTCTGAGGAGTTCAAGGTCTCTGAGGAGTTCAAGGTCTCCTATGACGGATGTCCCTGTTGTTGTGCATGACTCGGTATAAGTCATTAAGTTGAGATGGATGGATTTTACATTTATCGGGTATTCAGGCCATTGACTTAAAACATTTCAGAATTTGCCTCACAACAGTATGTGATGATCTGTAAGAAAGGCATATGGTTGTTTGTGTTGGATAATAATTAGTGAAGGTCTTTGGCTTTCACAGCAAATTCAAGACTAGTCAACACTGTCATCTACTTGTTTCTTGTCACAGGATAGTAGAAATTAAAATGATGACATGTGAATGTTTGGCTTGGATCTGGAACTCACTTTCCTTCTTCCCCACTAACCTCCATTTTTTATCTCTTTCTTTTTCTCTTTTTTGTTGGATTTGACCAGGGCAGCATAAATATATCTCTGAGGTTTTTTTAAAAAAGTATTATAATTTGACAATGATAATGTATTTTGGGATAAGTTGCTATCACTGACAATCAGATGATTTCATTATAGTCAAGGAAGTCAAATTTGTTACTGCTTGATACACACACACACACACACACACACACACACACACACACACACATGCATATAGGCTACTGCCATCGTAAGCTTATAATTTCTTTCCCACAATTTGTCCCAATGTTCTAACTCAATATTGTAGCAGAAATTTCTGGCCCAGTTTATCGTTGTCTCTTTTACTGTCTCTTCCTCCATTTTATATCTTAAAAGAAAGTTGTATATTTTAGTGATCATTTTTCCTCCCGTTCCTTGCAATATTTTGTCTAATTCCAATTGTTTCTCATATATGCCATATTGGTCACCGTCTTTTTTGAATCTTGTTTTAATTTGTAAGTAAGGCCACCATTCCATAGCAATTCCTTGTTTTTTCAAGTCCTTGGCCAATTTTAATTCTCCTTTGTTATCCAAGAGTTCTGCGTAGCTCACCATCTTATAAAGATCTGTAGTGTTTGGATAGATCATTGCCTCCATCGTCGATAACCAAATTGGGATCTTCGTGTAGTGATTTTTTTCCCCCCAGATTGCTTGTAGTTTTCAAGGAGATCGTTATGACAAAAAGTGTTCTATTCTGTCCTTGCTACTCAGTTGATTCAAGGGAGCAGGTGGGATTCTCATGATAAATGTTCTTATTTAGGAATGCATCCAATTTATTTCCTCCAGCATTCAGGTAACTGAGCATGGCAGGTACCATTTTCTAGAGATGTGGTAAAGTTGGGTTTGTGCCCCAGCATCTCAATATAATCAAAATCTATCAGTTCAGTTTATGGGGATTGGAACTGGGTGGGTGGGCTTATCCAAGCAGCGTAATAACTCACAATAATATGCAAGTTATGCAAAATCAATCAGAATGCAATTCAGACAGACAAGGAGCCTGGATAGCTCAACAGACAGAGCTCTGTAATTTAAGACCAGCTGTCTGCAATTAAAAGTAAGATCGAATCCCGCCAGGCTCAAGGTTGACTCAGCCTTCCATCCTTTCTAAGGTAGGTAAATTGAGGACCCAGTTTGTGGGGGCAATAAGCTGACTTTGTATAAATATACAAAAGTATGAAGGCTATTGCTTAATGCATTGTAAGCCGCCCTGAGTCTCCGGAGAAGGGCGGCATATAAATCAAATTAAAAAAATAATAATTAAAGAACCTTGACTCCCAGCTCAGTTTCTGTACTGGAAATTAGTTTTTATTTCTTCCTCTGTAACAACTCAATCTACATTATCCGGAGGTGATTTCTAGGGTATCCTCCTATTTAAAAAGAGCTCATCATGCTTTCAGAAGCTGATTTGGAATCATCTAATTTAGGTAACCCTTTCAAAGAACTTCCATACAAGAGAAGAAATGGGATTGGATTTAAATTTGCCCAGTGGACTGTGGAAAAAGTTGTCTAATATTGAGGTTACACATCAGGATTCATTGAGAGACAAGTGATCCAAGCTTCTTAACTCTTATTCAGAAAGCATCTTCTTTCTTCTTTTGTTAATTCCCAATTATTTTAACAATGTTTCTCCTGGGGAACTGAGAGCAGAAATTTTCCTAATTTTCCTACTAACTATAACTTTATGTAGATGCTTGCTCCTGTATCATCTCCTCGCTGACAGATCTGGACATTAGGATAGAGGATGGTTTTTTTTCCCCTGTGAATGTATTTCCTGTTTCAGAGGATGTACCACTTTTCACATAGCAAGTTTTCCAACCTCATGCAGCTATGGTTTGATTTCCTTTTCATACTGGGTACCTTAAAAGCAGTGGTGCTGCTTTCCTAGGCTTGCTCTCTATTTTAATGAATAGCAGAAAGAAGCTGTGCTCACATGATATCAAAAGAACTTCTGAATTATCCTTGAAGGGAAGCCCTATTATTTTCTTATTATGTTTTTGATCTATGCATGTTTGTTTGAATTATATTTAGGCTTGTTATACTTTTATAGTTTTGTAATTGGAAGAGAAAAGTTCTCTTTCATCCTAGAGACAGTTGTGCAACTTTTAGTTGTCCCTATAGAAAAAAAAGAGGAACAGTTCTGTGTTTAGGATACTCTCTACTTTAGAAAATAATCTTTCACATAACTCAGATGTTCTAGATTTTTTTCATGCAAAGTCCAAAGCACTGATATGTAGATTCATAAAGGTATTGACTTAGATATTGACTTTCTTTCTGAACATCTGTTTCTAAGATCATTAGGGAATTATACGATAGGAGGAGAGATGATTATGGAAATTGTCCCCTAATGTGACTAAAGAGATTATTTATAAACTAAGCACTTGTGTTTGCTATTACCCATGAGCACTATTTGTTCATTTTCCTGACAGGTCATTGGAAAAATGGGTCAGTATTTAAAAATGAATATTTCGGTAACTGAAGAATACATACAAGGATTTATTCGCGCTAATAATACTTTCCTCTATCAGTTGGTTTTTGACCCAGTCAGAAGGAAACTTGTTCCACTGAATGCTTATGAAGATGATATTGATCCAGAAACTCTAGTTTATGCTGGAAAGTATCCTTTATCAAATAAAAATGTAATATACTGAGAGGGCATAAAATGTTACCATTGTTTCTATGTCAGTTGGTAAAATCCTTAAGCACTGCTATTGCAAAAAAGGAATTGTTTCCAGATCAATTGCTATTTAGATTTGATTTGGCTTATGTTGATTCCCTTCAGAATAGTATTAAGCTTGAATAAATAGTAATGTTTTTTCAAATAATATAAGCCATTGTAGGAGGCCTGCTATTTCATAATCTCATTGAAACCTCCAGGAAAATGAAGTTGGGATTAAGTTATATGCAGTCTTAATCCCTCAGATAGCTATTAAGTTATTTAAGTTTATATCTACTTAAAACAAAGGTTGAAGTTTGTTTTTCATATGTTGTAAAACTGTATGAACATGTCTATGTGAATTGTGCAGAGTTATGAACTCCATAAAATTAAACTATATAAAAAAGAAAGTTCTAATTAAAAGTGGTGCTTTTTCTGAGATTGATTCATTTAGATACTTTGATGATAGGACTGCTTTTCAAATTGCACTTGGAAATAAAGATATTTTCACAATGGAGCAAATTGATGACTACGATCCTGATGTATCACGGGTAATATTTTGTATCTAAAAAAATATTTTAATGGTCTATCAAGAACAATTCTGTCCTTGTGTTTTTGCTTGACTTTGAACTTAGACTTAGATAAATCTGAAGTATATAGAGTTATACATTTTATGCCAGGATTTGATACATTATACTAAAAATCCTGTATCAAAACTACAATTTTAGATAATGTATTAGTTAAGAACCACTTGGAGGCACTACAAAACTATTTTTGTCCTTGTTGAGTCTCTTCAGGCATAAGTATCCTCTGTGCTAAATATTCTGTATTCAACCCTTTTATGTGATTTGATTTGAATTGACAGGAGGACTTGCTTGTTAACTATACATTAGATTTGACTTTATACAGTAAGTATCTTGGGTTGGTTGTCAATAACTTTTAGAAAAGGAAGTTCCATAGACGCTATGCTGAAAAGCCTTCCTTTTAAAAAAAAATAGTCTCATTGGAGAATTTTCTGATTTTGGGCCTCATGTGATGCCTTTTTTGTGATTTTTCAGAAATCATGGAAAATTAGCATAATGTCAGAGAGAACTGGAGAAGGACAATTGTTCCTACTTTCAAAAATAGGAGAAAAGGACTCATAATTTCAGTCAATTCATATCGATACAAGCAAAACTCCAGAGAGACTATTAAGCAGTCAGTTTAGAAAATTGTTTTGAAAAAAAAGTGACATAAAAATTATTTATTTCTCATGTTATAAAGCAATTAGCTACCGTGTTTCCCCGAAAATAAGACCCTGGCTTATATTTTTTTTGAACCTTGAAATAAGCACTTGGCCTTATTGCCATGCGCTCAAAAGCCCAATTTGGCTTATTAACAGGGGATGTCTTATTTGGGGGGAAACGGTATATATTCTTAATATTTAGTGTTACTATATGTTTTGTTGTTTAAATTCTAATATAAAATTTTGGTTAATGTCAGAAATAAATTTAAATACTAAGATTCAGGAGAATCTTGACAAGTTGGAGCAATGGACAGAAACACAGCAAGATAAATTTCACCGGGACAAATGCAAACTCCTGGGATCATATTTGGCAATAGTTCAGGCAGCACAAAAGAAAAAGATCTGATGACTTTGTAGAACATAATCTGGAGAAGAATTGACAGCTGCAGGACACAGAGCTATTTTCAAGTGTCTGAAAGGCTATTGTATAGAAGACAATACAGAATCGTTCAGAGTTAAACCAGTTTTGGTCAGTACATCATCTGGAAAAACCAAAGCCATTGCATAACTAAAGTCATTATCACATAGGCAGCTGTAATTCAAGAGTTTCCCAATCAGAAAGATATTAAGGCATATATGACTTGAAAAGATTGCAACGGTCAATCTTTTCAGTAGTCTTGATCACTGTCCTACGTTCCCTTTGTTCAGTGTCCAATGGCAAGGTACCAAAATATGATTGAGAAAACTCTAAACTAGTAATAAAATTATTTTCAGTGTAATTTAGAGAAACAGAGTAATATAACTTTATGTTTTTCTTTCTGTTCTTTTGGTATAGCCTGTATTACCAAGAAGCCGCAGCTGGGATGTGAGTTATACTCATGAGAAGTCATCCTATTTAAAGAGTATTTGGAGCAGGGACTATAAACCCTGTTTTACTGCAAAAATTGTAACAAATTCAACACCTTTGCTAGAGAAATCCACTACCCGAGGAGTTGAGCAGCTAATTAACTTAAAAGGACTCAAACTTCCTAGCAAAATGCTAGTGGCAAAAAGACCAAGGCATGGTATGATTGCTACATTTTTAATCACACACACATACACTTCATATATATATGTATGTATGTATGTATGACACAAAGTCTTAATCTAATTTTATCTTTAGCATGTAAATCTTGAATGCTCAATACAATGGTTAAGGAAAAATAAGCATTTACCCATAGCATCTTTCTTAATTCCTTATATATATATTCTATACATCACATTATGTTTAAAAAAAACATAATTTGTTTATTTCTTTTGACTCTTCAATTTTTCTTTTTCTCTTTTGGGGTAAACTAGTATACAGCTATAGTATTTGTCTACTCTATTAATATCAATCTATTAAAAATGCTGATATAGATCTAGTTTCTAGTAGAATTGAACTTAATTCATCTTTTATATATTTAGAAGAAGTATCAGAAGATGAACTGATAAGCCAGTATTTTTCGAACTCAAAAAAAAACAAAACAGAAAAATGTGATGAGAACCAGCAACGTTTTAGTGGAACATCTGCAGTCTGTGCTTCCCAGGACTCATGCAAAAATAAGGACAATTCTTGTGTTCAGCCCAGGCTTAGAAATAAATTTGCCACTATTTTTCAGAAGGAGAATGAAAACAATGGTGCAGTGGTTGTTCCAGGAACCAGAAGCAGGTATGTGTCTTTAAACTGCGTTCCTGCAATTTCAGTTATTTTTTTAAAAAAAACAAAATAATATTTTTAAAAAAATCTTAAACACTATCAATAGAATCAGATAGTCTAATCAGGATTACACACTATATTATCAAATATAATTAATAATAATAATACTTTATTCAATATGGAGCTCTCCATGTGAGACTGTGCTGGCTGAGAATTCTAGGAATTGCAGTGTCTACATCAGTATTTTTCTACCTTGGCAACTTTAAGGTGTGTGGATTTCAACTCCCAAAATTTTCTAGCCAGTAAGCTGGGGAATTCTGGGAATTGAAGTCTACAAACCTTAAAATTGCCAAACTTGAAAAACATTAGTCTACACAATTAGAGCCTTAGGAACACCTGATTGTTTGACATGTCAAAAAGTGACATGAGGGATCTATGTGATTAATGTCTTCAACTCTTATAAGAATCTATAGATATGCAGTCATTTTTATGGACTTAAATGTTAAAGCATTTAAATTACAAATTGCCAATGATAAGCTGATGAGGCAAAGGATGACATGAGGATGTGGCCATAAGCACCTCAGGAATATTTTTTTTTAAAAAAGCACTTTTAAAAAGTTAATTGCATAAATAAAGGTTGCCACTGTTTGATGGCAGTTCAATTACAATTCAAGTTTATACAAGCAAGATTTTACTTTGATTTCTTCCGAGGCATCTCCCAAGTGAGACTATTCTAAATATTCTGTATTGGGTTATAATTAGTAAATACTTTGCAGACTATGTGAACAAGCTCCCATCACTCGATCCCTAGCCTCTGCCTACCCAACAGTTCGAAAGCATGCAATATACTGAGTAGATAAATGGGTACCACTTTGGTAAGACAAAAACTTAGCTGCGTTCATTTTGTGTTGAGAATGGAAGCCGGCACTGGACATGGCTGGAGGAGAGGAGAGGCATTATGACATGAGACAAGGCGAGACTAGAGGAGAGTCCAGAAGAGCCAGCTACCTGAGCACCCCTCATTGTTTGGTGTAAAAGCAAGTTCGGCCCTACAGAGGAATTATTGAGTCTGTCATCTGCACCTCTATAACTGTCTGGTTTGGTTTGGTTCTGCAACTCAACAATATAGACACAGACTTCAGAGGATAATTAAAACTGCAGAAAAAACAATTGCTACTAACCTGCCTTCCATTGAGGCCCTGTATACTGCACGAGTCAAAAAGAGGGCTGTGAAAATATTTACAGACCCCTCACATCCTGGACATAAACTGTTTCAACTCTTACCCTCAAAACAACGCTATAGACCACTGCACACCAGAACAACAAGAACAGTTTTTTCCCAAACACCATCACTCTGCTAAACAAATAATTCCCTCAACACTGTCAAACTATTTACTAAGTCTGCATTACTATTAATCTCATCATTCCCATCACCCATCTCTTTCCACTTATGACTGTATGACTGTAACTTTGTTGCTTGTATCCTTATGATTTATATTAATATTGTTTCCTGATTGCTTATTTGTACCCTATGACTATCATTAAGTGTTGTACATTATGATTCTTGATGAACGTATCTTTTCTTTTATGTACACTGAGAGCATATGCACCAAGACAAATTCCTTGTGTTTCCAGTCACACTTGGCCAATAAAAAATTCTATTCTATTCAGTGCAGCAAGGATAGATGTAAAAGTGCCAAACAGAATGAATTAGCAGTCTAGCTTTCAGGACTGCATTGTGTCTAATGTGTAGATATCCCTGACACTGTATCCCATATGCAATATCCCTCCCTCTCTCTCTCTCTCTCTCTCTCTCTCTCTCTCTCTCTCTCTCTCTCTCTCTCTCTCTCTCTCTCTCTCCCTCCCTCCCTCCCTCCCTCCCCCTCTCCCTCTCCCTCTCCCTCTCCCTCTCCCTCTCCCTCTCCCTCTCCCTCTCCCTCTCCCTCTCCCTCCCACCCTCCCTTCATTAGTAGGGACTTCATTAGACACGGGCAATACTTTCTTCTGTTTATTTCTGATCTTATATATTCTGTGTATGAAAAAAAAACCCAAGAAGGCTATTTACGTTAGCTTAGAATCACAAAATATTTTTTCTTAATTGTTAAATAAACAAAGGCTATGCCACCAAGCCCTAATATGCATAGTATGTTCATGTAAAGCTATTTATTATTTCACTATAGAATGTAATGAATTTAGAAAACACGATTCAGTGTTCTGAACCTCAAAGATTCTAGTTATAATGCAATTATGACAGATTTGCATTTATGTTGCAATGTGTTCAACATATTTATTTGATTCATCTCCTGGCTTTCTGGCTGAATGACATGACTTTCATGCCTTTAGAACCTGTGTTATATATGCATCATCTGATTCACAGATGTTTTTAACATTAAAAATAAATATTAACTAGCGTGTTTTGACATATTACATAAGCACCGTAAAACTATTGAGAGTGGTAAGAAAGCATAGGTCTAGCATAGGTTGTTATAATTCACTAATTTCTAATTATTTCAGCATATGTCCATAATTTTAACTTATGTTCATAATTTCCTTTTTCAGTAAAACTGTAACATTTTAACATGATTAGATTAATGCACACAGTTTTTAATATCTCTCATTTCTTCTTATACTCACTCAACATATGTTAGGTTTTTCTGCAACATTGGAGATCTGCCTGAGACTATATCAAAGAATAAAACTGACCAGCCTCTACAGGACAATGAGGCTGATAGTCCAACTAAGGAAATAAACAAATTAACAGAAGACCAGAGTCCCTGTTCATCGGAGACTGGAGAAATAGAAAGACTCTTCTCAACCACACCTGGGGTAGGACAGTCTAGCTGTTTCACTTGGTCTAGAAGCTTTGCAGAGAAATCTTCAACTCCTAGCCTATCACAAAGCATAGCACTGCTAAAGCAGTATCAAAGACCCAGTAAAGATACAAGTAAAGACTATAGTGTGACTGACTCACAAATAACCTCACCAGCAAATAAAGAGTCTGATGAAGAGACATCACCTTTAAAAGAACTGCGGTGTAAATCAAAACAGAATCTTGACAAGCTGTTGCAAAGCAAGGTGGATACTTCAGAAAAGTCTCCAGTGACCAAGAAAAATGCTACACCTGCCGAAGTAAGATTATTCTATGTTTTAGTTAAGCAGTTTATTAAATTGTCATGGCACTCTCAAGGGATTGTCCAAATCTGTTCTTATTTGTTGCAATAGCTACACATCTGGCTCTCCCTTCATAAAATAACTTTTGTTTATGAAACCTCAAAGTCTGCCTGCCTGCCTGATAGTCTGTTTATTGCGGTAAACGAATACATTTTAATCTGATTAACTGTTAAGAGTGTCGGAACGTGTTAAGCGATAAGATGTTTTCATTTTCTAATAGACATTCCGATATATATCATCATTGGTTTTAATAGGGCTGATTTTCATGAAAGTTGGTACAGGATTATACCCTGTTTCCCTGAAAATAAGACATCCCCTGATAATAAGCCTGATTGGGCTTTTGAGCATATGCACTAAAATAAGCCCTCCAGCCCCCCCCCAAAAAAATAAACCCTCCCCAAAAATATTTAAACACATGCATAACCAGTCCCTGCCATTTCCTCTGGTTAGGGTTAGGGAGACAGAGCTGGAAATCAGATAAAACTGCAAGAGAAGCCGCGACTTGCTCCATGTACCCCAAAATAATAAGACCTCCCCGAAAATAAGGCCAAGTGCTTATTTTGGGGTTCAAAAAAATATAAAACATCATCTTATTTTCGGGGAAACACGGTAATTGTGTCACTTTGCTAGTTATTGGAAATTAATTCTAATATCACTTTTAAGAAGCATACATTACTGGGTTGAAAAATCATAACTGTTTTGCTCTACTTCATTTAGGTATAGCTTCAGCCATTTTACTTTTAAAAATAACATGGAGTTCACATTTATGGTAAAATAATGCCTGTCTTTTTTTTTTAATGGCAGGAATCTGACAGCAGTCCAGAACCAGATGATAATCTAAATTCTCAGATCCTTCCATTTTCAGAATGTAGAGATAATAAGAACACAGTTTCCAAAAATATGGTATATCTTTTTCCTCTTTTTCATTTATAATTCTTGCTTTCTATCTCAATACTAAAGTATGACTTGCAGACAGGACCTGTTTTAACATGTATGGATTAATTATAACATATTCTAGATATTACTTATGATCACCACCATCCTGTGATATAACTAAAATATTACTCCTGTTCTCCCGTTACCTCAGAGTTATTCCTAGTACTTTGAAAGTACAGGTAGTCCTTGTCTTACAGCAGTTCAATTAGTGACTGTTTAAAGTTACAACGGCACTGAAAAATGTGACGACAACTTTTCACACTTACGTCCATTGCAGCATCCCCATGGTCACGTGATCAAAATTCAGATGCCAGATTGACTCTTAACAACCTTATTACAAACTTAATCACTTCAGTGATTCACTTAACAACTTGGCAGGAAAGATTGTAAAATGGGGCAAAACTCGCTTAACAAATTTGTCACTTAGCAACTTATGTGGTCATAAGTTGAGGACTCCCTGTATACATAGGGTTTTCATATGACTAATGTTAGGCTGCAATAGCTGCTTGCAAGTGATGTAGGCCTCTTTTCAAATAGCTAAAACTACAGCTGAGCTATTTGATACGAGATTCAGACTTTAGGCTCTATCTTCTTTCACCTTTATTTTAAACAGAAGTAGTTTGGCGTCATATGCAAATTCAGTGAGCTTGTTTCAACCAAAGTAAGCTTTAAATGAAATCTGAAAATCTTTGATTTGACCCTGAGATCTATCATAAAATCATTAAATTGCCTAAGGCATCCCAGCTCAGGCTGCCAATTGCAGTACAATTGATAAGGCTTATTTAATTAAGCATGTATGGAGTGCTTTAAATCATGCAAATCTTATTATTTCAGATCATGTTATTTTTTTCACCTTTTGCACAAACAGGAAAGAGAGAATAAGGAACGCTCTCTCCTGAAGCTCACTACAGAGATCTATATCATGGTTTCAGTCAAAGTTGTGCAGTATTTTTTAAACTGAGAAGTTACTTTATATGCTAGAACCATCAAACACTGTATTTGATTTCATTTTAAGATCACATTTAGTTAACAGAGTATAAGTTATATATATTTGTAATGTTCCACTCTGATGGTAAGATTTTGGATTAGGTTGAACACAGCTGGTTTCAATAGTTGATCAAACATGGTAACATTGGATTTTTTCCCCTCTGTTTCTTTAATTTAGTTTCCTTAGTGGGAGAATATTGTTAATTTTCCTTTTGGAAATGATATTAGTCATTTGATCCCTATTGAGTAAAAATTCCAATACTGTTATTTATCAAGAGAGAATTAACACTGAGCAATGAAGCCTCATATATATATATATATATATATATACACTGAAAAGTTTGTAATGGCTGATTTATGTTATTTTAAGCTTTATTTTTGGTGATTTATTGTTTTTTTAATTCTCTGCTGTAAGCCATTTTTAATAAGCTTTGCCTACAGAATCCGCAAAATGTCATTAGTTGATTAAAATACTTCTTCATATTCTTCAGAATTATACTGACATCTTGTGGTTAGTTACTTCTTTTTCCTCATTCTTGAAGTATGTGTATATTATTAACCATTGTTTGCATAATTGTATTTGTATTTTAATAACAACATGGTTTGGATTATATTGTTTTCAGTGTGTTTTAATACTGGTTAACGTTAAGATTTTAATACAAGTGAAACTTTCAGAAATATTTTGGGGTGAGTTTGCATAACAATTAGATTAAATGGAATTGTTTCTAGTTATTATATTGTAAGAAGCCCGACTATTTTTCTCAGCATGTTATATGAATCATGCTGTCCCACTAACCCAGTTTGTTTCGATGTAGCATCAAATGAAAATCCATTGTCCGTTGCTAATTTGGGTTTAGAGTTAAGTGTGCTATACAAATCCAGTCTTTAAGTGTTTGAAATGATATGCATGTTCAACTATAAAAATGCTTTTAGTAGCTGTCAAGTAGTGTCAAGTCTCTTGGTGCTCTCTGAACTAGGCAGTTTCCTTGCAGTGGTTTCACTGCCAAACTAGGTAATGTGCTTGCACTGATGATGTTACCTAGTTTGGTAATAAAATGACTGCAAGGAAACCACCTAGCTCAGAGAGCACCAAGGATCCCACAGTTCATCCCTGAAGTTACAAATATTTTCGTCTATCAATGTCTACTCTTTACAGGGACAATTTATAAGACTTCACTGAAACAAAATAATTTTTTTACACTCTCTCTCTCTCTCCAGATTTCTGCATTATGTAGAACCAATTTTCTAAAATCTCCTATGGTGACAAAATATAAATTACTGATGCCTGCCAAAGTTAGTGGCTTAAGCAAGAAAATAACAAGTATAAAGAAAAAACACCACGATGCTGAAAACAAGTCAGGACTGCAGGTGAAAATTAATGATCTCTGGAAGAGCTTCCAGTTCAAAAGGTGAATCTCTTTTAATCTAACTGTTCATTTGTTTTATTTTAATGTTCTGTGGAAAAAGGGAAGTATTGATGAAACAATATATGGTCCTAAAACATGGCATTAGCTTATTACTTTTCAACAGAATAGTGCATTTATAGTCCTTAAAGTAACCATTTGCATCCCCAAAGAATTAAGTTTGTCTGCTGCTGGAGGCGGCCAAGAGTGGAGATAAGGGAGGTGGGACATAAATATTTAAGAGAATTCATTTTGCCTCTAATTTTAGGAGTATTTGTTGAATTCCATCCTCTTTAAATGATTAGGAATAAAATATATACCAAAGAAACTTTTATCTCCTGTGGTTGTAGCTTTATTAACTGCAGAATTCTTCCATTGGCTTAATCTTTGCATTTATCTACAGATAATGGATTTAACTCTGATTTATTTACATATTTCTTTACTCATAACAAAATATACATGTTCTGAGGGATTATTTTTAAGGTCAGAACAAAACCAAACTATCAGTTATCATTTTACCGATTCCTCTTCTATGTCTGCTAAAGTATTAATTTTTATCTTCGAGGCAGTTTTCAGAAATAAGTTTTCATTCCTTCTAGCTTCACTATTTTCCCATAAAGCAGTTTCTCCTTGGCTTTGCTGATACCTCCTGCTGCTGGGAATAAAGAGCTTGCAACTTCTTGAGACAAAAGTAGTATCTTTTCTTCCATCTTGGGTAACTGACTTTGGCAGGACTTACTTTCCAAAAGTAGTGGGGAGGTAATGGAGAGAAAGAATAATCCAGCCAGCCTGTTGTTTTTATTGGTATGCAGTAAAAATGTAGCTCTGAGGAGACTAACAATAAATCCAATTCACTTTAAACTTTGTTAATACTCCTCTACACCACTATTAACCATACATTTTTTTTGCTTGTAGGGAATCAGAAATACTACCTTCCTGTAGAAAATCAAAACCATTGTCTCCAATTAAAGATAACAATAACCAACTCCCTCCAGACACATGTGATGAAACTTTTGATAACTGCAATGGAAAATATTTCAGTAAAGTGGTACTGCAGATCTGAGCAATTCTGTAATCCCTGTTTAATTTCTGCATGAATTTATATTATTTCTGGACACAAAAAAATCAAAGTAACACTTGTATATGTATATATAGACTTCAGCTAACATTATCAACTTCTGTTTTGAAAGAAGCAAAATGAAACAATATTATGCTTTTTGATGCATTGAATAAAATCTTTTGATACAAATAGATTGCTTGACTATATCATATGTATGAATGCAAAAAAGCGTTTTTGGAAAAAGTCAGCAAACTGAACAATGCTAAATCTCTGCAACAAAGTGGGTCCAAATAATTCAATAAAGGAAGTAAAATCTAAAAAGTTAGGAAAACGGGTATTATATTTAAATATATAAATTATATTTTATAATTAAAAATTTCTTATGCTGAATTTCATACAACCATAATCAAGTGGGGATGATAGTGGATTACAAAGAAGTTCTTGAATTATGGCAGTTCTTTAAAATATCTAAAATATTCTAAAATTGAAGGAAGTGTTTCCCTCTTGTACCTCTACCGAAACACATTATTCTCCTGTCAGGGTGGTCACGGCAGTCAGGATAGGATGGGAGGCGACACGGGTGCGAGCTGTTTAGGACTGAGTCTGCAGAGGAAACGAAGCCCCGCCTTCCTGCTCCTGGAGTCAGTTTTTTCGACTCGGTGGAGTAGGACAGGCGTGTCTCATCGATTTCCTCGTCAGACCCAGCTATTTTTAGCTCAATTCCAGCGTGAACGTTTTTCGGATTCCGCTGAGGACCGCTAGACGGTGGGGCGTTCAGCGGCAGACCCCTCTATAAGCGCAAGTAAAACTTTTCGCCAATCCAACTTGCGGCATTAGTTCGTTTGGGCTGCGACTCGGGCTTTGCCCTGCAGCCGGGAAGCGCGAAGGCCATTCCGCGCCAATTGCCCAAGGCTCCCTATTGCCGCCACTCGGAGAGAGAGATCTGCTCCTGATTTAGAGGTTTCTTTGGGCTTTTTGTTAACTTCGGGCTCCAATTTGGCAGCAGCGGTCGATCCCAACAGCACAGTGAGTTGATTACTTGCCTCACTTAAAATTTACCGCCCGTTCCGGAGGTTTCAAGATGGCGGACGCCACTTCAAACGCCGTTTCCCGCTCAAAGAAGAGCAAGGAGAAACGAGCCCGGGAGCCCGATCCGGAGGAAGGCTGCTCTAGGCCCCAACCTTCTAAGAGGGCTAGGCCCCAGGAGGTCCCTAGACCATCAGGGAACCGCTCTTCAGCCTCCTCTAAACACACCAGGGATGAGGAGCGTCGCCATAAGGCAATAGAGAAGGCCTTTCATAAGGCTTCGACTTCCTCCTCATCGGCTCGAGACAAGACCCAGGCCTCAACGCTAGCACGAAAGGAGAGCCATCCAGAGGTCCAATCCATTTCCCCTGGGGTGCCTTCTCTTTCTCCGGATCGATCCACTCAGGAGGACACTGTCTCGGATTCCGACGCGGCAGCAGTCTTTCAAGGGGACCAAAGCGGAGCGGTAGGGGTCCCGGAGCCAAAGCAGTCCTCACAGGTGGCAGACCCTCCCCCGCAGGGTCAGACTGTCCCTCTAGCCTCAACAGTGACTAACCAGGGTCAAACCATTTCTCCTGATTTAGCTAAGTTAATTGCTCAATCAATAAGAGAGGGCATCGCCCAGGGCTTGCAAGAAAGAACCTCCTCTCGGGTCTCGGAGTATCTGCATGACCAGGCTCTCTCTATTCGTTCTGACCCCATTGATACTAACAATGTTCGTCAGGAGCGAGCTATCTCTCCTTCCAGGGCCAGTCAAGGTTCCATTTCGGCAGAAGAAGAAGGAGAAATATTGGTAGACCAGGACCTTTCGGAGGATGAAGTATTACAGCCTGATCAGCCCTCCTTCATTGGTCTCTTTAGACCTCAAATGTTCCGGTCTCTTCTATTTAAAGCTCAGACTACTACTCGCTTGGGCATTCCCGGTTCTAAATCTACAGATCAGACTTCTTCCTCTGATCCAGCTTCAGCTTTGTTTGAGGAACCTTCCATTATGACGGAGACTATTCCCACTCCAAAGTTGTTCTCCGATGTCTTGCAGAGACAATGGAACCTTCCTAGCTCAGGTCCGGTGCCCAACTCCTTAGATCGACGCTTTTACCACTTAGCGTCGGAATTCTCTGAGCTTTTGCAGGTGCCTAAGGTGGATGCTCCAATTGTGGCTCTAGCTTCTCCGACGCCCTTGTCGGGGCCTTCAGAGGAATCTCTTCGACCGGAGGATCGAAAAGCAGAGAAATCGCTGATTAAAGCCCATCAATCTTCGGCATGGTCTACCCAAGCATCGTCTGCGGCCTCCTTTTTTAATAGAGCCTCGATCCTATGGCTTAAACAATTGCAAAAATGCATTCCGGCCTCGGATGTCCGTTCACACCAAGATATAACCAAGATCCTTGCGGTGGTGGAATTTTCGGCCGACGCCACCTTGAATGCGGCACGTTTTTCAGCCAAGGCCATAGGTTCCACAGTTACCTCACGAAGATTGCTCTGGTTAAAAAACTGGCAAGCTGACATCCGCCACAAGTGGCGCCTAGCATCTTCTCCTTATGCAGGAGTCAATTTGGGGCCCCCCTGGAGCCACTACTTGTTGAAACCCGCGACCACCGTAAAATTTTACCATCCCTCTCTCGTAGGTCGGACTACCGCCAACCGAGTTCCTTTCGGTCTTCATCCTTTCGTTCTTCAGACTCAACAGCCTTCCATCAGCGCTACCAACGTTCCTACCAGAACAGAGGTACTCCTCTCCAGGATAACCAGGTCAGACAGGGTTCCCGTTTTCCCTCCAGGAGAAGTCAGCGTGGGGGCCGGGGACGACCCTTTCGCAGAGCTCGTTAAATTTCCCCAATCTTCTGCGATTGGAGGGCGTTTAGCTCTTTTTGGCTCCAAATGGGAGTCTACTGTGTCAGATAATTGGGTTAAGAATGTAATTAGATTCGGCCTTCCCCTCGAGTTCAAATCCATTCCCCCTCAATTATTTTTACGTTGCCCAGTTTCCCTTAATAGTGCTAAGAGGGCCCGGGTGGAGGCTTCCATTAAGCACCTTTTATCCTCTAGGTCTATTCAACCAGTCCCAGCCTCCGAATTTGGAAAGGGATTCTATTCCCGATTATTTCTCGTCCAAAAACCCTCGGGGGATTGGCGCCCCATCCTCGACCTTAAATCCTTAAACCGGCACCTAACTTATCGCCGGTTCAAGATGCAATCCCTTCAAACTATTTTGCTTTCCCTTCAGGTGGGAGATTTCATGTCATCTATTGACTTGACCAAGGCCTACCTCCATGTCCCTATCCTTCCGGAACACCGTAAATACCTTCGTTTTTATTATAATGGGAAACATTATCAATACCGTGCCCTTCCCTTTGGCCTTTCCTCAGCACCCAGGGTCTTCACCAAAATTATGGCTTCCCTCATGGCCTATGTCAGTAATCTCCCCATAAGGATTCTTTTTTACCTTGACGATATTTTAATTTTGTCCCGATCGTCGGCTCAGGCCTACCGGGATCTAAATTCGACCCTTAGAATTTTACAGGAACACGGCTTTTCGATTAATTGGCGGAAAAGCCACTTAACCCCTTCCACCAGGCTTCAGCACCTGGGAGCTATTATTGATACGGTCTCCTCGGAGGTATTCCTCTCGCCCGACCGTATCTTGAGTTTAAGATCACTGGCTTCTAGAGTTCAGGGACAACGCTCAACCTCTCTCCTCACCTTATCTTGTCTACTCGGCAAAATGGTGTCGTCGTTTGGAATCGTCCCGTGGTCCAGGCTACACAGCAGGGACCTCCAGTGGTTCCTCCTGCCATTTCAGCGCTCTCGCCGAGATGCATCAGCCCTATGGGTGATTCTTCCCTCACAAGTACTTCAGTCTCTGACTTGGTGGACTTCCAACAAGATCTCCAGGGGCACTCCTTTCCGCGAGCCTCAACGACTAATCCTGACAACGGATGCCAGCCTGTCAGGTTGGGGCGCACACCTGGGGACCCAACTGGCTCAAGGGCTTTGGTCTCCCCAAGAGTCGAAGCTAAGCATCAACGTCTTAGAGCTTCGGGCCATCTTCCTTGCTCTTCAACGGTTTCAGTCCCTGTTACAGGGCCGGGACGTCCTCGTTCTAACGGACAATGTCTCGGCCAAAGCCCATATCAACAGGCTGGGAGGGACCAGATCTCGTTCTCTCATGCGAGAAGCTCACAAGCTTGGTGCCTGGGCAGAGACCAATCTGGCCTCCATCAAATCAGCACACATATCGGGGATCGAGAATCGGACAGCGGACGCACTCAGCCGGTCTACGATCGATCCAGCGGAGTGGAGTCTACATCCGGATCTCTTCCAGGAACTGGTGGGAAGGTTCGGTCTTCCAGCCATAGATCTTTTCACCTCGGAGTCCAACCATCAGATCCCTCGGTTCTTCTCGAGGTTTCCGACTCCGGGGGCGGAGGCGGTGGACGCTCTACGCTGCAGTTGGCCGTCGGGCCTCCTTTTATACGCATTTCCTCCGATACCGCTAATTCCTCTCATCATCAGGAAGCTTCTACAGGAGCAAGCAGAACTTATCCTCTTAGCTCCTTTTTGGAGCCGCCGTCCTTGGTTCGCGGACTTGCGAACCCTCTTGGTACAACCTCCCTGGCGAATTCCAGAAGATCGGATTTTCCTTCTGCAGGGATCTCTGACACATCCGGACCCGCAATGGCTCAACTTAACCGCGTGGAGGCTGAGCGGCGCATTTGGACGAGCATCCCTCTCTCTCAAGGTGTCATCACCCTCATTCAGGCTTCCAGGAGAGACTCAACAAACAGGATTTATGAGGCTACCTGGCAGGCCTTCGCGACCTGGTGTCGGTCGATCCATCAGTTGCCAACCTCCGCTTCCTTGGAACAGGTCTTGGAGTTTCTGCACGCGGGATTTGAGTCAGGCTTCTCACCTAACACTGCGTCGCCAGGTGGCGGCTCTCTCTTCTGTCCTCTCCTGTGGTTTGAGGGATTCTATTTCACGTCATCCCCTAGTTCGACAGTTCTTACGAGGCGCCTCTAACGTCCGCCCTCCTCCGGTTCGTCGTTTCCCTACGTGGGAATTACCTAGAGTCCTTTCGGCTCTTACAAAACCTCCCTTCGAGCCATTAAGGGAGGTATCTCTTCGTTTTCTCTCTCTGAAAGTTGCGCTCCTAGTGGCGGTCACTTCCGCTCGAAGAATCTCAGAGCTGAACTCACTGTCGGTCCGCAAAGAACTCTGCACCTTTTACCCTGACAGAGTGGTCCTCAGACTGGACCCTTCCTTCATTCCGAAGGTGAACTCCTTGTTCCACAGATCCCAGGAATTAGTTTTACCAAACTTCTGTCCTCGACCACGACATCGTTTGGAACAGGAATGGCACACGTTGGATGTGCGACGTGCCGTCAAGATTTATCTCGATCGTACCTCTTCCTTCAGACGAACGGATGCCTTCTTTGTGTCCTTCCTTCCCTCTTCACTGGGACTCAGGATCTCCTCACCAACATTAGGTCGTTGGCTTAGAGCCTGCATCTCGGCCGCTTACGTGTCTCTTGCTCTGCCTGTGCCTCGGGGCATAACGGCGCACTCCACGAGAAGTGCCTCAACTTCGGCTGCCTGGTCGACAAGGGCCCCGGTGGAGGAGATCTGTCGGGCGGCTACGTGGGCCTCTCCTAATGCCTTCATCAGGCACTATCGCCTAGATTCTTACGCCTCAGCAGATGCAGCTTTTGGCAGGAGGGTTCTCCAACAAGTCCATCAGGCTTCCTAAGACTGGGACCGGCTGTGACCCTCCCGACAGGACACAGAGCTTGGGTATGTCCCATCCTGACTGCCGTGACCACCCTGACAGGAGAACGAGCGTTGGTACCTACCTGATACGCTCCTTCTCTGGCTGGTGGGCACGGCAGTCAGCCCCTCCCGGCCCGTTCTGGTGCTTTCTCTGGGGTGTGGTGGGACACACTTACCTCTATTTCTTCAAATTTTTTTCCTCTAGACACGCCAGTCTGCATTGATTCCTCGTCTCAAAACTGACTCCAGGAGCAGGAAGGCGGGGCTTCGTTTCCTCTGCAGACTCGGTCCTAAACAGCTCGCACCCGTGTCGCCTCCCATCCTATCCTGACTGCCGTGCCCACCAGCCAGAGAAGGAGCGTATCAGGTAGGTACCAACGCTCGTTTTCCTAGCAGTACTCATCACCCAAATTTGCTATTAGAACAATTAATGTTTCACATAAAAGGCACTTAAAATGCTATTACAGTACATATCCAAGTTGCAAGAGAGGGAATTTCTGGTCAAAATCAATTTGATTGTATTGGTTGGAGCGCACTGAGAGTTTAAAACACAGAATTTGGATTTAAGATAGTTTCACTTCTGGTCCAAACTACTTGGGCACTAGACAAGCCCTGCAACAAAATACAACCCGTAGGCTGTGTGTGATCTGCCAAGCGGCCAACTGAAGTCTGCTGGTACATTTTGAAAAATAATCCACCAAATGCCATCATCAGGAAAGATTCATTGCCACCTGTGTTTTCCCAGTTACTTTCATCTTGAGAGACAACCATCTCAACACCTCCAGGCTTCACAGATACTGCCAACTCCAATATTGTCCTGCACTCCTAGCACCAAATAGCTGATTGGCATGCCAGGTATCTCATATGGTCCACAATTTAATATAATTTAATTAATTCAATTTACATGCCACCCCTCTCCAAAGACTCAGGGCGGCTTTGAAATTCTATTTCCATTATCAATCTTGCCCTTATAATAAATAATATGCTGTAATGTAAGTAATATGTTGTGAAGTTTGTTGTTCATAAAATCACTTTAGTTTGTGGTGTCTGTCTGATTTAATGTTTAATGTTTTTGAGATGTGTAGGCCATTGGAGTTGGGTGGCCAATGCATTTAAATAAATAGAAATAATAGCTTCTCCATAAGTTGCACAGGCGAGTACTGGACTCTTGCTTTCATTCTCCCTATGTGAATAATAACCTAGTAAAGATGATAGCTAGAGTGTTGTATGTTTGTTGAGTGCAGTTTGGGATATTTTCAGACAGATTGGCTGGGGCTATTCTGCAGGGAAGGCAGCCTTCTCATGCCCTCTGGACTCCCTTTTGCTGGACAACAGATCTATTGAAGGCAGCCTGCCTCATCTGGATTTCCTAAGGGACTGTGCTGCTCTAGGTGCTATTGAGAGCACTTTTCTGATATTTGGATTGAAGTAAAATGCAAACATGAGTTTGGTAGCCTTTGTTTTTGGCTACCAAAAGTCTTGGCCTGGCTCTGCTCAGTTCCATGCCAATTTATCCATGATGCTTACTGACAAAGCTGCCTTAGTTCAGGAAGCAGGTATGGATTGCAACCAGAGTAATGTTGGACTAGCTACTTTGGATTTGCATGTAATGTGGCATTGCTGCTTTTGTAGCTTGCCCAACCCTAGTTAAAACCATGGTTTCACAGGATGTGTGAATTCAGTCTCACTTGTTTCCCAGGAAGGTCATTCAGGACAGAAGAGGCAAATATCAGAAAATAAGTATAAAAATAATAATATTGGGAGGGGAGAGCTGTTATATATAAAGTAATTATTTCTTTTTAGAAATATTTATATTTCTCATGGTTTGTTTAAGCGCATCTGTTTCCATCTCCAAGATCTTTCAAACTGCCAATTGGTACTCAAGGCAAAAATGTGGGCCTGTTGTTTCTGGACAACCTCCCTATCATGGAGCATGGACTGAGGTAACCGCAACAAACCTGGCACATTTGAAGAGCAACTGCTTTCAAAGGATAGATGGAGTTGCTAAGCAACTGACAGATTGGCTAATGGGTCTACAGTTTAATCACAGTTCAGCTGGAGTGTGAGATGTCTAATATGTCAGAGGCTCAAGGCTTCAAAATCTAAATTAATATTTGTGTTGGATTGAAAGGAGGTTCACGGAGGTTAGCTGCGATGAACACATCCATCTTTTCAGAAAGCAATGCCTATGATATAATTTGAAGGAGTCCCGTGGCTCAGTACTGAATTGCTTTTGGTTTCCTGTGTCTGACATATGGTTTACTGACACTATATTTCTTCCAGGAGAAGGATGAATGAGAAACACTTTACTGTACATAGAATGGATGATCTGACTCAAATAGCTGCCTTAGTTCAATACAAAATCAATATTATCTAATTAAGAATATTAAAGGAGTGGGTGGGAATTATTCTAGTCAGGGTTCCATTTTCATCATTCAGTGGCTACTGAGCATGTTCAGTCTTTGTCTTTATGATTTTTATTTTTTAGTTAAATTTCTCTAAAAACTTGTACTTCTCTAAATGGATATCCTCATGCCAATGGATCAGTTGTTTGGCTATATAAACTGTATTACTCATCGTCCTATCACTAGAAACTATTTCTAAATGGTTTTAGAAATGTCAAGAATTGCCCAAATGCCATTTTAAAGAAATTACGTATAAGATGAGCCTACCCATATAAAATTAAGGCTGTTACACTTGAAAAAGCTAGGCTGAGCAAAGCACTGCTTTTTGAAATGTTAAATGTGTCCTTTGGAGGGTTTTTTGGCTGGACAATCAACTCAGTTATCTGTCGTTTGACTAAAACTACACTGTTGATTGCTGTACTGGCTGCCTGCACATATGTGCACATGCAGAGATGCCTCATTTCTCTGGAAATCTCAATAGAAGTATTGGCTGTACATATGCATACCATACACGCATATAGAATGAGGAATAGGCTTCAGAACAACTGCACAAGCTTTTCAAAGGACATGGTTGTGATTCACTCATGTTAATACATTTTGTACTGAATGCTTTGCATGTCTAATAAATGCATAGGTTCCTGCCTTTTATTTCACCCATTTAATGGTCAAGATAATATGATCTATGGTATTTTGCATAGTTTCTCTGATCTCTTTTAGAATGAGAGATTTACTTTAAATTTGCAATATTCTGTCCAAGGATAAAACTAATATTAGAAAGTGTACCAAATTTAATTTGAAAATCCTTGACAATGATATTCCAAATATCTGTCTTTCCCAGCACTCTAAGATGATGACAGGGACCAAACCTGGATTTTTGGTGTATAATACAAATGCAATATAAATATACTACTTTGGAGTAAACAGTTTTAAAATTACTGCTGTGCACTTTAATTCAACTGTTTAGGATAGGATAGGATAGGATAGGATAGGATAGGATAGGATAGGATAGGATAGGATAGGATAGGATAGGATAGGATAGGATAGGATATAATGCTTTATTGGCCAAGTGTGATTGTATACACAAGGAATTTGTCTTTGGTGCATATGTTCTCGGTGTACATAAAAGAAAAAAAAACATTAATCAAGACTCATAAGATACAACACTTAGTAATGACTTAACTAGAAAGAGAAGCAAGATGATGGTGTTAGTTCTTTGCTTGAGGACATTCCCTAGTCAGTTAGCAGCTCTTCATTATAATACCCTTTTAAAATTCAGAATTTACTGAAAAGGCTTCAAAAAAATTATCGGTGACAATGTTCAGAAAACTTTAAAAATAAATAGCATAGGAGCGTCAGTAGCCTTGCAGAACTGCTGAAAACACCTGGACTGTGCTATCAGCTTGCTCAGGGTATTGCAAATAAAAGACCTATCCACTGTAAACAGTGGAATAGTACTAGACAAGTATTTAAATAGTTAGCTGAAAAGAGATTAGATACCTTTTTGTGCTGCTCATAAACTTGTGGTATAAGCAGTTTGCATGGCATCTTGCTTGCTTCATATTCCTTTGGAAAAATTACCCAATCATTGCTTTGACTTTTTTAAAAAAATTTGCTAAAGTATTTTTACGTAATGCATAAGTCTGATAAAAACATGTAAGATGTGTTGGTGGAGGTGTTTTCAGTCCTAAATAAGTTTCCCTTAGCATATAACTAATTTCAATCCGTTGATTGAAGTCCATTAAAGCTTATCCTATTCAAAAAATGCTAGCTTTTATGTTACTACATGAGTTTTTAAAATTATTTTTAGCTTCTATAGACCAGGTCTTCAGTACTAGGTAACATAAATCTGATTGATATGTTTAGTTAAGTGTCATTTCTATTGAAATTTGTAAGAATGGTTGTTGATTGTCTGGTTCAGTGTGGAATTGTTATTCCACTAGCAAAAGTATTCAGAAAATTCCTGTTTGCAGAAAGCATTTCTTATTCACTAAAGCTTTAATGGCATTGTTTCAGAAAAGCTCCCAACTCTACAGAGAAGATTTCTGAGTAACATAGGAAAGAAAATCAGCAACAATTATATCTTTTCCCAGAAGAAAGTTCTATGGATCATAAACTTCATCTTGGCAAAGATTGGCTCGCAGAATCCATGCCTTTGTCTTATGCTTTGAACCAAATGTTTAGATATCTTGGTATTAGGATTAATTTTAAAAATACTAATAGGAATCACCATTCAGTTACTGAAACTCAAAGGAATGTCATCATCAGCCTATCACAACTCTAGTAGATACCACTTTTTCCTCCACATGTATGCATATATACAGTAGAGCTGTGCATACTGTAAAAATGATTCTAAAGAGGTGCTTTAAAATGTGAAGGACCACAACTGGGGTAGATTTTAGGGCAGCCACATCTTTTTTCAGGCTCATGTAAACTCCTGAAAAAAGCCATAGTTACTATAGAGATGCTGTACTCGCACTTCTACACAGACCGAAACACTCTTCTAAATCATTTTTACTTTTATTCATTCACGGCACTAATAAATATACTTTCATGAGACCAATTCCTATGACTATTCTATAATATTTTATGATGTTGTTCCATTTTTAATTTCAAGGATATAGATGATATTTAACTGGATGAGCAATAAATAAAAATAAGCTCCCATGTTAAGACGACAGAGGCTTGAGGGAGACCTAACATTGCACCATTTATATATAAATCAAATTGCTCCCTATTAGAACTGTACCATTGGCAGTTTGCCTACATGGGAAGTAGACAATTATAAATAAGATCTGCCATTTCCTAGTCCATTTCAAGACAGCCAAGGCACAGGGTGGCACTTCAAGTAACCTAATTAGTTCCAGATTCAGAAATAATCTAACACAGCATGTCATTTTAACATGTTAAGTTGTTAACTTGTTAAGTTTGTCTCTCTAAGTTTCTATCCCTACTATTTTTCCAGCTCAGTTATCCAAATAAACATACCAAAAATAAGATAGCTTAGGTAACTCAGTGTCAATCAGAATTTTTAATCAGGTCTAGAATCCCTGTTTCACCATTAAAAAGTATTTTAATGAGATTTTGCTATGGCAGCCAGTTCTGTTGGAATACTTTGAAAGGTAGGATGCAATGGAGGAGAAACTATACTGAATTCTTGAAAATCTAGAGGTCCATATTCCATTCAATTTCTTTCTCAGAATGAGGACAACCTATGATAAATAAAGAAGTTGCTGGAATATAAAATATCTACTCCTTGGACAACAGAAGCTATACTTTCAGCATTCCTTTTTAATGTACCGATATTTTGTTATTCTCTTGCTGTGCAGAGAGACCATTGAGAGAAGCCATCTTGGTGAGTCTGTTGCTTGCTTTTCCTTGAGCACAGTGTTTGCCATTTCCAGGAATTTTGGCTCTCTGTTAGACTGTGCAGGAGGCTTGAAGGAATATGTATATAAATAGAAGTTTTGAAAAAACCTTGACAGTAAGATATTTCTTACTGTCAAATATAGCTTTCTGTCTAAAAAATATAGGCAAATATAACTTTCTGTCTAAAAAAAACTCCTCAACAACTTTATGTGAAGAGAATTTTACTATCGCTCAGTATGAGTTAATAATTAGAGAGTAAATAATCAACCCTTGCAATGTCTTTAAATCAGATAGCCAATGAAGATAGGAAGTGAATGGAATGGGGAAAAATAATCTTTTGCATGAGATTATGATAGATATTGGTTTAAGAAAATTAAAGAACACTAATTTAGTTTTAATAAGTTTCTGTGTGCCAAAAAAAAGGGTTGTTAGTCTCTTTAGGCGAAATGTGCCATACTGTAACTACTGTAGTAAGAAATATATCAAAACATTGTGATGATTCTTGGATTTGATTCAGCTAGCATAGCACAGATTTCAAATCATCACATCCTGAACCTGTCTCAGACTTCTTCTTGCCTGTCTTGTTCTCTAGACTTTTCTATTTTTTATTTTTTATTTTTTTTGTCCAGAATGTCTATCATTTTCATCAGCTTTATCTTTCCTTTGAGGTATTTGGAAGAATTTAATATTTTTATTCTTTTTGATATGATGTTTTGTTTTAATTCCTTTGTGGGATTTCTTGCATTTAAAAAAAAAATTGCCTAGTCATCAACATCACTATTCAGATGCTCTTTAGTTAATACTGGAGTTATTGGAAAAGAACTATAAACTTCAGCTGTCCTTATTTCAGTTGTGCATCTTGAATATCATTATTTTTGACAAAGCATAGCTCTGCAATTCTGCCTGAAAATATTTTATCGATGAGATTTCTGGATCCCATCCTGAAACAAGTTTGTTGGTGCCCATCTGTTGTTTCCCCAATATATGAAAGCCGTGGTGGCGCAGTGGTTAGAATTAGTGGTTAGGCTACTTCTGCTGACTGCCAGCTGCCAACAGTTTGGCAGTTTGAGTCTCACCGGCTCAAGGTTGATCAGCCTTCCATCCTTCCAAGGTGGGTAAAATGAGGACCCAAAATTGTTGGGGGCAATAGGCTGACTCTGTAAACCACTTAGGGAGGACTGTGAAGCACTGTGAAGTAGTATAGCAATAGCACTTAGACATATACCGTTTCACAGTGCTTTTACAGCCCTCTCTAAGCGGTTTACAGAGTCAGCCTATTGCCCCCAACAGTCTGGGTCCTCATTTTACCCACCTCGGAAAGATGGAAGGCTGAGTCAATATAAGTCTAAGTGCTATTGCTATTAGCAGTTGACCAGATTTTTGTTCTTTAGCGTAGAAAGGGCTTGTAACAGATTCTGGAAGCTTGTTTTTAGTTCATCTATGCTATTCTAGTAACTATTTTCTACTCCTTTTTGCACCTGACTAATTGCAAAAAATATTTGGCTAGCTACCAAGGTCATTGCCTTTCCAACTGAAGTAATCTCGGTAGCTAAATTGCTTGCTGTTTCATTCTGTACTAAGGTATATAAACAGAATAGCCCTATTGATCAATCAACTGGGGTCATCTCTAAGGCAATTGCTTCATCATAGCAAGTACTTGAAGAATACCATGAGGAGAAAATAGAACAGTAATCTTTTGCATGGAAGGACTATGAAAAGAAAATGAGAGAAGGGCCCTTGGTGCTCTCTGAGCTTGTTTGTTTTCTTACAGATGTTTCATTACCCAAACTAGGTAATATCATCAGTGATAGATTAGACCAGTGACTAGCACTGATGATGTTACCTAGTTTGGGTAATGAAACGTCTGCAAGAAAACAAGCTCAGACAGCACCAAGGACCCCCTCATGTCAGTCCTGAGCTATAAATGTTCTCCTTTATTAGAGAGAGAAAGAGAATATGGTTGAGATAGTTTACTTTTGTGACCTGGGCAGAATTAAATATATTATTGAGGGATATAATGTTTTTATCATAAATATATCATAAATCATATTTCAAATCAAAATACATTCTAGTCTGCCAGTGTCCCAAAAACCAAGTAGGATCCCATTTGTGTGCTATCTACATTTCCTCTGAAAAAAAATGCACTGGTGTGCTCATTCGCTCCTTTAACCTTGTTGTAACTTTGGCCACTAAATGAAAGGTTGTAACTCAAGGATTACCTGTATTCAGAAAACTCCTATAATAGTTCAATTTTATTATTATTTTTTTAAAAAAATAGGGGAATCAACCATTCTTTGTTTCTTCATTTAACAACTCTCTATGTACAGCCTAGTACAAACTGAAACTGGGTTTCTAAAAAATCTATTTTGAATATTTCCCTACAGATTCTATTTTAAAACAATGACTAAATGTACATATTTTGTCACTTTGGTCTCCTCCGCTCCTCTTCCAACACACTCTATACAGTTTAATTCTATTTTGCATATGACTTGAAGAATTCAGGATAATTTGAAAGTCTTTCATTTGGTCTTGTAATCTATAGTAGAATTGGAAGAGCTAGTTCCCATGCTGTTGCTTCACATATAGTAATATATTTCTCCTGATATTATTGGCTACTGATGGGTTGTGCTTGTATATAGAGTAAGTTATTGCCCATCCCTGAAAATATTTTATTTTCACTCATTTGTACCAATTCCCAGCAGTTTACAATGTAGTCATCAAATACATAATAGTAATTTATTATAGAATACTAGTAATAAAAATATAAATATATAAAAGTATTGAAATCAAAAGCAAATCAAAATAAACAAATAAACAAATTTATGGCAGCATTACATATTTCAAAGGCTCTCCTAAAGAATTCTGTTTTCAATGGTTTATGAGAAATTAGTTACGTGGAAGCTTACAGTGCTCTTCCAACTGCATATACTCCTACTTTCTTATAAGGATATATGTTAGCTAATAGTATAGGGTTTTCTGTTTGAAAACCCTATACTATTGCTAATAGTATAGGGTTTTCTGTTTGAACAGGGGTTGGATAGAAGACCTCTAAGATCCCTTCCAAGTCTGTTATTCTGTTATTCTATTAAGAAGTCATTCATGCATGCATGCAATCACGTTCTATTTGTATTGTCCAATTCCTTAATACCCCAGCTTTCAAACTAGCTTGACACATGTAATAAAAGCCAGTATTTACATACAATTTGCATAGAATGTCATTTCCTTTCAAGATTCATTCAGCCTCTTTTTTGTTGGGGGTTCAAAGGGCCCTGAAGACCTGGTTCACTGACCAGGCCTTTAGAAAGCATAATTGAAGAACCTTCTCCCCCAAGTACAGTATACTTTTTCCCCATTGTTCCCATCTCACTTCTTTATTTGGGGGGACGGGAGAGAGAATCCTTTTTTTAAATGTTAACTATTTGTAAACCATCCAAAGAAACTCAAATGGGGCAGCATATATATTTAACAAATTATTAAAGTATCATTAAAACCTATTAACTTGTAATACATTTAATACTGTACAGGTCATTTTGGGGAATCTATAGAGTCTCAAGAAATTTCAGAGTAGAGTCATTTAGTTATATAATGTTTAATTTTTCTTCAGTTCATTCTTTTCATAATGAAACCACAATATTTCAGTCTTTTACTCTCAAGAAAAAATAGCAAATCATTCCAAAAATAGTACACTTAATAGCTTGAACCTACTATTTGACTCTCTTCGAGAAAAAGAAGAAAGAAAAACATCTTGCAAGTGAGAAATCCCTTCAGGGGCAATTATGTTTTAGCTACTCTGAGGCATATTTTACACACATTCTTGCAGCAATTCTAATGATATTAAATGTTGGTCTTGCCAAACAGATATTGTCTTAAATGCCATAACAGCTAAACGCTCTCTTAGTTGAACAAAAAGCAGTTTGCGTCACAAAGTAACAAAAAGGCATTTAACAAAATACACATAAAAATGTGCACCCCTCCTGCAGGCGCAGCCATAAATAGACTAGACAAAAACATTTACTTTAATGAAACTGTGTCATCTTGTTAAAGCAAAAATGCATGTCATTTTTAGAAATGAACAAGAAGTTGTTGGACTACTCATATATAAAGGATATTCAGAGAAACACAATTTTGAAGGACAGATAGTTTAAAATAACTGATGTGAGTTTTCATTTTTAATTTTTTTCAACAGATATAGATCCATTTCACTTCACAAAAAAGCATCAAGTATAACTGGATAAGATGTTCTTAAATTAGGTTAGGGCAACAGTCCCCAATCTTTTGGGCACCATGGACCGGTTCTGTGGAGAAAAGTTCTTCCGCGGACTGGAGGGGGCGTGGTTTTGAGTGCTTCTGCATCCCACAGATGAGGCTTCGCTTGTTTGCACAGCCCAGTTGCTGGCATGCCATGGACTGGTGCTAGTCCAGGGACCGGGCGTTGGGGATCCCTGGGTTAAGGTCTTTGCATGTGAGCTGGAACTCGTCCATTAAACAAAGCTTTGTGTCTTACCAGAACAACATTTCTCTTTACATAACAACAAATGACTCCTCAAAATCACTATTTTGGACATGAAATATATCTCAGTCTTCCCGTCTATGTTAGAGGTAAAACTCACAGCATTCTCTGGTTTGAATACCAACAACTCTGCAGTCTGTTCTTTCCAAAACTCTAAGATTTCCAAGTCATTTGGACAGTGAGAGGCTACCAGCAGGATTTTAACTTGAGGGCAACCTTAAGTCAGTTCTGAGATAGAATTATCTTAAATATGCCATTGATAGAAGAGTCTCAAAGACATGATTTTATTAGCTGGCTTTAGACTAAGTAGCTTGTAATCCTGGTGCACTTTATGAAATATACATATGACTCTATAGCACACACATACATACACAATTACCCATGCATATTCACCCACATAGCTCATCTTTATAATCTTATCTTCAATCAAAGTTAAAGCTCAGAGCAGAGTTCAAAAGGCAAGAACACAGCCTTGTGATAAGGCTACTGTTCTAGCTTCTGGAGTTGCTGCCTCAGCACCAACGCTGAGTTAGTCACATACAAGTTAAACAATTATGAGATGCCATATAGAAATTTGTGTTCCTACTTAAGCAGCTATGTTCTTGCATTACTTGACACAGTCATCACCATCCCCAACACAACTCACTTACTAATTTTTAGCAATTGATATCTGAGGAATGTGTGCGTGCAATAATGTTCTCTGAAGGACTGATGATTACATGTCATCAAGTTGTCAACTCTTGGTGACCATATGGATTTTCTTTATGATATTCTGTTTCTAACCTGGTCCCTCAGGAACTCCGATGGTACACTCATTGTTACGGTAATTTGAGTCTATCTACCTTGCTGCTGGTTGTCCTCTTTCCTTCCACCTTTCCCAGCATTAGAGTCCATTATATTCCACCCTATTAATCTCAATTCTACAAGCCACTTCTGTGTAGTTGTCACTATTCAGTAAAGGGAGCGACTTCTAGTCTGTGGAAAGACATTGTCCTGTAAAATTTAAAGTGCCATGATACTCATCAGCAATATTCCTCTTGGAGGAAGAAAGCAAATGGCTTTGATAAAAGCAGACAATATAAAAGCCAGCGCTGGCTCAGCCTTGCAATGTTCAGCTAACTATGACAGCGTGCTACTCTCTAGTGCACATGTTATTCTCTGTTAAGCAGATAATTTGTGTCCAGGTCATTTAACTTGGTTATAAAATTTCATCATTTTCACTCATCTCCAATTACAGTAACAATTTTTTAAGCAGATACATGATTTTAAGGGTAACACTGAAGCACTGAAGCATACTAATTTCTTTAGCTGGCAAGGAACCAAATTATGAAACTGCGTGTCCATGTCATTTGTTTGGGATGATTTATCCCACTCCTCAGTTCTTTAGTTGGGTCTTGCCAACTCCTGGGCCCTTAATTTTGCAGAAAAGCCCACGTTAGACAGAGCACCTTTCATCTTCAAGTAATTTGAATGATGCACAGCTCACTGTTCAGCCACACTGTCACCAAGAGAAGACTTATCTTTTTAAGAGATATTCCTTACATTTTACTTTGGAAGTAGTTAGGAGACCTCCAAACATCTCCTGGGAAGCATATGTCATGTATACAAATCCATCTTCATCTTTGTAGTCTCGGTATACTTCAGACAAAGTTAAAGACATACTGGCTAAACTCTTGTTGTTTATCAGCAGGTAGAAAGCTTGGGTAGCACTCAATGCCATTCTGCTTCTGGATTAACAAAGAAAACAGACATTTTTCTAAAATATGCAAACTCCTTCATAGTAGATAGACAGTAGATTAGCTAGACACATGGTCAAGTGCAAAGTTGTCACCAGAAAATGTCATATTGTACTTTAAAAAAGGGATAAGAAAGAAGATGGATTTTTAAGTTGTCCCGACTATCCAAGAAGAGGTATGCATTCCATTTTTCTGGGATAAGCTTTACAGTGTTTAGTGTAGCTTTTTTTTTTACATTTATTATTAACATTAGTATTTGTTTATTTATTTTTGTGCCTTCAAGTTGGTTTTTGATGCCTTGTGACTGCTTGTAGTTTTTTGGCAAGGTTTTCCAAAAGTGGTATGCTTTTGCCTCCTTCCTAGACAGCAACTGGCACTAAAGTCACCCAGCTGGCTCTATGCCTAAAACAGAACTAGAACTCACAGGCTCCTGGTTTCTAGCCAGATGCCTTAACCACTGCATTAAATTGGCTCTCAGATATTTATTTAGCTTTCTTGTCATTAAGGCATTTATTTAGGAGTTTAGATTCCCTAGTGAGGATGGTAAGGAAGGTTACAAACAGTGAAGATAATTCAACTTGTTCCTAGAGTGCAGAGAGTAGGAGAGGTTGAGGGTGGAATTCCTTGCCATTTTACACTACTTTTAGCTAATTTTATTTTGCTGCTTAAATGCACACTACTTTTTTGTGTAGCCACAAAGCAATAAGCATATTATTTTTTTAAAATATAGCATACTTCTTAATCAAAACTTTTAAATATTTTTTATAATTCCAAGGATCATACTCTTGTAGGCAGAACTGGATGAGTGACGATTAAATATTCTGAGCACTATTTGTGAAATTCTATTGGGTAGCACATATTGGATAAGCCTATGACCTTGAAAATGGCAGTTAATAAACATTCCAAGTTTCTGTAATCTCACTTTGTACGTACTGCCTTATTTCATTTGGCTATAAGAGATTCTAATCAATTTTGAGATCAGCAATAGTCATAGGAGCTTAAAGAGTTCTTGAAGCAGTAGAACTGAGATAAAAATAAGGTTATGCAACTAATTCTGTAGACCTGAAGGCTTTTTGGATTTATACTTGTTAAGAGCCCTCGCTAACTCATAGCAAGCAGTTTTAAAAATGAAGGAAAATTTAAAAGTAAATTACTAGATGGAATGAATAAAGAATCCATTTTTCCAAATCAAAAATTCATAGTTACATCTTGGATTCTGAAGAATAAAATGTCAATATTTATTTCAAGATATGCACATGCGTTTAGGATAGCTTTTCCTAAAGCAGTACTTTCCCTATACTTTAGGCTGATGTCAATATTGGAATTGAAAGCTGAACATGTCTGGATTGCATAGGACTGGGGGAAACTAGCTGAGAATAAAAATAGATTGAAATAAATTTAAAGCACAACTTTTAAACAATTTTTTAAATTAAACCTTGGTCATTTGTTGTATCAAACTCTTCTTGGATGAATACATGGTTGAAACAGTCTAGGACGGTCTTTCTTAAAAAACAGAGGAAGGAAAAAAAGGTGAGACTGTATTAATCTAGCATAGTTTTCTCACCATACCTTTGTGCAAATAACGAGGAATATTTTGCAAGAGGGCTCAAAGGACTGAACCTCATCAAAGCAATGGGAGAAAAATCACAGAAAGGTGTTGGGTAACAGAAGCCATATTACTTGCCAAGTTCCCAAGTTTTTTTAGAAGCCCTGTTGCAAAAATAGACAGGCAAGGGGGTGTGCGCAGAGAAGCACTGACAGCCAACAAATAATAAATAGCCTATCTGTGGCTTGCTACATACCTAATGATGGTTATAAACTGTGTCATAGTTAACTCTTGTGGTACAAGAAACTTTGTTTTGTCCAACAGGGGGAGGTATTTTTCTTTCTGATATCTTTCAACAATTACCTGATTCAAAAAAGAAGAAGAAAGCACATGTTTAGAAGCAATGTGACATGCTACCAGTGGAAGCATCTACTACTATCAGCAGGAGACAATCCTAAACAGATTTCTTGTTATCTACAGAACGTAATGAAGTCAGTGATACCACTGGCCAAAAAAACCTGCCGTGAGTCAGGTACACTTAAAACACACACACACACACACACACACACACAGGAACTAGGCAAATGTTAGGGAATGAAGAGAGGCTTACTGGAACTTTTGTCGGGAACTTCCCACGAATGCCTGCTACTTCTTCCACTCGGGTAGCTGGGGGAAAAAAGACAAGAAGAGCCATTAGTTTTCACTTCACGGGGGGCGTTTGAGGTGAAAAACCTCGAGTCCCCAGGCAGCAGGTAGCGGGATTTCAGACGGTCAGCCCTGCAAAGCCGAGCTGCCTCCACGGAGATCAGATCCCCGAGAGATTTCCCTTTTCTCCCTTCCCAAAGAGCGGTGGAAAGGCCGAGCGCCCGGCTGTGTTTTCAGCAACCCCCGTCCCTGATCCCGGAGCAGTCGTTCGTCCCACGAAGATAAGCGGTTTCCTCCAGAATCCAAAGGGGGAAATAAACCGCCTGATTTCCCAAGCAATCGCGACGTACGTCGTAGGGTAAACCCGCTTCCCGCCGCTTACCAAAACTTTTCCTCTGCTTAAACGGCCTAACGGGCTGGCAGTTATGCTGTAAAGGTTGCATTTTCCTCCCCGCTTTGCAAAGAGCCTGCTTAGAAAAAACAAAAAACAGCCGCTTCGGGCCCCGCGACAGCTGCGCTCCGACTGTACAGCTGGAGCAGAAGAGAGCCCCCTTTTTAACGACCGGCTTGCGACACCCACGTCACTCTTTGCCCCGAGGCGTCGCACCCCCTCCCCTCCCCCTTCCCCCCCCCCCCCCCGCGGGCGGTCGCGAACGGTCTGGCCGAGTCCCAAACGGGAAAAGTGGGTGTTGGAAATAATTTTTTTTAAAAAAGACGCTCGGGACACGTGGATCTGCTGGCTGGCAAGTCACATCCTTTCTCTTGTCCAGAGTAGCCCACGCGCAATCTTCATATCCCTGCAAAGCTTGGAAGGATTCTGTGGAAGAATTCGCTAATAAGAACAGTTTGCCGTTGTGATTTTTTTTTTTTTTCTGGAGGATCTCTAGACTGTTTTTCCTTGCGGTGGGAACTGTTCCTTGGCCACTCTGCTGCCGGGAAGTACTTTCTGGTGAGGTAAACATCAAGATGAGCGCCTGACCCCATTGAGATGGGTTGACCGTAAGCCCTATGACTTCCCTCTCTAGTTACAGTGGGATAAATCAGCTGTTGGGGGATTGATGGTGACTTTAGTCCAGGGATCTCCAACCTTGGCAACTTTACGACTTGTGGACTTCAACTCCCAGAATTCCTCAGCCAGCGCATGCTGGCTGAGGAATTCTGGGTGTTGAAGTCCACAAGTTTGTAAAGTTGCCAAGGTTGGAGACCCCTGCTTGAGTCAGTTCATCGAAGGGAATGCTAGGATGGCACCCAGAGTATCTGTCTGTTGCTGTTGACGGGCAAAACCATTTCCATCCATTTTCCAACTTTGGACGGACTAAGTGGACGGACTTACCTGTGTAATATTCTGTCACACAGATACAGCTGGGTAACCTGGGGGTCATAAAAATAACATTTATTTTAAAGGAAATCGCTATTTATCTCTCAGGGTTCCTGTCGGAGCTGTATTGTTGGGGGGCGGCTGTAATTTCATCTGTTGTGGCTGCAGTCCTAGCTGCATTGCTAAAATTCAGTTTAATTATAGCCCTTCTTCTGCTCTGAGGAAAGCCTCCTTGAGTCCAGTGGCATAGCAGATAAATACAGGATTATTGCACCCTTAATCATGGAAAGTTGTTGATAAGCAGGTAATTGGCCCTTTCATTACTGGGTAAGTTTTGCCAGATGTTAGCCAATCTTCAATTTCACCTCCTTACAGTATGTTGTTAAAGTTCTTGGCGGTGAATGGCTGTAGACTTGATCATGGGTCTGCAACCTTAAACACTCAAAGAGCCATTTGGACCCATTTCCCACAGAAAAGAAAACACCAGGAGCCACAAAACCCTTTCCGTGCCTGACTATTTCTTGAGCGGCCACAAAACTAGCATAGTGCATGTAGTTGAATTAAACATTCTGTTTTCTACTGAAACTTTTCTTTTCTTTGATTGATCCGTGGTTGGCCTACCGGGCATTGAAAAACTCAATAAATCACGTGCCAGCAGATGTCACACATTGGCGGTTGGGACGCATATTTTGAATGATGGAGCTGCAGCAGAGGAGTGAAAGAGCCACATGCGGCTCCAGAGCTGCAGGTTGCTGACCCCTGGACTAGACCGATGTTTCAACCAAAAATCATGAGATTCATCTTCACCTAGTGCTGACCAGTTCTTGATTTCCCTTGTCCCTTTCTCCACCATTTCTGCTGTTATTGCAAGTTCTCTCATTTCAACTTTTTAAAAAAAATTCTTATCCACTTCCTTTATCCAAACTTCTTGTTGTATTTCTTTGGGTTGTCCCACAGCTGTACCCAGAATGCACTTTTTTCCCCTCTCTGGCAGGTGTTGACCGGTTCAGTGCAGTATCTCCATTGATGGATTGATAGAAACGTTTCTGATTCAACTGAATTTGGAGATTCTGCCTGTAGTGTGCAACTCGAGGTTTGTAATTGCTGATCTTTTGGTTATAGTTGTTATTTCTTGTCTTATTATCTGGTCCCATCAGAAGCTCATGAGAGAGTTGGCCTATCTTATGAAAATGGAAAGGTGAAATAGGTGTAGGTGTAGATTGGGTGTATGTTTAAATATGGCATTCAGAGCCTGATAATTGGTCCATGGGCCATATCAGTTAACACAGAGACAGAGTAGAATATTGTAGCATCTCATAAGGTAAAAGCTGAGAAAAAAACAGTATTTTCCCAGTTTGCCTATCTGAAATCTACCCTAATGATAGGAATAGAACCGCAAGAAAACCGTGTTCCCAACCATCAGTTCTTGAAAGTGGTCCAGATGGCTTCAGAAGATGTTGAAATATATGCAAGCACAGCAGAGACAAATTACCAAATTGTACCCTCTACTAGACCATCCATCAAAGCAAGTAAAACTGGCCCTGAAACATCTGTAGATCAAGTTCATCTAGAGATGCTTGGAGTTGTTCTATCAACAAATTCTGTTGGCTGGAGCTTAGAACAGCAGATGGGTTTTATTTGGCTTTGGCAACACTATAGCAGAATTAAAGCATCTTGCTTCTTAAGGTTCATCATAGAGCTTCTTATTTTGAGAAATAATGCAGTTTGCTGTTTTGTCAGAAATGCATAACGATAACATATATCATATATGCATACATACCACACAAGGAATGGTAAATCTCATGGAAATCAATGAGTCAACCTGAATGTTTACTTTCAATTTTGGCATTTAAATTGCCAAAATTATTTATTTATTTCTGAAGAATATAACTAATTGTATGTTGCCTTTTGTGATCTTACAGATTCGCTGAACAGCAACTCCCATTGCCTGAATTAGAATTGGAATTGTAGTATAGTTTCAAGAAGGCCATCTTTCTGTCTTGGGTTGATGTTCTTTTTCTTTTATTTATTCAAGTGTATGCCATGCTATATAACAGAGATGGCTAACCTTTTTGCCATCATGTGCCAGGAGGGGGGGGTGGGGGAGGTTCGTGGGCACGTGTGCCCACACCCATAATTTTATGTGCCTCGCCCTGCGCATGCACACACAACCTCCTCCCCACTCCTGGCCCGCGATGGCCCGGTAGGCCTGTTTTTCTTTCTCACCTGGTTCCAGATCCTCTCTGTGCATCTGGGGAAGGCGAAAACAGCCTTTCCCACTCCCTCGGAGGCCCTCCGAAGGCCTGAAATGGCCCATTTCCCAACTGTCAGTGGACAGGAAGTGATGTTTTTTGCTGTCCCCAGCCTCCCCAGGCCCTCCGGCGGCAGGAAACAGCCGGTTTCCCTACTTCTGGTGGGCCCAGAAAGCCCAAAAATCAGCTGGCCGGTGCGCATATGCGTGCCAGAGCTGAGCTGGCGTGCCCACTGATAAGGCTACGCATGCCACCTGTGGCACGCATGCCATAGGTTCGCCATCACTGCCATATAACTTCATGGCACTTTCCTGAGTTGAAGAATTCCATTCCTTATATTTCTTTCAGCCCCTTTTACTTTCTGTCTCTACATCTGTCTCACTGTTGCATTAGTGTTTCCTGTTCAACTGATCTTACCATTTGAAACATCCTCTCTCTTGTGGTGCTTTCTTTCTTGGAACCTCTCTCAAACCATTTGTAGTCATAGAAGCAACCCAGGATTATTTTTCCACACAAAGAGTTTGATACTTTTTCAGGAATGGGCAGGTTATGCCATCACTCCACTTATCAGACTGGGTGTTGAATTACATGATGTAATTACTTAAAAATGTGTCTTGCACGCACACAGTACTGAACAAAATGTTCCACAGAGATTTTCTGGAAGGCATCATTTCTAGTCTAGCAATCTTCTCCAAACTTGTAATAGCAAAATAGGAAGTTTAACTGGCATTGGCTTGAAGAACTCAAGATTGTATGGATACGTTCTTCACCGGGAGACCCGGAGAGCTTCTCAGTCTTTGGAAGTGTTATGACAAATATTATGGGAAGCACTGAAGGTATGAAATAATTATGTATCTTCCTGGATGCAGCAGAATTTATTATAAGGGATTGAGGGTGATGAGAAATATATGAGACGAACTTTTTGATCTTCTTCAGAAACAAAACAATAAAGCCAGTCAGCTGGAGGGGATGTTCCTAATATACCATCATTCCATGGGTTTCATTTCCACGTTTTCCCTGTCCTTCCCAAGATATAAGACTGAACACAAGAACAGTTCATTGTGATCAGGCCAATTCTTGTAACAATTCAATAACAATTCAAGAATAGTTATGAATTGAAGGCAGACCTATTTATCACTGAACTGAATCCACTTCCTCAATACCATTCCCAACAGACCTCTCCCCTTTTAAACTAGTTGCAGTCATCTCATCATTTGCCAGGCTAGAGAGCACTGCAACAGCAGAGCAAGATCATAACTCTGTTGAGGGCTTTGAAAAGGATAGGTTGGATTGGAGCCTTTTGTTCTAATGTTGAGGTCATTTATTTTCCTAAATAGCCCAACTCTTCTCTGGAGTTTTGGTTTCATCCACACTGGAGGCACATCACTACTTTTCGAGGGGCAATGTCTACCTTTTTTTTCTTTGTTGCGTCTGAAGATACAAATGGTGGACCCTTTGCAATGACCTGCAAATCTTGTGAAATGTAATTAGGGCAATAGCAATAGCACTTAGACTTACATACCACTTCACAGTGCTTTACAGCCCTCTCTAAGTGGTTTACAGAGTCAGCCTATTGCCCGCAACAATCTGGGTCCTCATTTTACTGACCTCGGAAGGGTGGAAGGCTGAGTCAACCTAGAGCCTGGTGAGATTCGAACTGCCAAATTGCCGTCAGCCAGCAGTCAGCAGAATTAGCCTGCAGGACTGCACTCCAAACACTGTGCCACCACAGCTCTTATAATAGGAGTATGTGTGATAAAAACAGAAGATGGTCATTCACTTTTTTTATAAATTGTCTCTCACCTACAATTTGGCTAAGTTATCAAATCATACAACTGTTTGTTTGTTGTTTGACCAGAAATTAGCAGCAGTTCAGAAATAGACTGAGAGCCACATAGAAACCTTTCATGATTCCCTGGCTCTAGGTTGTTCATCTGGATCTGTGGCAGGAACAGGCACCACACTGGGATGGATGATCACAAGTGTCATCTGAACCATCTAAATATGAATTAGGGATTTTACAAAATAAAACAACAAGTATTTATTTGAAATCAGCAAATTCACTTTCAGGAATAAAAATTCAGGTGCATACACTATATGAGTATGACAAAGGAATTTTGTAGGTAAAAGAAAAGAAAAAGAAGTTACCCAAACTGACAAATGTTGATCTGATAAAGGGAACAGTTATCTTCTGGAATTCTTGCATTCCGTTTTTTATGAGCTACATGTTTACAACCTACAGAAAGCAAATATTGCAGACATCTCATATCTTCAACACAATCATATGATAATTATTGAACTTAATGTTTCTGCCCTTGGAAGCAAAATCTGTTTGATGCTTGTATATGAGAGACCAGTCTTGCTGATGATAAGACATGTTTAGATCTTGTCAGAAAGCTTCATGTTTTTCTGTCTCTTTTTTTTCCTTTCAATAGCTCATAACAACAACTTTCGCATTCTGCATAGTAGCCTTTTGAGCAAAAAGAAACAACTTTCTGAAAGAGTACTTATTTCACTCATTCGTATTTCACTCTATTCACTCTTGTGTTCGGATGATATTACTTTCTAAAACAATTTACAATTTCAATCCATTCAAAAAGGTTCTGGAAATAATGGAAAATAGAGGAGTTCTTGCTATTGCTTCTGTTGCCTTGTGACAATGGTAATAGGAATGGACTCCCTCTTCTCCAGGGGCACAGAATAGTAAGCATGCCAACACAAGAAACTGTCTGATGAACAGCTCCATAACTAAATGACAATGTAAGCCAGGACACTGGTTACCTCATCACATGGGGACTCCAATTAACTAGAATTAGTTTAATAATACAAAATTAGCAGAGAAGCAGTAGGAAAAATTAGCAGAGAAGCAGAAGGGCCTAACTGAACATTATGAATATCTGTGAAGCTCAGGTGCCACACTATCTCATGAGCTTCACAAGTATTCATAATGTTCAGTTAGGCCTTTCTGTCCACCCAAAGTTTGTGCCTTTTCCAAGGGGCCCATGTATTTCCTTCCAGAGACACCCTGACCTTAGAAAGCATGATAAATATGTTAGTATTTAATGCAAGATCTTTGTAAAGCTTTTAAAGGGAATAAGCTGGTGGATAAATACCTATTCCTAACTATCGAACTTGCAACTGTTTCCTTCACCTCTACCATAAAGAAATTAGTCAATATGACCTGCCCCTGACTTGTGTATCTGTGTGTCCAGTGCCTGAATTGTGTGTGAGGATAACCTTTCTCCTTCTTTTTTCTGCCTATAGATACAACAGCAAGGTCAGTTCAAGGATAGTTAAGTGAAAGAATTTTTTTTTTGCAATATTTAAATGTTTCCCAGGTAAAATCAAATATCTCCATGACACAGTTCTATTTCTATTATCTGTCTATCATCTATTATCTGTCTGTCTGTCTGTCTATCATTTATATCTATCTCAATCTAATCTAATCTAATCTAATCTAATCTAATCTAATCTAATCTATCATCTACTGTCTTTGCAATCATTTTACCAAAATGTGGAAACAGTTGATTAAGTTTTGAATAAGCACTTGTGTCATCTAAATGTTATCTAAAGCATTTAGCTATCAGGATCTGAGGATTTCCCAAGAGTTAAATTGAGTTGAGGCTTTGGTTTTTTCCTAAGTTTCCTAAGGTTTGGGTTGACTTTTTATACAGTCTTTAGTCCCTAAAGCTTATTTTACCTGCATTTGGGAAAGATCGCAAAGTAGGAAAAACATGTCAGACATTATTTCTGGATTCTTTCCAACCAGTTAGTGTTTGTCTGAATGTGCCCATTGGGAAGTATAGGATGGCTGGGTACCCTCCCCTGTGGATCTGATTATGGAAAGAGGCAGAGGAGAGGAGAGAAGGAAGCTTAGAAAAGAACAGTTGCCACCGTAAGGATGAACAAGGAATATTTTTCTTGAAACGTTTTTCTTCCCAGCCTGATGCAGCCCACTTTCAAATTCAATCTTCCTTCTTCCCTATCTGTATGATTTAAAGACATTTATTAGACTGACAGAAGCACATTACTATCAATATCATTTCTTTCCAACATCCCATTGGTTGGAAAGAGTAAAAAAAAGGAGTTTATTGTATAAAAGGAAATATAGGGGAAATAAAGGAATGTTACTATGGAGAAATCTAGATAAAATGACACAACTTTCCGATAAAATCAATTCAGCCGGTCTCTATTAAGGTTTAGCACATGTTAATTGCAGAGAGGATTCTGGGAGAGCTATCATCTGGTTTTCCTACTTAGATATTCATAGTTAAACTTCATTTTCCTTCTTTTTTTAACTAACATTTTGTAATGTTTGGTTTTTCTAATAATTATGTAGTTACTCTGCCCCAAGACCATTCTAACTGTCCTCCTCTAGAACTGTTTCTAGTTTTCATTTTTGCAAGATTGAAAGCAAAGCTGGATAAAGTATTCCAACTGCACAAAGAATGAGAACGTCAACCATTTTTAGTCTCTTTCCTAATAATCCCTAACGGGAATTTTCCTTTTACATAATGTCTGTATGCGGCATCTGTGGTTTCCTCAAGTAATCCTGTGCAGTCCCAAGGCTTCATTCCAGTTAGATGATGCCAGCTTATCAGCGAAGGAAAAAAGTCCCCCACCTTATTCATGTAATTATGTGATTCATCTATGAAACTCTTTTAGGAAAATAGTTTTGTCAGTTTTGATTGTTTCCCCTTTGATCCCTCCCCACACAAGTAATTTCATAAAACTTGGCCAAAGATTATTATCATTAATGCTGTGTAATAAAGATCTGCTGTTGTGTCAAAAAGATATCTAGACTAGGATATCTAGTCCCCAATGTGGACAAAGCCAACAACACATTTTAAAAAGTAGTTGACCATTACAACTATAGCAATGATAGCATGGAATTAATATCCAACTGAAAAATAAACAAATATGCAGCCATTTTAACCTCTGTAAGAAAGTTCCATAGTTGGGATGTTACCCATTCTTCAAAAATCCCTTTGACATGTCTTATATTGCAATCATAATGTAACCTGTCTGAGATTCTGGGTCTCAGATACACAGTTTTGGAACTACCTTTTATTTTGTATGTTACGTGTTCTATCGTTACACAGGAAGTGGATACATTTCTGTCATAGATTGGGAATGTGTTCTATTCTCAGAACAATGTGGGCACAAAGGGAAGTGAGGCAGAAAACAGTTAACAGATCTTTATTAACTAATAAGGATAATCAACAACTGTCTCACTCAAGTGCTAACTACGTGAGCACTCTTTTACTGTATATGGGAGCTGTCAGCAGCTCAGCCAATCCATGAGTTCTGCTCTCCCGCCAGTTGCTTGCCGGCTGGAGGACCAATCAGCTGCGCCTCTTCGTCATGCGCATGACGGCAGGACATAACAGAATGCATATAATAAATACTTAACTTTTTTACTAGGTCCAAATAATGTTTCGAATTTCCGGTTCTTTTATAAGCTCAATATTGGGGGTTTTTCCCCCTAAAATCAAATTTTGCTCTTCTGAAAGTGAACTCCAGTAACTTTGCTGAGTGTAGGTATGTTACAATCCAAAGACTTTATGTGCACAATATTGTTAAGTTGTTAAATCTCTCCAGAACTTCTCATGTTGTTGTCTGAAAACAGTATTTTCTTGTCTGTTTCTACTCATACATGTGATTGTTTATTATCCCTATCATAATAGCTGAACAAAGGGACTGGAAAAGCTGAACTTGTTGATAGCTGCTGTGATAGAACTAATATTTGGGCCCTTTTCAAGGTTTTATACATAAAACTATATCCCTTCTCATCCATGTAATTGGATGAGTATTACAAAAATACTCATCCAATTACAGAGATGAATGGATTGTAAAGTATTACAACCCATTTATCTCTGGATCCTACTGCAGTAACTCAGACTATTATAATTGTAAGATGCTAGTTCCTGTTTTCAGTGAAGCTTAAATGCAGCTCATATTTTTCTTGTCTTCTCCTCACTCAGCTGTTTTTTTAGCAAGAGAAAAATATTCAAAATATGCAATATATGCATATTCAAAATACAGTCCCTCTTTATCAGAAATGATCCATTGCACTAAGGATAATGGCGATGTCCTTGCCCATTGTCTCTCATGTCTCTCTAACAGCATTGCCAGAGAATGTGAGTGTTTATATGCCACATGCACACACATGCATATGTACATGCATATGCATATGTATATTTTAGGTTTTTTGTTTTCAATCAAACCCAATTCCTGGAGGCTACCTGGACAAGTCTCTGCAATATTCTTGGCAAGGTTTTTCAAGAGTGGCTTGCCATTGCTGCTTTCCAGGGCTGAGATAAAGTGACTGGCCTTGTGGCTTTGGGCCTAAGGCGGGCGCAGAACTCATGGTCTCCCAGTTTCTAGCCTGATAACTTTTAAACTTTTTTTAAAAAAATCTTCTATTGCTTTTTTAAAATAATGGCAAAAAATGGAGAGAAAAACAAAACACAAAGGTAAAAATATATACATTCCAAACCTTAGACCATATTCCCATATGAAAGGATTCCCATATGAGGTATCAGAATATGGTTAGATCAATACCATAAAACAGTTTTACAGTCATAATTTGAATTTTTAATATTACGGTATCTCAGTAAAAAAAAAAGCCTCTCATCAATCACAAGAGACTCTCCATTTTAAATATTTTTTTTTGTTTTGTTTAGGGTCTGCTGACAGTTGTTGTGCAGTTGGAAATCTAACAGGTGAGCTATTTTCCTGAGTGGAAGACGCTGGTTTATTGAAATGGCTGTCCTTGTTGCCCCAGTGAGCAATCGGGGAAGATGTGAAAACTCTTGTTGTCTGAATCTTCTTTCCAATGAAATTGGTGAGATACCAATACAGGAATATACTGCCAGATTGTATTACTTGTTGAAATGAACAATATAAATTCCTCACCCTTTTTCAACACATAGCACTTGTCAGATCAATAGAACAATTATTAGGCTCATTCCCATGTCAAGATGGGAGTTGTGATTGCATGATTGAAGTCTCACCTCTTTTAACATGCATCACATACTCAACCAATGTAAAAAAAAAAAAAAAAAGGAGCAAGGCTTTGATAGGTATAATCACCATCTTGACTTTTTTTTTCTGACACCCTATGGACACCCGTCTTCAAATCAGAACATAACTTCTAAGCCTAAGAGCCATAAAAGTAGAATTCTATAGACAGGTTGATCTATATCCCTCTTATCTTCACTTTATTTTTCTTAAATAACATTGTTCTGAACAAATCAACATATACTACTTTTAAAGAGATCTTTCCCCCCCAATTTTTGCTTACTTCACTAAATGACTCTGAGAAATTTCACAACATATTGCCACATTGTATTTGTGTAAAAATAGGAGGGATCTGGCCAACACCATTGTTTCAGGTTAGTAGGACTTCTATAAAGTATAAAAGAACCAGATTAGAGCAGCTAAATGTTTAACTAAGAGTTTACTTTCAGGTGGACGTCAGCAAAGACAAAATAACCATGACCGTACTCTTTTGCCTAAATAGAGTTGATTGCATTGTTTGGACATGTTAGACCATGCAGTTGTAAATACCAGAGTGGACAACTTGAAATTATTTGCTTTGGACATTTATGGATGAAAAACGTACATTTTCTGATCAATGATTAATTACCATTAATTGGAAAGAATCATATAAAACTTTGTGGAATTAATTGTCCTATAATTAGAGTTGCTCCTGACTAAATTGTCCCTTTGATCCACCCTTATTAAATTTTGAGGTTATTCTTCATGTAAATGCTAGAGAACCTGACCATTCCAGAAAAATACTGCATATTAATCAGAGTTGGATCTGGTTAATATTTGGATGGAAGACCACCAGGAAGTACTATAATTGCAGGGTAGATTGAGAAGATTTTTTTTTTAAATCCTGAAGAAGGCCAAGGACATGCCAATTCCATATTGTTGTCAAGGAAACAATATGATGTCATAATGAAGTCACCAGAGATTAAGCTATTATAACAAGAACAAATAATTACCTTTGTCATGTGAAGAATCAAAAGGGATTGATTCATACTGAATAGAATCAATTCGATGCTAGGCCTGTTGCTACATTCCTTATATCTAGGTCATATTATCTGCAGCACCACACACTAGAGAATCCCATCTTGGAGAGGTTATTTTGGATTAGCAGTGGTGGAATTAGAACAATGTCTGTGGGGATTCTCATTCATTCAAGTCATGGTTGATCCAAAGGTGCTTTTTCAAGAGGTAATTGGACTTCCTTGTTTTTCTTTGAAGATATTTTGCTTCTCACCCAAGAAGTGTCTTCAGCTCTGACTGGATTCCATTCCCTTCCATCCAGTCAGAGTTGAAGAAGCTTCTTGGATGAGAAGCGAAACATCTTCAAAGAAAAATAAGAAAGTCCAGTTGTCTCTTGAAAAGGCACCTTTGGAGTCAAAATAATTGATTAAACGTAACATTCCCCCGTTTTGATTTAATTTTATTGGATGCATGCAAAACCTCAGATCCTCAACTGTAGCACTGGACAGCAACAGGTTTAAGTGAACTTAATTGTATAGTTGCCATTTTCATCCAGGCCTTTAAAATAAGATGGCAGTAATGCTAAAACCTATTTTCAAGTTCTATGTATTCTAGAGGCAAATGTGTTCAGTACTTGGATGCAGGGGTGGGTTCTAAAATTTTTTACTACCGGTTCTATGGGCATGGCTTAATTTGTGGGCATGGCTTGATGGTCATGTGACAATTATTTAGGATTTAGCGGAGGTACTGGTCTACCAGGCTTTTAACTGATTGCAGAGCTGTACCGAACTACCCATTTATTTTTGCAGGCACTGAGATCTACTCATGTATTTTTGCAGGCACTGATCTACTCATTTCTTTTTGCAGGCACTGGTCTACCCATTCCTTTTTGCAGGCACCAGTCTACTTATTTGTTTTATTTTAACACTGATCAGCTGTAGGGCGGCCCTTTGAAGCCCCCCGGCAAGAATTTAAACAGTTTTTTTCCCTCTAGCCATCAGCTGGGACTCAGGAGGCAGCAAGGAGGTAAGAATAACGCGGGGCGGGGGACGGGGGGGCAGAACTGGTTCGGTGATGTCATATTGTCACCGCTACTGGCTCGGCGGAACTGGGAGGAACCCACCACTGCTTGGATGGGTACAAAACAGCTCTGTTTGCCTGCCATATTTAATCATGACATAGTTTTTCCTGATACATATCTCAGAAGGTTCTCAATAATTTATTTTCCCATAATATGCCCCTCAAGATCTTTGATTTGTTAGACCTTTGAAGTGGTCCCGACAGGAAGCATGACAATAAATATTAGCCCTATCTGAATGTCATTTTTTCCTATCCACAGTAAAATGATAGTGAGTTTTCTTCTTCCCTTGCTGCAGATATTTTGAACATTATTTTATTTCTAAGTTTGAGAAGATTCAAGAAGTAGTGGAATTATGTGGTCATGGTCCTTCTGTATCTCCTTTGGATTCTTGTTCCCTTACTTTTTAAATTCCATATGGCTCTTAAGGAAATCATCCCTAAGACAATATTACCAGCCCCGATATTTTCTGTCCCCTTGATTCTTTTCCTTCTTTCATTTGCACGTCAATTTTTGTCATAGTGTCAGTTCTGTGTATCTGCCATTCTTCAGGGGAAGGGTGTTTTTTAATTAGTTCTTTACTTATTACTTTCTTTCTTATATATCCTGTATTAGGGGTGAAATCCTCCCTGTTCGGACCGGATCACCCGATCTGGTAGCCATGGAAGCGGGTGGTTTGGAGAACCGGTAGCAAAAATCCCTGCCCTCCCCCCCCCCATGCCCAGCTGAGCCACACAATCATCAGAAGCTTTTTTTTCCTTTTACTTTTAAAAGCATTTTTTCTACAACCTCTTCGGCCAAAAAAATACTTTTAAAAGTAAAAAAAAAACCCTCTGATGATCGCGCGACTCGGCTGGGATCGTCAGAGGCATTTAAAAGAAAAATAGGTTTTTTTTCTTTTAAATGCCTCTGAGAATCCAAGCTGAGTTTTTAAAAAGCCTCTGCCAATCAGGCAACTCAGCTGGGATCATCAGAGCCTTTTGAAAGCATTTTTTTACAACCTCTTCGCCGAAGAGATTGTAGAAAAAATGGTTTTAAAAGTAAAAAAAAAAAAAAATTGGCCATGCCCACCCAGTCACATTACGTCCCCCCACCAAGCCACACCTACAGAACTGGTAGTAACAAATTTTAGATTTCATCACTGTCCTGTATCCTGCAATTTATTGATTTATAACTTCTAACCTGGTGCCTAAGTGCCCTGGCATTTTCATACCTTTTGGGGAATATAAGGGGAGGGAGGGCCATGTGGATTGCATCGCTCGAGAGCCAGCAGAGGATGACCCTGGGAAAGTTCCCTTATCACTTTTTCAGAACGGCCAGTGCAATAACATCTTCGCACCTGTGGATTGGCTGAATCTATATTGGACTGTTGGGAGGAGTTTCTAATTCCATTATTCTAACTGTATGGCCCGAGGGCCCTCAGAGCCTGCTTTCTTTTCACCCTGCTATCACCTCTATTCAATAAAAGGTTCTTTTTGAAATGCCAAGTTTCAAGAGTCTTTACTTTCTTGAATAAGGGGGAGAGGCCGGGCCTTACACATAGGCTGTTGGGTTGTTGATGGACAATTCCCATTTCCCCTCAAGCATACTTGCATATGGCCATTATTAAAAAATACTCCAGTTGATCTCTTTGTATCCTCTATTTATTTATTTATTTATTTATTTATTTATTTATTTATTTATTTATTTATTTATTTATTTTAATTTGTATACCGACCTTCTCCCTGAGGACTCAGGGTGGTGAACAGCCGAATAAAAACATCAAATACAAATATTAAAATACAGTTAAAAATATATATAAATTTGGCCCCATTAATTAAAACAATAAACAAAACAATTAAAAACACTTAAAAAGAATTAGGCCAGCCTGGCTTGTTGGAAAAAGAAGGTTTTAAGGGCACGGCGGAAGGCACTGAGGTCATGGATTCTCCTTATCTCTGGGGGCAACTGATTCCAGAGGGTAGGTGCCCCCACAGAGAAGGCCCTCCCCCTGGGGGTCACCAGCCTGCATTGTTTGGCTGATGGCACCCCGAGGAGGCCCTCTCTGTGGGAGCGCATTTCTCTAATGTAAATGGGAGTGTTTGAGTGAAACTGACTGAAATCCCCCAGTCCATTCATAAAATCTATATTTAGAAGAAGAGAATTGAGGTATTGTCTACTGTGTTTCCTCGAAAATAAGACCCTATCTTATATTTTTTTTGAACCCTGAAATAAGCGCTTGGCCTTATTGCCATGCGCTCAAAAGCCCGATTGGGCTCATTATCAGGGGATATCTTATTTTGGGGGAAACAGGGTAAATTAGGCAACAAATGATTCAGACGTATCCACTCACTTTTTGTTACAAGCACTGCTAATCTTCTTTATAGCTCAACCCAGCACTTTCCAGTGTGTTCCCAACACTGTTTCCCTTACTTTCAGGTTCCATATTTTCAATTGATTAGAAAGAACATAATTCCCATTCTGAATGATGCAGGTATTCTTGCCTTACAGTAATTCATTCAGTGACCAAAATTACAACAGAAAAAGTGACTTTATCACTGGTTTTCACACTTAATGAGCATGGTAGCATCCCCACGTTTACATAATCAGAATTTGGGCACTTGGCAACTGGCATGTACTTATGACAGTTGCACTGTCCTAAGGTCATGTGATTACCATTTGTAACCTTCCCAGCTGGCTTCTGACAAGCAAACACAATGTGGGGATCTGGATTCACTTAATGACTGCATGGTTCACTTAATAGTTGCAGTGATTTGCTTAACAACTGTGGCAAAAAGGTTGTAAAATGTGGAAAAACTCACTTAACAACTACTTTGCTTAGCAATAGAAATTTTAATTTCAAATGTGGTGGTAATTCAAGGGCTACTTGTATACAGTAAGTTTAGTAGTTAGTTTACCCTTGGCTCCTTAATTTATCTTTTTAATTTCATATTCTAATTATTCCAGTGTTATTTAGGCATAAGCCTTTGTTCTTTTTTTAGGTGACACAGAATGGAATTCATTGTTATTTTGCCCTGTGATCACTTTGGCTTGGATACTATCACACAACTCTAAACATAACACCAAAAAAACACACATTATTGTTTTTTTATCCTAATCACCCTGTTATTTAATTGTTTACCCTTCTAATTTGTTTTTAGGGTTATCAACTGTCTGCGTACTTAGTTGTCATGGATCTGATGAGTCTAATAGATGATAAGCTAAGATGAACCTATATATGAGGAGAGTGGTTTTTAAAATCCTGTACATTCCAGTTTAGGAATTGAGCCAGATGTGTTCATTCCTGACCTCTCAGATTGCCAAGTATTGGTTCATGCCCTGATTATTTCACATCTGTATTATTGGTGCAGTTTGTTGGCTGGATTTCCTGCTTTGATTCTTCAAATACATTGACATATCATTCCACTGAGAAGAAGAAAAAACTCAGCAGCGTAGAAAACCACCATAGATGCATAAGAAGCTTTCCATTGAGCTGAGTTTAAAGGTACAAGTATAGGAAAAGGGAAGTGGGTTTAATCATCAAGGAGGTGAATCAACAAGAAGCCAGTTTCTGCAGAAAATCTAATAAGCTAATGTGCAAAAAGAACTTAGATTTGCATGGGAAGCTATCTAAGCTTCTTTGATTATGTCAGCAGTAAGAGGTAGAAAAAGGGAGATGTAGGGTTGAAAAGATGGTAGGATAATAGCAAGGCATCAGGAGAAGACAGAACATGACAACTCCTCTTTTGCTTTAATCTTCTCTTCAAAGGAGTTTGATATTCAAATAGACCTAAACAGAACAATTGAATAAGGAGAAAGTAGCAAGCCAGATGTATAAAGAGATGGTGGGGTACATTTTGCTTGCAAGAATGAATTGAGGTCTTCAGATGTTCTCATCAGTTACATGAGAACACTGGTGTCCAGAGGGTGAGGGTAAAATCTGCAAAATGGTAGACATGATGTCCTGATCAAAGTATACCATTTTTCTACATATATTGTACGTCATCTTGTAGATTTTGAATTCCACACACCCCCCACCCATGAATGCCCATGTCAGATGGTCTTGAATGAGGAGGTAGATGCTATTTCAGAGTTGCTTTCTGTGGGCTTTGAGAAATCACAGAGGATAAAGTTAATGAAGGAGGTTGAATGTCCTATCTTTAAATTGGGTATTCAACTTTTTTTTTCAGAGTGACCAATGTAGTTGGGAATAGAATGTAAAGTATTTGATTTCAGCAAAGCAACTGATAAACCGACTTTTGAGATTCTAGCAGAGAAAATGACAAAAGGTGGGCCAAACTAGACTATTATTAAATGAACAGAACGCAGATTAAGCCATCATACTCAGCAAAGATATATATATATAAAATTTTAAGTAGTTATTTAAAAGCTAAAAGAGCAACAATAGAAAAAAGAAAGAGAAAGAAGGAAAGAACATTAACAATTTGCCAAGTATAAAATTACAAAACATTTTTACCAATTTTGAAAGTGAAAAAATATCCATTCTTATAAGTCACATGAATATGAAAAAATATATAAAGATAATCATCAGTTTAGCAGCAGTTTAGCATTTCAGAATTATTAAGTCAGATGTTAACAAAACACTCCAAATAATAAAAATGGGCAGGAATATCTAATTAATCTGAAACAGTACATTCTTAACTTTATGGCTAATCAGATAAAGCTTTAAAATCTTATATCAAAATAAACCTGAAATTCAGATGTGATAAAAGGTATGCGCCAAAATATAGACCATAAATACTTTTCAAATTGAGTTGTAGTTAGCATCAGACTCCTTTTTCAGATGTGAAGTTACTTTGACACTTATGCTCATCATAAAAATTAATACATCAGTCATGAACACAATTTCCAACGAGAAGTGTAGATTTACAATGGTTATCATATATAAAAGCCTCTCAGCACACTTTGTAGACTTGGCAATAGTTCACAGAGTAACAACTAGCAGAGAAGGAAAATAAATATTTAAGATTTGTTAGGTTTAGGTTTATTTGGATTTATATACCGCCCTTCTCCCGAAGGACTCAGGGCGGTGAACAGCCAAAGATAAAACACATACAATATAAAATTTAAAAAACAATTTAAAACATATTAAACAAATTTGGCCCATACTAATTAAAACACCCCTTTTTTAAAAAGCAAATTAAAATTAAGCAATTAAAAAGAGTTAGGCCAGCCCAGCTTGTTGGAATAAAAAAGTCTTGAGGGCACAGCGGAAAGTGTGTAAATCCGGGATCCTCCGTATCTCCGGGGGGAGCTCGTTCCAAAGGGCAGGTGCCCCCACAGAGAAGGCTCTCCCCCCGGGGGCCGCCAGTCGACACTATTTGACCGATGGCACCTTGAGGAGCCCCTCTCTGTGGGAGCATACTGGCCAGTGAGAGGCTACCGGTGGCAGAAGGCGGTCTCGTAAGTATCCAGGTCCTAAGCCATGGAGCGCTCTAAAGATGGTAACCAATACCTTGAAGTGCACCCGGAAGACCACCGGGAGCCACTGCAGCTCACGCAGGAGAGATGTTACATGGGAGCGCCCATGTTTCACCCTAAGTGAATCATTTTCCAAAATTGTGAGTTTTGAGACATTGCTGCAAGAAATAGAAAAACAATCCAACTTGATGTTACATTTCAAACAATTTTTTGAATATGTATTATTAATTTTGACAAACAACTGCAGAATAATTTATCAATGAAAAACATACCAGTTTCCTTTAAGTATAATATTTTACAGTAATATTTACTTTCCATTGATATTCCCATTGTTGCATATTGATTGTTCCATTTAAATTATTAATCACTCTATGTCTTGTTCAGTTTCTGAATCATATTTCAGTAATCACTGAAATACATATACAAGTCCTAACAGAAGTAAGATGAATTTCATCAGGGAGAAATGCAAAATATTTCATTTGGACCGAAAAAAACCAATAGCCTGAATATAGGATGGGAAAGGACTTTACTGGACAGCTATTCATGCAAAATGGGCCCAAATCACAAGCTCAACATGAGTAAGGTGACCAGATTTTAACATTGGTAAAGAGGGACATTGTGGGCGTGGCTTATTTTGTGGGCGTGGCTAGCTGGTCATGTGACTGGGTGGGCGTGGCTAGCTGGTCATGTGACCGGGTGGCCATGGCTATGTGTATAGGGTAAGGTGAACAGATTTTAACATTGGTAAGAGGGACACCATTGTGGGCGTGGCTTATTGTGTGGACGTGGCTTGGAGGCCATGTGACTGGGTGGGCGTGGCTAGCTGGTCATGTGACCGGGTGGCCATGGCTGTGTGTATAGGGACTACTCAGAGGGCTGAAAAAAGTCATTTCTGACAGGTCCTCACACTTTTGACTGGTCCTCACACTTATGATCATCCTCACATTTATGCCCGTGCAGCATTCTTAACAACCATGTCACTCATTTCACAACTGCTTCTCTTCACCATGGTGACAAGATAGGGCAAAAACGTAAAATGTGAGGACAGTCGTAAGTTCGAGGACTGGTCAAAAGTGCGAGGACCAGTCAAAAATAACTTTTTCAGCCCTCTAAGTAGTCCATATGCATAAAAGGATACAATAATAGAGAGGGATGAAGGAAGGGAAGGGAAATTAGAGTAGGAGTGACGGTTAAGAGAGGGAGGAAGAGAGGAGGAGAAGGAGAAAGGAAGAGGAAGTAGGGAGGAGAAGAAGAGGGGGGTAAGAGAAAGTAAGAAGGAAAGAAAAGAGAGGTGGTAGGTTTGAGGAGAAAGATTGCTGTACAATAAAAAAGATGAAAGGGAAGAAAGCCAACCCCAAACAAATATAAAGATATTAAGATAAAAAATGAATTGTTAAACTTTAAAGAATAAAAGAGAACAAATATGAATAAATAGCAATAATTAGAAACACACATACATACAATGTATTTTCTTTTAACAGAATATTTGGCTGGTTCACAAATTTAAACAGTGTTTAGTCATTTCAATTAAATTTACAATTTCTATATTTCCTTTTTGCCATATTTATTCCTCATCTATTTTTTTAAAAAAACAATTTTACCCTTCATCCTCATCTCTAATCTTAATCAAATTCAATTTTTCCCTTCTATTCTATTTTATACCCCTTCCCATTGTCATCTATTTTTATATCCATCCTCACATTGGTTAATTATGTAATTATGTAATACAGTTGTTTAATACAAATTCAACATTTTAATATAAATCAATTAGTTATATAACTATCTTTTTTGTATATTAATCAATATGAACATGAATATTCCAATTATTTCCATGCAATCCAATTTCTTACAAATCAATTAATTATACTTACTAATAATAATAATAAACCAAATAATTTCCCCCATATATTCCTCCAAACCACAACTTAACCATTTCTGCTTTCAACACAGTATACAATTAATAATATCTCAATTATTACAATTCCCTAGTTAAAAAGAGCTTTTTTTTCTTTTGTGTTTTAAAATCTTGAACTCTCCTCTTTTGCCCTAAATAATTTTCCATTGTTTGCACTTACCTTTTTTGGTGAGGAAAAGGAAAATAAATCTGCTGCCTAATTTTCCAACGTTGCAAGCAAACCGCAAAGCCAACAGCCTGTTTTACTTTCAGTTTCGTTTTGAGCTTGGTTTGCACAAAGAGGAAAAAAAAACTGAGCAATTTAGCAAGAGCAGAGCCCTGTGCAAATCAGCTGAGAGGGGGAAGCCGAGCTAATTAACGTAGGGCGGCCCTTTGAAGCCCCGCGGCAAGAGTTTAAACAGGTTTTTTCCCTCTAGCCATCAGCGGGGATTCAGGAGGCAGCCGGGAACCAGGAGGCAGAATGAAAAATCGGGACTTTTTTAAAACGCCACGGGACGCGGGACAAATTGCTCAAAAGCGGGACTGTCCCGCCAAAAGCGGGACGTCTGGTCACCTTAAACATAAGCCAACAAAAGCAAATGCAATTCAAGATTGCAAGATACATCAATAGAAGAATTTTGTCCAGATCAAGAGCAGTCAATGTTACTTTCTATTCTGCATTGATTAAGCCACACCTACAATATAACATTGAGTTCTGGGCATTGTATTTTAGGAAGAACTTTGATATTGAAGCACTTGAACCAAGATGACGAGGACTGGAAGGAAAAATTGTAAAAAAACTGGATGGGGGGGCACCTTGCTAGGCCACAAGCGCCATGGCCCACATGGGATGGAGTCACAGTGGCGAAGCAAGCCAGGCAAGCTGGAGACTGGGGATGGTGGGGGGAGGGGCAGCTTGCTAGGCCGCAGCACCGCATTGGATGTAGCTGTGGCAGTGAAGCAAGCCAGGCAAGCTGGAGTCTGGGGATGGTGACAGTGAGGGGGGCCACTAGCTAGGCTGCAGCGCTGTGTGGGATGGAGCTGTGGCAGTGAAGCAAACCAGCAAACCAGCTGGAGTCTGGGGATGGTGATGGTGAGAGGGGGGGCAGCTAACTAGGCTGCAATGTTGCGTGGGATGCAGCCGCGGCGGCGAAGCAAGCCAGGCAAGCTGGAGGCCGGGGATGGTGGGGGGGGGCAGTTAGCTAGACCACGACTCGCAGGCTTACTTACCCAGGCAGGCAAATCAGGGCTGTTCAGTTGGGCCACAGGCACCATGTGAGAAGGCAGGCAAGCCGTAGAGACTGTGTGGTCAATGGAAGCGAGGACAGTATGCTATGCCCAGGAGGCGAGATGAGTAGTGACTGGGTGGGGTGGAGTGAGACGGTGGGCAGGGTGGGGTGAGAGGGTGGGCAGGGTGAGCGGCGAGTGGGCAGGTGCGGGGCCAGCCAAGGTGGTATTTGCTGGTTCTCTGAACTACTCAAAATTTCTATTACCGGTTTGCCCGAACCATACCAGCTGAATACCACTTCTGGATAGGAACTATAAATTAACAATGTCAACTGCATACAAAGAAAATTTGTATAAGATGTTTTATAGATGGCATTTTGTGCCAGCGAGGTTGGCAAAGATGTTTAAAGATAAGTCAGCTAAATGCTGGAAGTGCCATCAGATACCTGGGTCATATTATCATATGTGATGAACATGCTCAAAAGCAAAAAAATATTGGACAAAAATACATACGTGGCTGGAAAAACTGATAAAGCAGCATATTGATTAAAAGCCAAAAATATTTTTGTTGAGGATTTTACCCGAAAGATATTGTAAGGGGAATGTATATTTAATTATCCATATATTAACTGCAGGTAGAATTGTATTTGCACAAAATTGGAAAAATGAAGAGATCCCTACATATGAGAATGTGATCAGGAAAATATTAAAATGTGCAGAATAGATTAATGCTAGCAAATAAGGAGAAAGAACAAACTGAATATTATATGACATGGGACTTATTTTATCAATGGTTAGATAATAAAAATGGAAGTTAGAAACAGGGAAACAAAAGAAAAAGATTAGTGAAATAAAGAAGATATGTTAAGAGAGTGAAGCAAGTATTGATTATTATGTTTAATACTATCATTTTAATATTAAATAATTAATGTTAATGTAATGAATATTGTTGTAAATCTTGATTATTAGATATTTGTACCCAGACGGCACACTGTTTAATGATATATTTATTATTAAATTTTATATATAAAGCCTGGGTACTTAGTTATGTCATGGGACTAGCCTGCTAATCTGAAGTTTATCTCAGAGCCTCATGTTTTATACCCTGACTGTGATTTAGGCAAGTGTGGTCCAGCTGTTCTGATACTGCAAGTTACTCAGTAGCTACAAATTATGTAAGTAATCTGGACAACGTGTCATGATGCCACAGATTCTTTTTATAACGCTAGTAAGAGCTGGATTTCTTTGAGGTCCACTAGTTAAGCTCAGTGACACATCTCAGTTGTCTAAATTGTAATGAATCATGGAATGGCATACATCGACTTGATCACTAGGTGGCACAACATAATCATTTACTAATATTAGGAAGGAGGATGCTTCATTTTTACAAGTATGTTTTTCTATTATCTAACACTAGGGATAACCTCCTGCTGATATAGCTATGGTCTACTATATTTTATATATCAAGGAGATAATTTGGTTTCTGGATTGAAGGCTGGATGACAGCAGTTAAAATGCAGGCTGGGCTCTGAAGAGAAGCATCAATTTTCTGAATTATAATATTCTGAGTATAAAGTAACTTTGTACCCTTTCCTTTCCTTTCCTTTCCTTTCCTTTCTCTTTCCTTCCCTTCCTTTCCCTTCCCTTCCCTTTTAAAGAGGCAATATTATTCTGTCAAGAACTGCTCAAGTTTTTCAAGGTTCTTGAGAAAAGCTGATTTGCACAAAGATATCTGTCACTTATTTTTTCATCATTTGAGTGCTAAACTAAATGCTGTTGCAACTATTGGTCATTAACTATATTTGATTTATATTCAAATTGCACATCAAATCAGTTCAGCTATTCATCATATGATGCATCTATATGAGCTTTGAACCATAAAGATGGGAAATTTATGGTTTCTCTAGAATATTACTGAATTATAATTTCCAGCATCTCATTTGGATTTCTCCTCATTAGCCAATGTTGCTAAGAATTCAGCAGCATTGTGAGGGTCATATGTTTCCCAATCCTACAATATCCATTTAACTTGATTAAAAATCACAATCTTGGTCATTTATTCTTCTTTATTCATTGTCGGAAGACATCAGAAAGCTCAGGGGTGCTCTAAAGTTTGTAGAACACAAAATGTCTTTTTGTGAGCTCATGAAAATATAGGGTAATTCAGTAGCTTAAATGGCTTTAAAAGGTGGTTGAGATTATTAGATCTAGATATAGTCTGTTCCTAAGTATCAGCTATTGGGAACTAATGCTAGGAATGACGTGTGGTAGACTTTGTATAAGCATCTGATTAGATAAGCATTTAGACCAATCCAGCAAGCAGTTGTGAAAGTAACATTGAATGGAGAGTACCATTAACTTCCCGATGAGCATTTGGTTTAATCAAAAGTTACTATCTTGCTGTTGATGGTATTATCATCTAATATCCTCTAACAATTCCCTTTTGTTTTGTGTGTCACGAATATCCAAGTTTTCCTTAGAAACCTGCCCCATTTCCATATATCCCATAATACTTCTTCAATTGTAATGATAATATTTGGGGCATTCTTTTAAGGAAGTTTTTCACAGCCTTCAAAGCAGACTTATATAGGATTTTCCCATATAATTTCCACTGCCAGAGAGTCCATTCATCTTGGTACCCCTCTCTTCTTTTGCTTCTCCTGTTTTATCCAGCCTGTTTGCAATCCTTGCACTTATCTATCCATTTGATCATCTGCTTAGCTTTCCAGGGGTTGTATTTATGTTTATAGTAGACTATAGGATGGAGTGTGTCGGTAGGCTAGGTGTGTGTGGGAGCAAACTGCTACAAAATTATTTTGTATGAGGGGCTATGAAGGGGATTTCTTATTAATCCTAGGACCAGCACAGATGCACTACATTGCAGACCCTGACACAATGTAACAGTTATTGGATAATTTGGTTTAGATTCAGCATGCAGACATAACAGGAATTTTTGAAAGTCATACATAGAAGTGGTTTATATTTTCTTTTACAGGGTCCCTATGGAGCTTAATGAGAAAAAAAGAATAAAACAAATCAGAAAAAGGTGTTATTCTAAAAATGCTTTCACATTTAGGCAAATAAAATGTTACCTGCTGGGAAATGATACTGATCAACTTTGTTATAATTTTTTTTTACAAAGCTCTTTTGAGATTTTACACACCAGCATTTCCCCAACTTGATTGATATGCATAGAGAATATAGCACAGTAGTTGTGAAAGATATAAAACTGATGTTTACATTAACAGATGGCTCCCAGACTTTGAATTCCTCATAAATTCAGTTCACATTGATTTTTAAAGAACATTCAGATCACAAAGAGGATGTGTTTTATATGTAATTTCATTTTTGTGGAAATGATTGTGAGAGACATTTGGGGAAACAGAGTTTAAGCCTGTGATATTTTTCTATGGTGGAAAAATACAAAATTAAATATAATATGTCAAACTCACTTTGAAATTCTGTTGCCTTTAGTATTGAACATGTATTGAGTATTGAGCAAGTATTGCCATGAGCTCAGTCTTTTTCTTTAGGTGATGCAGTGGTGGGTTCCTCCCGGTTCCGCCCGGTTCTGCCGAGCTGGTAGCAGTGATGATATGATGTTTTTTTTATTTTTTGTTTTTTTATTATACCTAGATTCAATGGTGTCCAGGATGTTCTATTTCCATTTCCCATGTCAGTGTCCAGAAAAAACTCAGATTTCTTTCTGGAATGTTGCCAAACCCATTCACAGAGCTATTTCAATCCTGGATTTCTGGTCTAGTTTTCTGCTGCAGCAGAAATTTGTCCTTTATCCTGGAATAAATTGAAAATCTGATAAAGGTAGATACAGTTTTTGATTAATTTAAATTGTTTTGATTTTGTTTCTATATATGCAATGCAATTAGCAGGCTGATTCTGTTGTTGTTATTATGTGCTCTGGATTGTATTCATTCACATTTCAATCAAGGCTTTCCTCTTCCTTCTGACATTATTTCATTATTCTGAACAAAAATAATGGATAATAACATGTTAACTTTTCTCAGTGATGCTCTGTTTGTCATTTTGACAGTTGGATAAGTAGCATCTCTAGAATAATCCATATTTACATTGCAAAGCCTTCCCAACACTAATTGCCAGTCTTGTAATTAAGGTTGCTGGCATAATGTAACTAGAAAGGGGAGGGGGGTTTTTTGCTTTGGAAAGATAAATTGTTTTTTAATAAGCCCCTATGAGAATTAAAATCAAATATACAGTTTTGCTCAGCACCGATACATTTTATTTATGATTGTTAACTCTGGTCTGCCTGTGACAATGTGTAGAAGAGGAAGCTAAACATGTTACTGTAGTTTGTTGGGAAAAAAACATAGACCCAGTCATCTCAAGAGGCGTTTTAAAGGCTAACCAATTTATTGTGACATAAACCAGGTCCCCTCCCAACATCACATTTGCAAGAAGGATTTACAGCTAAATGAAATGTCAGCCAGATGCTCAGCAGCTGTGTGGAATGTCAGGAAGATAAATTCTATAAACTTAGTCCAAAGTGTGCCCAGTGAGCAAATTGATCACTAAAGCTGTTAACTTTAGCTACCTCAGAAGACTTCAGAGAAGCTGAAAAGCTCCTGACTGGCATGCAGTGCTTAACACAGAGATGCGAACAGTTCCATAACTGGCAACAGGACTGAAATACTAATTGATGCATCTGGGAGACCAAGCCAGCATGAGCTCACTGCAAACCTGAACTTTGAAGATAGCCAACACTTTGGAAAAAATCCCTATAGGAATGGTTATGAGCAGCACGGCTGAACACATCCATCTCTGCCAATTTAGGGCTCTCTTAGACTGAGATGTAAAATAACAGCTCATGAACTCTTCAGAGTTTTTTTTAAAATAATAATAATCTCATTAAAATGCTGAAGCTATTTCTCTCTTTACCCCACCCCTTCTTTTTTAAAAAAACATTTGTCTTCTGCAAATGAATGCCAAGGAATGATGCATACTGAAATCAAAGGAAGCAGAATAACTTCTGTACATTTATGGCAATTTTCATACCTGACTTTTTTTTTAAATAAAGGGAACGTTTTGGCATTTTAATAGTTCTGTAGTTTGGCTGCAATTTTTGCATTTTTCAGAGGTTTCATTAGGCAACTAGCATTTGCGAGCTTGGTACTTGGTAGATAACATGTTTTGAAAAGAAAACACTGCCAGATCTGGCTGTAGAAATCTGGAGGGTGGCAAAGAAATACTGCCCTTTGTAAGTCATCCAGATTTCTGATGCATTAGTCTGATAGTCCCAATTAAAAATCCATACCCACATTTGGTGGCAGAAGCATGAGCTCTTCTTGATGCTGAATGATGGTTGAAATGAGGGGTCCTTGGTGCTCTCTGAGCTTGGTTGTTTTCTTGCAGATGTTTCATCTAGGTAAGTGCTGGGAGCACTGATGATCTTACCTAGTTTGGGTAATGAAATGCCTGCAAGAAAACAATTAAGCTCAGAGAGCACCAAGGATCCCACATAGGAAAATGGTAGGGAAATGGCCTAATTAATGCTGTACTCTACTCTACTCCGACAGATGCTTGCTTTTTACATTCCAGATCCTTAGTGCAGGAAACGTTGGGGATGGGTGATTTTGAGTCAAATAAATGTGTTTATATGGATCACATCATGTATTGAAACTGTCTGGTTATCTCTGGTGTCAGAGCAGGGCCTTGGCAAAAACATGATTTGGCCAACGCCTATTAGTATATAGATGTTAGTCAAAAGTATACTTGATGGATTTAGGATTGCAATCTATTAGTATATAAATCTCGTGGGGAAAAGTTGAGATAACCCTCCTGTTGGAATCTTCATTCCCAGTTCATTCACTGGGATCCATAGTTAGTAAAAATAGGAAGGACAGAACCAAGCATACTGAATATTTAAAGACCAATGCTTAAAGCTTAAATGCCAAATAGGTTTTATTATGAAAGTTCCATGCTATGCCTGCATATGAGTTTCCTCTCTTCAGTTTGGGGAAAAAGAAGGACGAGGATGAACACAATCTATTCCTTCTGTTGACAGCAGGCTGCAGCTTCGAGTGTTGAGGCTCCCAATTATTATTATTTTTTAAAAAATTTTGGGCCAAATTTATATAGATTTTAATTGTTTTTAATATTTGTATTTCATGTTTTTAATTCTGGCTGTGCACCGCCCTGAGTCTTCAGGGAGAAGGGCGGTACATAAATTGAAATAAATAAAAATAAAATAAAATAAATAAATGTTTAACTGGAAAGAAATGCCGGTTTCAGCAAACAGAATCCAAACCCATTGTTAAATACAGAAATGTGACTGCAGGATGCTGCAAACAGCTGTAAATGTGGGCTGATCCAAAATGTGATCATGTGACTGTGAGGATGGGTGGGTATTAGAATTCTGAATGTGGATTATTTATTCATTTATTTAGCATATGGCATACAATGTCAGGGAAATCTACACATGCTAGATACCCAGTGCAGCCCCGAGCTAGTTCATACTGGTTTTGGCACTTGTGTGCCTATCCTTGGTGCATCACACCGCAGAGGGTGATCCAGTTTTACACTGATTAAGTAGTAGCTCTCAGGTTGCTAGCTTTTCAGGCTCCATCGCCGGTCTCGCCTCATCTCGTGTCATTTCGCATCATGTTGCGATGCCTCATGTATGACCAGGTCCAGCACTGGCTTCCGCTATCCTCACACACAAACGCAGCTAGGTTTTTCCCACAGAAGTGGCACGTGCTTATCTATTTTCAATATTGCATGGTTTTGAACTGCTGGGAGGGGGAGGGCAAGAGTGAAGGATCGAGTGATGGGAGCTCACTCTTATCTCACAGAGTTGGGCTCAAACCATTTCTGGCCAGCGGATGGCGCAGTGTCAGTAAACCTGATGCTTATTGTAGCCTTACAACAGCAAGGCCTGTTGTAACTTTGAACAGTCACTAAGTGAGCAGTCATAAGTTGAAGACTACATGTACATATAATGGGTCAGAGACCATGTCTTGAATTTTGAAAGTGACAGTTATAAAGATTTAACAAAAATATTTTTCTTAGTAAGTATTGTCACCTCAGAGTGCTTTCTGGAATCTGCTGCGGTGGTTATGGACATCTCATTGGCTCCAGAATGTGATTTCCTCTGAAATATACGAGATACCCAATATTACATCTCTTAAGCATCTGTGAAAATTATTTCTTTGTCCAGGACTGATTAGAAATAACTTTCAAAAGCTGGATATGATTTGGCTCTGGGTGTCCTATCAGTTCTTCTTTAGGAATCTATGAAACATTCCTGATATAATAAAAATAGCCATCATATCATATCTCAGGCATATTTAGATTTTTCTAGCTCCTGGTGTGTCTGACTATATATATATATATATATATATATATATATATATATATATATATATATATATATATATATATATATTGTCTGGCCATATACTTTTAATAGGGAGGCTTTTGTAATATTTTTCTGTAAAATGAGGGCTAAACCTCATGGCCATAACCCAAGTTTTTCCCCCTAGAAAATAAGAAAATAAGAAGTGAGTGCAGGGGTGAAATCCAGCAGGTTCTGACAGGTTCTGGAGAACCGGTAGCAGAAATTTTGAACAGTTCGGAGAACTGGTAGCGAAATTGTGAGTAGTTCGGAGAACCAGCAAATACCACCTCTGGCTGGCCCCAGAGTGGGGAGGGAATGAGGATTTTGCAGTATCCTTCCCCTGGAGTGGGGTGGGAATGAAGATTTTGCAGTATCCTTCACCTGCCACGCCCACCAAGCCATGCCCACCAAGCCACGTCATGTCCACCAAGCCACGTCCACAGAACCAGTAGTAAAAAAAATGGATTTCACCACTGAGTGCATGGGTGTGTTGAGCCCAGTGGATTTACATCCTTTTCCCTAGAACATCTCTGTCTTCCTATTTTAATAATTGTTGAGGATAACTAATCAGCCATTATGTATTTTTAAATACATCAGTTTTATATAAGTGCCTAGCCCCAAGTAAATGCATTTAATTTCAAACCAGCAGAAACAATTCTATATTTTTTCAGCAGTCATATGCTGCCATTATTGAAGTGAAATTAAAATGCAAAGCTGCCTATTCAGAATCACCTCTTTTCCCTTTTGTTCTACATTCTTTTATCAAGAACTCCTGAAATAGCAAAAAGTGTTAGTTGTATGCTTTGCAATTAAAACTACAGATATAGCTCCTAAAAAGGGGCCCCAAGCACACTGTAAAGTCCAAAGTTTAAAACAATGTTCTGTAGTTGTTCTACTGGCTAGGGAAAGAATGCCTTGCTTATTGTCTGTGACTCAGCCTGTCACTGGAAGTTCAAACAAATGAGCAGAAATGAAGAAAGCAACACATTTATCTAATGCTGCTGCATTTGATCTTGGAAAGATTAAAGCTGCTGTTCTATGCACGCTTACTTCAAAATAGATTTCACTGAGCTGGGCTGACTTTTTTGCAAACTTGTGCAATAAAATAGCACTGTACAGTATGAAAGCAAAGACCAAGTCCCTTATTTCCTTTGTGATTTTCCATCAATCAATCGTCTTTGGGTTTATGAATATAGCTAAACATGACTTGAAAAGAAAATTATATCGCTCTTATGGGTTAATTGCTGGAAGCATTTTTAGCAGATGGGTTATTTTTTACAAAAAAGAAAGAAAGAAAAAGGAAGGCTCCATCGATTTGATGGCAATTAGTTTATGTGTAAACATGGAAGAAGCCAAAGAATGCTAAATTCTATAGAAACATGGATGGAATTTATTAAAATCCAGCTGTATAGAGTGGGTGATTAAGTTATCTCAGCTAACATTTTTTGGAGAAAATTGTAAAACTACAATTTGAAGGAATACTTGTCAAGAGCTCAATAAAAAACATAAACCAATCACAATTTTTTCCATAATTTCATTCTCCTTCTACTGGCTTTCCATGTTTCTCTTATGAGATTTATTTCTTCAGATCTGCATGTGTGCATGTGTTTATTATTTCTGTTTTGGATAAAATTTTGTTGGAAGTCCCCAGTTGAATTTTTTATTAATGGGAAAGAAGGCCACGTAGAAAGGAGGAAGTTTGTGACTTGCATGATTTTGTTGAATAGTATTGCTAAACATTGGCTATACTGGTGAAATTACTGAGAGCTGAAGTTCTCTTTTAAATAAAAAAATAAATAACTTTATTGTCATTGTACGTGTATATAGAACGTACAAAGTATACCCATAGAACGAAATTCACTTAACACTCAAAGACCAGGTCCAACACACATAACAATCCCCAAACACACTCCCACCCACCACAATTCTTCACCCCTAAACCACCTTTTGGCTTCTGTATCACAGAGGTAACAGATCAGAAATACAAATTTTAAGTTAAACGATTTCTAGAAGATGGGAACCATTTTTTTCATTCACTAGAATTTTTTCACGAGCACTTCATTTATAGAAAATAAAATGAATGCATGATACCAATATTAGGAAGATGGATAGAACAGTTGCAAGTAATTTGAAAATGTAATCAACTTCACCACTGTGACAAAGAGGCCTCAGAAGTGCTACACATATGCAGTAGCAACAAAAGGCCTCATTCCTATTGCACAGAAAAAGGAAAGAATTTAAAAACCAAGCAGCAGTCCTGGCTTCTTTTCTGTGTCAAAGAGAGGTTTTGAATCAATTTTAATTGTGCTACATTCTTGTACAGTATGGGGCATGATGGATCAGCGGTTAAAGATACTGAGCTTGTCAGTTGGAGAGCTGACAGACTAGGCTCGAGACCCAAGCTCCACGCAACAGAGTGAGCTCCCGTTACTTGCTCCAGCTCCTGCCTACCTAGCAGTTGAAAAGCATGCAAATGCAAGTAAATTAATAAGTATCACTTCAATGGGAAGGCAACAGTGTTCCATGAGTCTTTGTCTTATAGCCATGCTGGCCATATGACCACGGAAAATAACTTTGGACAATGCTGGCTTCCTCAGCCAAGAAACGGAAATGAGCACCGTCCCCTAGAATCAGACACAACTGACAGGGAAACCTTTACTTGTTATTGTTATCTCTTTTATTCATTAAACATGAAACTCAAATCAACTGAACATTTAAAAATGTGTCACAAATACGATTGACTGGTGCTAATGGTTGATACGAGTTGCTCCCAGCATCCTAGGTATCAACCAAGTATCTTCTTAAAATATATGATGTTCCGAGTAGCGATTTTGCAGGTCTGCTGGTGTTATTGCAGGAAGCTGCAATTTCTTGATGCAATTTCATCATCATCATCATTATTATTATTATTATTATTATTATTATTATTATTCTCTTATTAATTAAAAATGAAACTCAGTCAACTGGATAGTATTATTATTATTACTATTATTATTATTATTGGTTACTCTTTAGTGAGATTCACAGCCTTTGAGGCTGGTTAATAGCTCAGCAGCTCGAGTCCTAACCAAGGACCTAGGAACTGTTAAGGTATCGTCGGAGGATGTAAGCTGTTCCGAGTAAGGTGGTTTTTTGTAGAGTCAAAATGTTCAAGTCTGGCAAATTTAGAATTTCTAAATAGCGGGGTAGCCCTTTGGGTATTGCTCCAAGGGCTCCAATTACAATCGGGACAACACACGATTTCTTTTTCCACAGTCGCTCAACTTCAATTTGCAAATCCCGGTACTTTGTGATTTTTTCTTGCTGCTTATCTTCAATCCGTGCATCACCAGGTATTGCAATGTCAATGAACCATACTTTTTTCTTTTCAACTATTGTTATGTCAGGTGTGTTGTGGACCAAGTGCCTGTCAGTCTGAATCCTAAAGTCCCATAAGATCTTGAGTTTCTCATTCTCTAAAACTTTCTCAACCTGATGTTCCCAGTGGTTTTTGCTGTACTCAAATCCAAACTTCTGGCACAATTTCCAGTGAATGATCTTAGCAACCCGGTTATGGCATTGTAGGTAGTCAGTTTGTGAAATTTTGCTGCACCCACAGATCAGGTGGTCGACTGTCTCATCTTTCTCATTGCAGAGGCGGCATTTGCTGTTGGTGGTGACATGTTGAATTTTTGCCTTCATGCAGTTTGTGGCTAGGGCTTGTTCTTGAGCTGCCAAAATAAAGCTTTCTGTTTCTTTTTTCAGTACTCCTGATCTTAACCAGTTCCAAGTTAGTTTCTGATCAGCTTTGCCTTCAATACTTTTCAAGTATTGGCCATGCAGAGCTTTGTGTTTCCAATTTTCAGCTCGCTGCTCAATTACTTCTTTCTTATATTCTGCTTTTGTTTTAGTTGTCTTTAAAAGGCCTCCTTTATTTACTTCCATTATTATTATTATTATTATTATTATTATTATTATTATTATTATTATACATTGATTTTGATTTTTATTGTTCTAATCATCATCAAATAAATTTCTGTCTGTAAAGAAAGATAAAACTGACCAAATTCTGTCAATTTCACTTCTCATTTTTGCTTTGGTACTGAGGGGTTGAGATCTCCTTCAAGATCTGGACTCCCTTCATAGCTGTCTGATTGAGCTAATCATGTCTCAACCTATCTTATATGGTTTTTGCTATGGGCATAAGATGGAGGCCCCTACGTAACTCAATTTGTACTTCTGGATAAAAAGAAAAGAAATATAAATCAGTAACAAAAACAATTCTTCCATCAATTTTACTTTTTTCCCAGTCCTCTCATCCTTGCTGGTATATTTTATACCACAAAACACTATGCCTTTTAACAGTACCTCTACACAGTTTCTGATGAGATTCAGCTGTAACACTGCAAGATGTTGGCAATGACAGAGAAGACATTGGGATATACTGAAACATGTTGCTTTTATTTCTGTGAAATAAAAAGTTAGTCGGCTTAGCCTGAAAATTTGCACCTGAAAATAAAACAAAGGATCAAACATGCTATGAGAAATACATTTTGGGTAATATCAGGAATTTAATATAACAAAGTTATGAGAAAAACTAATAACAATTGCATTAAAAAGTAATATTTACACAGCTTTAAATTAATGCAATATACAATAATTTCATTAGTGTTATTTAATTGACAACTTGGTATGCATTATAAATATAATTTATAATTAACATTATAAATATAACATGAAGTTTCTTTCAAACACGAATTCTAATTTTATGGAGACTTAAAGTAATGATTTTTAAATATGAAATACGATAAAAAGAGATTTCTATATCAATCCATCCCTTTGGTATTCCCATTTAAGTTCAAACAAATAATCAAGTATTTTATCTTTGGTTACATTTAGTAACATTGTAAATCAGTTTTCCCAATGTGATTTCCCCCAGAGAAGTTGAATTATCTCTCTCTTCAGTCTTAACCCATTTGGATTGTGCTGGAGATTTCTTTATTTATTTGTCCAATTTATTGGCCGCCCATCTTACCACAGGGTAACTCTGGGAAGTTTACAATATTAAATGAGATGGTAGGAGTTCTCCAAGAAACTGAGAGCTCCAGAATAGGGAGTTCTGCTCTAAACAATGGCCCACTTCACAGGCAGTCATTGCTCCTAAGCCTGATCTTCAGTGGCAGAAAACCCAAACTAATGGTCAACCAAAACAATAGTTTGGATCCTATGGAATGTCTTTAAATGCTTAATATTTTCAAGAGTTCCTCACCATAGTAAGACTACCTTGATTTGGGATTATCTTTTTGCAACAGTAAAATGAAAATAATTTTAGCAAATGTTCTAGTATGCATTTCAGTTTAATATTCATCATATTGTTTAGTGTGTACTGTTTACAATGCCAAGAAAAATAGCCACCGTGCCCTGCATGAATGACAACACTGAAGAATATTACTTAAACTAGCTGTCCTCAAATATATAATTCCCCTCATAGATTTAGACTACAACTCAGCCAGACGGGCCTTGCAGAATCTGAATCCTAATATATCTGCAGGGCACAAATTTAGGGAATGCTGGCTTTATTCATTTCCTTTTTTAAAAGACAAAATGGACTTCCACCAGCATACCTCAAAAGAAAAACAACAAGAAGAATTGCACTGTATTTGGGGTTATTCTACAAACCCCATATTTTTATAATTACCCTTATGATTCTGCCTAATTTATTCAAAGCCCTATTGAATTATGCAAGTGTCTCCAGGATTTGCTAAGGCCTCTAACTCCATATGTACATGGTGTAACAAACACATACTGATTACTGACTCATGTATAACCAAGCCCACTATCTACTGAAACGGGCTTCCTATTACATTGTCTCCCATCTGCCTCTAAAATGTTGTAACATCTAGATCTTGTAATGGATTGACATTAACGACTGTAATTATTATGTTCTTAACTTCACACATTGCTTGGTTGCTTTTATGCAGACAATGGAACACTTATGGAATCATGCAATATATACTTTTTTTAAAAAAAAAGAGTATAAAACATTGAATATTCTTGTAATAAAGCAGTTACGGTGCATAGGCATTCATCAAAGTCATATCATAAAACTGAATTACATAAGCATGCAGCAATTGCCTTGTGCTCAGCCTTTGGAAATTAAAGGGCATTGCTCAAATACAAGGTAGATATAGTGTGTAGCAACTTGTTTTTGCAAATTACATTTCCCACAGGTACACTAGAAAAAACAAGACCATAGCAGGTCTAAGCAATGCAAGGAACTCTTGTTTGGGAAATTGGTAAGGCTTATCTCAAGTATCTAAAGTATTTAAGCAGAGCTGTTCTTTTCCTCTGATTATCAGTTCACATAAAAGAATGTCAATCTAGGGATAAACTATATGAGTAAATTATTGGTTTTTTCATATTTTTCCCTCTATGAGAATTCCTGTAACACTCTAGACCAGGTGTCAAACTCACGGCATCATGTGACATATCAGAACTATTCCCTCTTCGCTGGCGTGGCAGCACATGACACATCCAGCCTGCGGCCTGCAAGTTTGACAGTCTTGCTCTAGACCATTTCACTTTTATTATAGTGACCAGTTTTAATTGAATAAAACTGAGGGTTGCTCCAAAATGTTTCTAGTCAGCAGATGGCTCAGGATCCTTCAACCTTGGTTACAATTACATATCCAACCAGAGCTTTAGAGAAAAATATTTCCACATCTAGTTACTGAACAAGGTAGCCATGTGATTTTAAGAGTTTAGACCTCTCTACTCTTTGATAACAGAAAGTATCACACAAACATACGGTTCTGTTCCTGCCACTTCTAAATTCTGTTTCTATCGTTTTCAAAATAATGATTCTGACCACTGCAAAAAGTGGATTTATTTGTCTCTAAAAAGATGGCATGAGAATTTCCTAACTGTCCTGGGTTATCAAGTTCAAATTCCTAAGCAAGGGGTCTCTCAGCATTATTTTCTAATTTAGCGCCCCATTGAAAGCATATTGATAGACAGGGGTAGGTTCTATTTACCTTTACTACCGGTTCGCAATGGGGCCGCACGCACACACACTCTTCTGCACAAGCGCAGAAGTGTTTTCATGATGTCACAGTCAGTGGGTGGAGCCTTCCGCCGGTTTTACTACTGGTTCTGTAGAACCGGTGCGAACCAGGGGCAACCCACCACTGTTGATAGTGGAATCCATTATTTATTGGATTATAAACAAAATGCAACATCCATATCAACCTATTCTTTAAATCCCATGTTAATATGGTAATTATTCAACTATGAAAGGTATCTTTTACTGAGGTAGGATTGACATTAAAATTTATAACAGTAAATGAATACACAAAAATGATCCAGATTATCACAAATGATAATCTGCCTGCCTATGTACCTATATCTTTTATGGCCAAAGGAATGGAAGTGTTAAAAAAGAAAGAAACAAAATCACACTGTTGTAAACAACATGGACCATTTTGGGGGAGTTCGTTTGATCACATTAGTCAAAACGTAATTTTCTGGCCTTTTCTTTTTCTTTAATTATGATAATGAATGTTGAAGTTATGAAAGAATAGGTGTGAGTTCACCACATTGAGTTATTTATAAAAATAATAATGGCAGGATATAATGAATGAATGAATGTTTTATATAATAAAGTCACATGTTAAAAGTTCAAAATAAGTCCAATATAAATAATACACAAGGCTTAAGTACGTGATTAGGTTTAAAGTCATATATTAAATATTCTGAAAACCTGCCCTTCACAAAGATTATATTTTCATGACAAGGGTTAAAGAAAAGTTATTAAAAGGGTAAAAAGGGATGAAACGGAACATTATTTTATGAAGTTTAGATCAAGAATTAAAGTGTTGAATTATTGTTTCATACCTATAAGTCTGAGATGGAGAAATCAATGCAATTAATTGTATAATCTTTCAAGGAGTTTTCAATCTGAGTACATTTGAGTTGATTAAAAAGTCATGTACTGTATTTATTAAAATTATCTTTATAGTGCCTATATAAGAATTAAGGAGAACAATTTTTAACTGGACTTCTTATAGTATAGCTGGGTCCTTATGTATATTCACAATAGATCTTGGCTAAAGTTATCTCATAAATATGGTTTATTTTCAGTGCAGTCTCCTTCATGGATATTGTCATAACAGTTTCATGAATATATACTTGCCAATGCAAAAACCAAACAATTCATACCTAAATCAACGACTTGGTATGGAGCAGCATGTATGCTTACTATATATTGACCTGAAGGCTCTTAATATTTTTTTCTTGGTTAGTCATAAAAATAGGCTATGAAGATGTGAGGTTCATTTGTAAAACAATTTTTCATGAGAGTATTACTTTATAGCCAGGCCTCAGGAAAGAAATGCTTTTCTCAAGGCCAGAATATTTTGTACTTTGTACTATTGTAGACAAGATGAGGGGAGGGTTGCTAGAGGAGGAACTCTTTCCCCACAACAGCAAAATATTCCCCAATTATAAATAAATTTCCCCACTGGAATATAAGCCAAAAACTAGCATTTCTGTTGAGGGCTGACTCTCCTCCCCTGGTAAGAGCGATCACTCGATATCTTAAAAGAATAACAGCAATACGAGCCAGTTATATCAAAAAAAAATTTATCGATTGTAAGGAAGATGAGCTCAGTTAGAGAGGAGCTATCCTATTTGGGTTATCTAGTCTTGGCAACTTAGCTATTGAAAATTGATATTGTAAAATTTTAACGTCCTCTATCATATATTTTTAGGTTGCTATTTTTGTAACCGTTTCCCCTTTTTCCCTTTTTCTTTTCTGTTTGAAAAGGCCTTCGGGCTATTCAATAAACTATACTATACTAACAGCAAAATATGAATGGTGTTGACATTTCAAACAGCCAACCTTCCCCTCCATGAAGACGAAGGAATGTGAAGAGGAGGCAGATGCTACATCAGAACCATGCTGAGCTCCATCTGTCCCAACACCAGAACCTCCAGTCTTGCTTTCCTGATAGAGATTCAGGAAGTCAGTGACTCTAATTATTGTGATTCGCAAGGCACTCTGATAGCTCCATAATAGCTAAACACAGCAAATTATCATCAATGTAGTTCAGTCATTGTAAAGTAAACAAACAGTTTACTTTTGTTAGACTCTATTTTGGGATTTTTAAAAAAGAATTTTGAATGAATTAAAAAATCAGAGATTCAGTGTGGTTGGCTACAGTGCTGAAATCTGAACTGGTTTGCTACTGGTTTGCTGGCTGTGCATGCATGTGCATGCGCACAAAATGTGCGTTGTGTGTGCATGTGCAGTGCTCACCAAACATGTGCTATGTGCGCATGTGCAGTGCACATCAAACGTATGTTGGATGTTTAAAAAGCTACTGCTTCAGGCGAACTGGTAGTTAAAAAAAGCTACAATCTGATGATCACTTGTACTGCAGGGTTTAGCTTTGCTAGAAAGCAGGATTTCCTAAACTAAGCTAAACTGCACATGCGTGCGCGCAGCATGCACAAAAAAGGAGGCTTGGGAAGTTAAGTAGAACAGCGAGGGGGGGGATCAGCTGTGGCGTGCAGTTTAGGTAAACCACGCCATAGTTTAGGTAAACTGCATGGCACAGGTGATCGTCAGATTGTAGCTTTTTTAAACTACTGGTTCGACCAAATCGGTACCTAACTACTGGTTCAATTGAACTGGTAGCTTTTTTAAAATACCGGTTCACCTGAACCGGTAGTTTTTATCACTACTGGTTCGCACAAACTGGTAGCATTTCACTTCTGGTTGGCTAGCTTTTGGAGTATTGGCTGTGGGGTATGTGTCACTGTATATCCATCCATGTACCCTCTGCATCATGAATTCTTTTGTACATAAGTATGCATTCATCCTCTTGTGCACTGTGGACTGCAAAGAAGTGTTTAAACAGAGTGGGAATGTGAGGCTTCTGGAAGGTGCTAGACTAGGTGACTTCCAACAATATATTTCTGTGATGCAGTTAGTGGTGCATTCTGCTGCAAAGCTTTTGAAGTTGGTTTGATGTTTGTGGCAGATTTTCTGTAGCACTTCAAATGTCAAAATTGCTGAGCAATCTGAATTTAGCATGGATGGCAGCCAGCAAGGAGACACTATTTCTCTGAACTGTTATGTCCAGCTTTCCACAATCCTTTTTTGTTTGTTTGTTTGTTTGTAGGAGTAGGAAGTGGATGCCACCGGGCAACAAAATAAATTTTCATTTTTGGGGTACATATTAAAAGAACCTGACTCTTCAGACCAATGATCAGTTAATGGCAACAAAAAGTTAAGAGTTTTTCTGAATCTATTTATAATTATCTAGCTGCCCCCCTTGACTTTTGCACTCTGAAAATATCACATGCTATGTCCATATAATCCAAAACTGCTTTGGATTCCAGATTTATGGAAAAAATTGTGATACCAGATATGTAAAAAATAAATAGATCAGGCATCAATGACAAAACTTGCAAATCACAATGCTCATGTAAATTATTATGTTCTGTGCAGGAAACAAAGCACATTTTGTGCATGAACACCTCTATTGTTTCAATAAACATTAAAAATGATGACTGAATTATATATTATTAAGGATTTTTCTATAGGTAAATTGCAGACTGAGGAGTCCTTGGTCTCTCTCAGCTTCATTTTTTTCTTGCAGACAATTCATTACTCAAACTAGGGAACATCATCAGTCCACTGACAATGTTTCCTAGTTTGGGTAATGAAATGTCTGCAAGAAAACAGCCAACCTCAGAGAGCACCAAGGCCCCCCTCATTTCAACCCTGAGCTACAAATATTCTAGTTCTATCAGAAACCATAAACTGCAAGAAGGAGCTCAGCATCATTAGAACATAAAATTTCTAGACTAAAATAATGGATGTGATGGACAAAAGGAGGAGAATAGCAGGGGTGAGCTTCAACAATTTTAGCAAGGGGTTCTCTGCCCAGTTGCTGGGTGGGAGTGGCCATGGTGGGCATGGCCATGGTGGGCGTCAGCCTTCTGCACCACAGCGGGGGGGGGGGCATTTTTACCCTCCCTGGGCTCCAGAGACTTTCTTCAAGCCTCCGGGAGGGCGAAAACGGCCTCCCCAGGCACCAGGGACACTCTGGAGGCCAGAAATGGGCTGTTTCTGGCCTTCCCGAACTTCTGGTAGCCCATTTTTCACCTCCCCAAGCCTCCACATGTGCCGTGCACTTACCTGCATTCAAAATGGGCTGCGTGGGGACTCCTGAGAGGGGTGGGGCAGGGTGGGAGTGGCCAGCCAGAAGTGGGATTTGTGGGTTCTCCAAACTGCCCAGAATCTTAGCCAGAGGTTCTCCCAAACCCCTGTGGACCTCCAACAGCCCATCCCTGAGAATATGTCTGCAATAAGTAACTTTAGGAAATCAGTTTAAAAGAAAGCTTTACAGTGCAATTCTATCTATATTCACCCTGCTGAAGTCAGTTTACTTCTGACTGATATGAAGAGACTGTATGAATAGTCTTAAAGTTTTTGGTGTTCCGTTCATCTTCTTCCAGTATCATTGCAACCCTTACCATATATTGTATCAGCTATCTCTGAAAGTTGGTGCTTTCACTTTCCACTTCAAACAAATTATTGTATTTTTCGGTAAAAAAAATCACCTAAAAGTGGGTGAAAATTTAGGTGCATCTTATATGCACCTAAGTACCTGGAGGAAACGTCTTATCTAGATCCATTCCAGTCGGGTTTCAGGCCTGGGCACAGCATGGAAACGGCGTTGGTCGCATTGGTAGATGATCTCTGGAGGGCTCGGGACAGGGGTTACTCCTCTGTTCTGGCCCTGTTAGACCTCTCAGCGGCTTTTGATACCATCGACTATGGTATCATGCTGCACCGGTTGGAAAAGTTGGGGATGGGGGGGCACCATGTTACGGTGGTTCTCCTCCTTTCTCTCAGACCTGTCGCAGTTCATGTTGGCAGGAGGGCAAAGGTTGACCTCGAGGCCTCTTATATGTGGAGTGCCTCAGGGGTCGGTCCTCTTGCCCCTTCTGTTCAACATTTGTGTGAAGCCGCTGGGCGAGATCATCCGTGGCTTTGGGGTGAAGTACCATCAGTACGCTGATGACACCCAGCTATACATCTCCACCCCAGGCCACCCCAACAATGCCCTTGAAGTGATGTCCCGGGGCCTGGAGGCTGTGTGGATCTGGATGGGGAGACACAGGCTCACGCTCAATCCTTCCAAGACTGAGTGGCTATGGTTCCCGGCATCCCGATATAGTCAGTTGACTCCATCACTGACTATTGGGGCGAGTCTTTGGCCCCCTCAGAGAGGGCTCGCAATCTGGGAGTCCTCCTGGATACGCAGCTGTCCTTGGAGGAACATCTGATGGCTGTTGCCAGGGGGACTTTTGGTCAGGTTCGCCTGATCCGCCAGTTGTGGCCCTTTCTTGATCGGGATTCCCTGTGCACAGTCACTCATGCCCTCATCACCTCTTGCCTGGATTACTGCAACACTCTCTACATGGGGCTCCCCTTGAAGAGCACCCGGAGGCTCCAACTGGTCCAGAATGCGGCCGCGTGGGTAGTCATGGGAACCGCATGGCGCTCCCATACAACACCTCTCCTGCGTGAGCTGCACTGGCTCCCAGTGGTCTTCCGAGTGCGCTTCAAGTTGTTGGTTATCACCTTTAAAGCGCTCCATGGCATAGAACCTAGTTATCTTCGAGACCGCCTGCTGCTACCGACGGCCTCCCATCGACCTGTGCGCTCCCACAGAGAGGGCCTCCTCGGGGTGCCATCAGCCAAACAATGTAGGCTGGTGACCCCCAGGGGGAGGGCCTTCTCTGTGGGGCACCTACACTCTGGAATCAGCTGCCCCCAGAGATAAGGAGAATCCAAGACCTCGGTGCCTTCCGCCGTGCCCTTAAAACCTTCTTTTTCCAGCAAGCTGGGCTGGCCTAACACTTTTTAAAATGTTTTTAATTGTTTGTTATTGTTTTTAATTATGGGGCCAAATTTATATATATCTTTTTAATTGTATTTTAATGTTTGTAGTTTATGCTTTTACTTGGCTGTTCACCGCCTTGAGTCCTCAGGGAGAAGGGCGGTATACAAATTTAAAAATAAATAAATAAATAATAAATAAATAAATAAATAAATAAATAAACCGAATATAGCCCCGCCCAAACACTAGCCCCCACCCTTTGGCCTCTGCCTCCCAGCAAGCAGCAAGAAGAAACAGCCCATTTCAGCTTCAGCACAGCCTAATTAGCACAAATCGATTGTCCGTTGGATTGGCCTCTCGACTCCCAGCTGTTTTGCATGGGCCTCTGTTGCTTGCTGCAAAGAGTTAAATTGCTGGGAGCAGATTTTTTTTTCTTGTGCTAATCAAGCTATGCTGAAAACAAAAATGAAAGTAAAGCAGGCTATTTGCTGTTTGTTGCAATGAGGCAAAATTGGTGGGAGGCAGAGGCAGATTTCTTTTTCTTGTTTTCCTCATCAAAAAAGGTAGGTGCGTCTTCTGGTCTGGAGCGTCTTATACTCTGAAAAATATGGTAAACTTTTCTGCTCAGCCAAAAGAAAGTACTTGAATTTATCAATGCTGAATACCCTGCCTTCAATATTAAGTAAGCTGAAATTTGGAAGCTCATATCTATAGTGAAAGAATGTGAATGGGACTGATGAGTTTTTAACAAATGGCTACTCATAACAATTTATAGAATTTCCCAGAACGTGATATGGAAATACAACTTCTGAGCAACCTTTCCAACCTATCACAACAGACTGGCTGTTATAATTACCACAAATTAAAAATATAATTGTATACATGCAAACAGTGCTCTAGAACTATAGTATAAGGCTTCCCTATTTTTCCTGGATTTTCACTTTGTAGGGGAAACTGATGGATTAATTTTAGTTTAGTACAAATTTATTTTAAAAATACTTTAAATACTAATGATAGGCTTGCTAATAGAGAGTTGAGTAGTTTGAATGCTAAATATTACATTTGCCTACAAAAAAATTATCTTGTCATGTTAATTACTCTGCTTCTCTTTCTCAAAATCTCAAAATTTAAAATTAAATCCACTTTATAATCAGAAATTCTATAGATTATGTTGCAAGCTTTAGAAATCTATAAGGATTTGTAATTATTAAAAAGAGGGATCCAAATGACATTATTATAGTTGGAGCTTAAAAAAAAACCACCAGTAAACAAAATCATTTAGATGTTAGAAAAATTAGTCTAAGAATATTTATCTAGAAAATGTTAAAGTGGGAACAATTATTTCTCCATGAACAGTAAAGATAAACATCTTAAATAACAGAAGAACTCACCATATTTTTTTAAATAAAGCCATTTTCTGTTAACATGATATTTGACTATCAACTACCGCCAAAGTCATTTTAACTTTTGACTTCATTTTAAGATCTCTCAGTATCTTATCAGAAGCTTGAGTAAACCTCATATCACAATTCATTTGCATTACAATTGCTGACATCAAGAGCATTTCCACGGGGACTCTCATAAGAATGATACTGAGATCAGGATTACATGGGATTGCTTAATGGATTACATGGGAGATGAGGAGGGAGGCATGCATGAATTGAATGCTTATCTTCCTTTGTGGGCTGCCTGGGAAGGAAAGAATGGGTGAATTGCCTCTGAGCCCCTACTGAAGTGGTTGGGGAATTCTTCAAGTTGCCAAGGTTGAGAAACACCATCCTAGTGGATTGTTCCCCATTTCTTCACAACATAAATGTAAGCTTTAGCCTTGCAGAAACGATTTTATGCAGAGACAAGTATTTTGCTTCAGTATGGCAGGTAAAGTTACATGCCACCTACTGTTGCGTCATATTTTAAAAAATAAAAATGTATTTTGTAGAGATTAAAGCATACATTTTTTTAAAAAAAATCAGACAATCGAAGTAAATTGGTGCATGACTGGGAGAAGGTAATGGTTATGGTTGATTAGAACTATTCCCTTTACAATTTTGTTTTAGAGGTTCAAGTAATAATAGGTCATTTAAATATAAATGGATTGGACATAGTATTATAAATTCAGGTAGACAATCAGTATCTTAAACTGGGAATATACTATTTATACAATACAGGCTTTGTGTGTACTTAAATTATGGGATTGAGGGAAATCTGCACTTACTATAAACTGTTCTAAGAATTTTTTTCCATAATCAAACTTGCTTTGTATATACATTTTACTATATAGCAGAGAGAGGTAGAAATAACCTTTAAACTGAAGAATCCTGCATGCTTTTAAATTTGAATGAGATATGTCCAAACAACAGCAAAGCTGAAAAGATATTCATTGTCAGCAGTAACAAATCTAACATTTGTAAATAATACAGTATACAGAATATAGTTTAAAGAACATTTTATGTAAGTGTGCTTTTTTACTATAAATTGTTTTTTAATTTTTAAAAAAGTCTATTGTCCATAAATAAGAAAGTGGGAGTCAGCATGAGTCATACTCTATTACTCCCTTGGCTGTGATACTGAACAGTACAAGGGGCGTCAGTTCATATTGCTTATGGCAGACTTATTGGCTGCTGCTTTGCTGTGTTTGTAGATTAGACAGTTTGAAATCTTTGCTGTTGAACTTTTAGCATAATGTGAATACCAGTCCCTTTCAAACACAGCTTTAAGTTGCTTAATTATGCTGGTTTTGTTCCCTGTGTCTGCATGGTTGATGACAAGACCAGCTCCAGCATTCTGATTAAAATAGGTCCCAACCCAGTCAAAATTACCTATAAGGTAAATGAAAGGACAATCAAAGTTATGCAATGATTGGAAAAACATTCCTGAAGAACAATTCTTTTTCTTAATTAAACTTCAGGCCGAACACTTTTGACTTTTTATATTTAATATAGAGACAGACTGAATTTACCTTCTCCATGAGAATCTCAGCTTCATACGTAAGCAGATTATGTCATATGCTAATTTTTTCAAATCTAATGTTTACTAATAAAACAAGATTTTATATAAATTATCATATCAATTAGGTTTTCATTCTTCAAATGCTTTATACTTAATCTGTTATTCTCTATTGAAAGCTACAAACAGTATACAAATAATCAGACTGGAACTAGCTCATTCAATACTTACCAATATAAGCAGCTCTTTCAGTCACCACATATTTATTGCGATTTAGCTTGAGAAGAGAAGAGTTTTTTGGCTCCTTAATAAAACATGCATTTTCTGATTCAAGATCAAAGAATTTCTGAATTAAATGAAAAAAAAAACTCACTTAGAGATAGCTAATCTCCACTTTGCTGAAGGAACTTGAAATTTAAACATGCTGACCTATCAGATTTGGAAAAGGGAAAATAAAATCTATAAAAACATTATGAAATAACCTAAATATAAAGAGGAGTTATGATTGCATTTTGCAAAATTTCCACATTAACAGACAAGTTGATTTTCACAAGCTTGATACTTTATTGCTAGTTGTGATTATGTAAACAGTAAGTACAAGTAGTCCTTGAGTTATGACAACAATTGAGCCCAAAATTTATGTTGCTAAGTGAAACATTTGTTAAGTGAGTTTTGCCCCATTTTACCACCTTTCTTGCCATAGTTGTGGCAAGTGAATCATTCAAGCTGTTTAGTTAGTAATATGGTTGTTAAGTGAATCTGGATTCCCCATTGACTTTCCTTGTCAGAAGGTCGCAAAAGGGGATGACATGACCCCGGGACACTGCAACCATCATAAATATGAGTAGGTTGCCAAGCGTCTGAATTTTGAAGATCATGGGGATGCTGCAATGTTTGTAAGTGTGAAAAACAGTCATAAATTACTTTTTTTCAGTGCCATTGTAACTTTGAACTTTGGTCACTAAATGAATTGTTGTAAGTCGGGACTACCTGTAATTCATAAAGGCAGCAAGTAGCATGTCCTCAAACTGATACCCTAATTCCCCACTGTTACTTTGGTACAGCCCAAAGTAAGACACCGAAAGATTTTCAGTTACAATTCATTGATATTATTAGCTTTATTTATTTTTTCCTGGATTAGAGAAGTTAGCAATTTCCTAAACCACAAATTGTTTTCCTTGAAAACCTTACTCAGTTTGTCTGAGACTGGACATAACTACAGTTTTAAAAGAATCAAATCCTTCCTCTTTAAAATGCAAGAGAAAGCTGTGCTGCATGGGCGGGGGGGGGGGGAGTTACAATAGTTCTTTTTAGGACTTTGCTATAGGACATGAGGAATTATATTACTGAACAATACATCTGAACAATTCTTTAGATTTTAGGTAAAGAGGAAACAATATTCTGAGATGACTTCACTCATATTATGGAGAAAATTATGAAAGATTCATAGAATCAAAGAATCAACATATGCCACAATTGCAACATGCTTGACTGGCAAGAGGGGAACCAAACACAATCTGAACAGAGAATGGGCAGTGAAAATAATACGGAAACTTGAAATAATGACCCTCACTTTCCATTATTAAATTAAGAGGAAAAAAGACCCTGTTTTATTTTACTATGGATTTACATTGGAATTCATATGATTGAGATTCAACATGATTGCTAAAGAAATGTACTAGAATATTGTTTTAGCTATATAAACAAACAATACAAGGAATACTTACAACTTTTAAACTACAGTTAGAAACATCAGTGCAAATTGCTTTAAGAGATGAAATAAAGTTAAAAGTGAGGGGATTTGTTTCTTTGGATAAACTTATAAGGAGTCGCACTTTAATATTGCGTAGAATCAGTGCTTCTCTGATCTTTCCATCCAAAAAAGGCCAATACCTATAAAAAAAGGAGCCTATGTTATTCAGGTTTTTTTTTTTAATGAAAAGCCAGGATTTGTGATATAAAAACAAAAACAAAACCCTAACCAAGCAATTCTGAAGTACCATGACTCTCAAACAATCTCTCACATTGAAAAAGATAGATCTTATCAATGTCTTGAGAAACAAAAATGTATAGTAGCATTTGTCAAGGTCAAACTGTATGGCTAGAAAATTAAGTGGAAGTCCAAGAATGGATAAAAGTAGAGCTAGGAATGTGATAATGATCCTGGTTGTCTTAGTTAAAATAGAAGTGTTATAGGAGAGCTTTCTGTAATATGATAGGGTATTTTTATCTTTTTTTCAGTCACAATTTAAAATAGTATTAGTCAAGAGGTCAAGCCCAATGGCAATGTTATCAAATTTATTAGGACTTTTAGAATTGGGGGTAATAGGGAGGTTTCTTTTCTTTTTCTTGCATAGAAAAAATATAGAATTTCTCACGGTTATACTGCAGTGGTGGGTTTCAAATTTTTTTACTACTGGTTCTGTGGGCATGGCTTGGTGGGCATGGCATGGCTTGATGGGCGTGGCTTGGTGGGTATGGCAGGGGAAGGTTACTGCAAAATTCCCATTTCCTCCTGATCAGCTGGGACTTGGGAGACAGAGAATAGATGGGGGTGGAGCCAGTCAGAATTTTTATTACCAGTTCTCCGATCTATTCAAACTTTCCGCTACCGGTTCTCCAGAACTGGTCAGAACCTGCTGAAACCCACCTCTGTTATACTGACTCAGGGATACGAGGGCTGGTTAGATCGCTTTTTCCTTAGGATTTCATGTGCACATAAGAAATCAGTGATTCTGCTAGATATTACTTCTAATTGACAGGTCCCATTAGGAAATCAAGTTATATATTTTCCCATTGAAAACATAATGTGTGGTAACAAGTCTGAATAAACGATATATTAAAAATAAACATTAAGTTGGAAAATTAAGAAATAAATTACATTTTTGATAGTACATGACCAGTTGCTTATCAACATAATGAAACATGCTAGCTATAGAACTGCAAAGAAAGGTGGTTTTTTTTTTTGCAGGATTTGTGACTGAATCTCAGACGTGCTCAGCAAAATCTACAAAATCTTTAAACCTTTGCAGGCTTGCTACTTTTCAGTTTAGTTGGGACTTACATCTTCTATAGTTTCCAGCCAACAAGTATCATAGGAATTCTGGAAACAGAAGTCCAAGTACTATTAGAATAAATTAATTATTTGTTAGATTTATATCTTGTATTTCTTCCGGGAATTCCAGGGAATACATAAGGAGATGTTCTTTCATTCCATTCTTAGAGCAAACCTGTGAAGTACTAGGTAGCTGGCTTAAAGGTATCCTGTGAATTTGAATGCTTGAGGGTAGGTTTCTTCTAGATCTTAGTCCTAACATTTTAATCACTCTACAATATAAGGTCCTGAATGTGCTAAACTGGGAAAGAGAGTTCTTACCAAATGCTTTTCTCAGAAAATATAATGTATTTATATTAATATAACAATACATAATGAAGGTTTCTGGTGTCTACTCACCTTGTCTTATTTATTGTATTAACAATAGGCAGATAGTCCATAACAGCTATATATATAAACTGTTCAGCATTATCTACCACACTATAGATTGCATCAGTATCCAAAGTCCTGTCTTTAGGGCAGAGGAGCTTTGGAGAATTCTGTGGAAAGAAGGTTAAAAATATATTAACAGAAATATAGAAGATCTCATTTCAGGTTTTTTTGTGTGTAAAATTATAAAATCATTGTACTCACAACCTGTAACAAGATGGCCTTTATAACTTTTAATATTTTAATAGTGTTTATCATGATGCCTTATCAATATATTTTATGTTACTTATATGCTACCGTGAAAGTATTTCTGTTCTGAAATATAATTGTTATCTCTGATTTCTCTACTAAGGGTGTTGGTTGAATTCATAATTATTCTGCATTAAATAAATAATGCAGAAGTTATTTAAATCATGTAGTTGCAAAATCCATCATTAGCTGTAATGAGAGTCTTGAATATAATTAAAAATATATGTTTGCAACTACAAAATTCATTATTTTCTCTGGTTAAATTAGGGATACTCCAGAGTAAATGCTGGAGGGGCAGGAATGAAAAAACTGAAGATAATTCCATTTGTGTGACCAGAACGGTTCTTGTGTAATTGAATTCATTTCTAATTCAAATCAAAAGATTCTAGGGAGTTCACAATAGAGTAAAATAAAAATAAATAAACACATTAAAAAAATAAAAAAGACTTCAGTAATACAATTAGCCAAAAATATTTAATGGCATGGTATAAGGCAAAAATATAATTTTCTATTAATTATGCTTTTGTTGTGGTGCAAGATTTATTATGTTGCAGCTCCTGTCTTCTGGAACATTCTCCCCAGATATTCACCTGGCTCCCACCTGTATGACATTTAGGAAATTATTAAAAATTTGTTCTTCTTCCAGGTCTTGGGTTAGGACAATAGGGAGCACCATAATTATACACATGAGTTTGCACACAGAGAAATACTTTTAAAATCCATATTTCCCTTTTAAAGAAGGGAAGAAGTTTCAAATCAGCAATAACCTTAGGTGTCAAATACTTCTATGGCTTTTGTCCTTGAGCAATGTCTGTAACTGAACAGGTATTAAAAAGGAGTAGAAATATTACATATTGATGTTCATCAAGGCAGCTTTCAGACGCTCAATACATTCCCTGATAGGTGTCTGACCTGAGTTTCAAACTTGGAGGGATTCACCTGTGCCTTGGTTAAGCTGAAATAGAATCTTTCCTTTCAACTGCAGGCTATCTTCAACAAATTTATGGGAATTTTCTAATAATTCCCCTTGTTATTGAGATAATGGAATCATATAATAATATCCAGCATTTTCCCTTATGATCACCTGCAGGGCCAATTTTAGGATTACAAAAAATACTATAGAGAAAATTACACTTTAGGCTGTAGCCAAGAAAGACTGTTCTGCAAAAAAATGGGTTTAGCAGTTGTTTCTATTTTGGCTAAAATACAATTGATTAGTGACGTGAGTAGCCTGATCAATATAATAGTACCTTGGCTTCTAAATCTTATAATTTAAGTATCTATTAAGAAAAGAAATATTTTAAGACTGTAACTAAAGTAAGAAATATTTTAAAGGCAAAGAAAGAGGAAAGAGAAAGGGAAAGATGTAGTATTCAGTTATAATTACAAATAAAATTATCAGTAACAGAGCTGTGTTTGATCTGGTTAAAGTATTTTCTCCTAGAACAAAGGTACTATTTTCTGTTTCCTTTCATAGGCCCAAAAGATTTCATAGGAGAGCCGCTGTATTACCACCAAGACAGTTCCTAACATTGCTTTACTAATAAGCATATATTAGATATATCTGCACCTCCTTAGAATCACATCTTCTTTTTTAAGTTCATTTTTATTCCTTATTGCTGCCAGAATTTTTCTGGGTAAAAGGAAATCATTGAATAGTAGATTCAGAGGACATCCTATATCATGTAGCAACAAACTTCCTTCTCATACATAAAGATGCAAGTCTTCACTACAGGAATATGTTGCTTCCCACTAACATAATTTACATGCTAATGGCATCTATGAGGGCAATGTGTGGTTAAGAAGTTTGGTGTATAAATAAATAAATTTATTGCACTATTGGGTTTGCAAATATTGAGTATGTTAGAGATATAATTTTAGGGGGGAGCAACTCAGGTAGCAGCTAAAATTATCTAAAAACAAGAACAAAAATACTCACTGAGACAAAGATTTCTGATTTGGTTTCATTCAACTTAAGAAGCAGTTTATTTTTAGTGCCATACACTGCATACAGTCTTTTAGACCAAGTGGGGGGAACTTTGCTCTTGGATTTCAAGGAACTGTACAAGGCAAATATCCTTTGTAAATCTAAAACCAGGCAACTGCAGTTGTATACGATGATGCCAAGCTCCTTCATCTGTGAAATCAAAGTACGTATTACAAGGCACATTGTCTATTATAAGACAGGTTGATGTGATTATTAGATGTTCTTTTGCTGCAAAGACTATTACTTATGTTGAAATATATACACATCTGTTGAGCACCTCAGTCTAAACTGGAATCCTATTGTTTTGTCTTCCTTTGCATTTATTTGTTGGTGCTGGAAATAATCAGTAATAAATAGCAAAAAGAATAAGACAGGTTTTCATATTATAACAAATAGCTTGTAAGCAGATAGTAAATTTCATCCTGAAAAGGACAGAGCTTCAGCACATGCCTATTTTATATTTTAATTTAAATTATTTTATAATAAAAATTGACGCAGTGAATATACAATATAAGTTTTAAATGATTACACAACAATTCCAATTCCTGGAAAACTATTCACTTATAAATTTCTCCTTGGTTCACATTTGCAGGTCAACATAGTACACTATGTTTCTAGCATCACCTTCATTCATTCTGTATTAAACATGATGCTCTGCACATACTGTATCTTCCACTAACTCTTATAAATCTCAAAAAGCATGTCAAATCTGCAAGGAAGGCTGCTCTAGTGCCAAAGAAAAAGCAATGCATAATAAGGAACAGACAGTCCTAAAACTTAGATTCTGATCCCTCCAGGTGGGACAAGATGATTGGGAAATATGAGTACAGCACATCATCTCAGGGGTGCTTTGAGGCTGTAAAGTTAGAAATTATGTACTCCTGAAGAAAATTATTTGCTTTCAATATTAAACATATATGCAAAAATGACCATTCTTCTTCCTTGACAATCTTATTCCCTTCAGAAGTTGAATATATTCATTAGGCTAATTTTAATTCAGATATGGAATCATTCATATGGAACCATATGAGCCACAGTGGCACAGTGGTTAGAGTGCAGTACTGCAGGCTACTTTTGCTGCCAGCTGCCTGCAATTTGGCAGTTCAAATCTCACCGGGCTCAAGGTTGACTCAGCCTTCCATCCTTTCCAAGGTGGGTAAAATGAGGACCCAAAATTGTTGGGGGCAATACGCTGACTCTGTAAACCGCTTAGAGAGGGCTGTAAAGTACTGTAAAGCAGTATATAAGTCTAAGCACTATTGCTATTGCTATTTCTTATAGCTATTATTTTTTACAACTATGAAAAAAGTAGTTAAGTTTCATAACACATGAAAGCACTTGTCAGATCTTATGCAGGCTTTTTAAATACATGAGTTTATCCCTCTTTTGAAACAACAGCACTAATCTGTTCTTTTAGAATCAAAATTATTTTTACTGGTCACCTAGAGCAGGGTTTGGAAATTAATTTTCCCAAGGGGGCACATGAGAAACTGGAACCATTGTGGAAGGCTGCCAATGCTGACACCCCACCCCTGCTATGCCAAGACCCTGCCAATGTTGCCAACACTCCATCCACCCAATGCCGATAATGCCCTGCCCTCCACCACCAATGCCTGACACTGCAGGCTGGACTGGGACAGCCTGCAGAGAGATGTGGCCTGCGGGCCATAAAATGTCTGACTTACAGGAAACAATGTGAATTGCCCCTTGTTTCTTTTGGTAACAGGGCTACAAAAACAAATCGGTAGCAAACAATGCAAACAAACATTTTTTAAAAAACAGTCTTGCTAAAGACTGAAGCCAGAAGCCAGCAACAAAATCAAGACTCAATAATGCCCATAAAAATACATTGGATTAAACATGCATAGGGTTCCCTTTTTTACATTTTTAAAGCCCAAACTCACTTTTGCATTTAACTATTTATACATACAGAAACAAAATCATGGCTAAACACATGTGAAGTAGCTATCAGGATATCAGAGTTTAATTAGTGATTTCCTGACTAGTTTAGTAGTTAATCTGAATGGCAGATCAAGATTACAGAGAATATAAACAGGCATCTGTTATTAGTAAACTAGAGATTTTGAGGCAAGATCAAATCCAAGTCTCCTCTTCTGAAAGCTCAAAATCTGATCTAATTTGATCTATTTGTAAACTAAATTTACAATTTGTTCAATGTCTGGGAACCATCTGTTGTAGCCTCATTCCCTGAGATATGTTGAGATACAATCGCTAACCATGTTTGTCTTTGTCTCTGTGGTAGCCTGACAGATGTAGTGATTTCATCTGAAGATAATTTGATCAAATAATTCCATCAAAGCAGATATATGAAACTGCACGGCATGATGAGACATATTTATATATCCATCTAGAAAGGCCATACATTTTGTTCACTCGTCTGGCCCTTCAGTCAGTGTTGTTCTGCATTGCAGCCATTTGGATTACCATCACCTTAATAGTTAGAACTTGTTGCGTCTGATGCTTTACTGGAGGCAAGGGATAGCTCATCTTGCTTTTCACAGAGATGTGCTGAATAGAAGCTTGCACAAGCCTAATACATTCCCTATGTCATCTAGAAGATGTGGGAAAACATGATACTTTTGCCTGACGACTTGTGATGCAAAAAAGAAAAGCAATAGTGGAATAAGATAAGGATTCTGTTGCATTCAGTTTCTGTCTTTTTATCTCCGGTGTCATTTGGGCCTGCAACTGAGTTGCTTCAAACAATCAATTATTTAGGAAATTGATGTTGGGGGAAAATGTCATCCAATCTGTTGCATTTCATAGTAGTGAAGAAGCTAGTATCTGCCAAATGGCATGTAGACCCACAGTGACAAAAGCATTAGATCTAGAAAATGGCATCATTGATTGTTGACCATAAGTATAAACCTGCTGCATTGCCTTCAGACATAATTATTCTGCATACAGACTATTAACTGCAAAAGGGTTATTTAAATGAATTTCCTACTATCTATGAAGAAGAAAAAGAAGGACTATTGGAGGAAAAACACTTTGTATTCAAGTTATATGCCTTATACATGGGAGAATAATGTACACACTGGTACATGGGCAATTGAAACTGAGCCTACAAAGCTAATAAAACTAATAATAGTAGTAAAGGTTGCCATATAACCTATTGTATCATATTACTTTATATAATTTTAGAAGATTCAGTTAAGAACAGTACAATTTCTGGAGTTATGTCATGAAATGAAATAATTAACCATAATATAAATGATCCACATATACAAAAGCCAATGGCTATTTCTTCCATAACAAGTTAATTATGATTTTTAAAAGAATTTATTTTGCAGTTTAAAGAACTAATACCTGCCCCAGTGAACTCCAATCTAAACTGGCACTTCCAATGTACACATGTTGCTTATCCACAATCCAGAATGATGACTGCAAATGACCATCATTATAAGCAGTTAAATTTACATATATCACTTCTGCACCTAAACAAAATAAAAAATGTAACAATTAGAACATGTAATTAAATCCTCTCTTAATGATAATGATTACATAAAGTCACATAGAGCTCAGTGAGACATAGTTCAAAATATCTGAGGCTGAATTTGTTTTAAAAATAGACTGGCAGAAGTTACAGAATTGTAATTACCCATCTGCAGACATTCACAGATTAAAATGTGTCTAGAAAATGTTTCTCAATTCATTGTATTCATTTTGATTATAAAGATGGCCTTGAGTTAGTAATTAAGTATTGACTGACACATGGAAGAAAATTATGCTAGGGTAAACAGAGCACTTTGGATTCTTGTAAGTGAAGTTTGTCTCATACACTAGTCTTGCCACATTTTTTGAATTTTACAAAAGATAGCATCCTTCAACTTCTAACCCCTTTTCCCTCTGTTTTCTTCTTACCACAAAAAATGTTGCCCAGGAAGTAAAAGATGGAATAACTGTCTAATATCTTGATTTACAAAGCTAGGACCCCACTGATCCAAAAGTATACTATATCGTATCGTTACTATACTACAATGTACTACTGCACGCTAAGTACTGTCTTGGAAGACCCTGACAAAAAGTGGCTAAATGGAAAAAAATTATAACACATTCCAAACAAAGAAAGAATGAAAAAAAAAACCAGCTATATCAAAGGTTTTAGGATGTAGCACAACATAAAGTTATTTTTTTTAGAAACCTGACATAGTGCAAATGATTTGCCTGTATTTTTCGGAGTATAAGACGAACCGGACTATAAGACGCACATACCTTTTTTAGTGAGGAAAACAAGAAAAAGAAATCTGCCTCTGCCTCCCAGCAATTTTACCTCATTGCAGCAAACAGCAAACAGCTTGCTTTACTTTCATTTTCATTTTCAGCATAGCTTGATTAGCACAAGAAAAAAAATTCTGCTCCCAGTAATTTACCTCCTTGCAAGCAAGCAGCAGAGGCCTGCGCAGCAATAGGCAATGGCAGTCACTGCAGCCTGAAACAGTTGAGAGTGGGTGACAATCAACTTGTGCTAATTAGACTGTGCTGAACCTGAAATAGGCTATTTCTTCTTGCTGCTTGCTGCAAGGAGGTAAATTGCTGGGAGGCAGAGGCCAAAGGGTGGGGGCCAGTGGGTGGGAGGGGCTACATTCGGTGTATGAGACGCACCCAAATTTTCACCCCCTTTTGGGGGGGGAAGGTGCATCTTATACTCCAAAAAATACGGTATGTTCTTTCTGAAATGAATGAAAATAGTTTTTCTTGTTTTTGGTCATACATTAAAAGGAACACATTTCTAGCTTTTCAATGAGATTTTTTAACTTTAAAAAAGCATTCCTTCATTTTTAAAATGCCACAATGCAGATAAAAATAAGCAACTACACAAAACACTGTCAGTGCCAACTTTACTGGAACTTTTAATATATACGAATAGAAGAAAGTATTATTTAAAATATGGAATAATGGAATGTTATCTACCAGAGGAACACAATTGTTCCTGAAACTCCTCTAAAGGAGGGAGGCATGTCTACCAAGTCAAGATGGAGCAATTGCGGCTTGATGGCCATAAGCAAACCAGCTGGAATCAAGTGCAGCATTTATGTCACTCCTATTTTTGTCATGCACCCATAACAAATGTTCAGGGTGTCACCTCTTTTTTGCCTTAACCAATTGCTTTCTCTAGGCTGAGACACTCAAGAGGGCTACTAGATGATGAAAAACGAACCTGTTTAAACACTGCTAACAGCCTTTATTAACAATGATAGTATTACAATTAGAGCAGCAAAATATAGTTATTTTTCTGCTCTTATTGCACCCGTGAATTGCTGTCTGGTGGCTTCATTTAGGGTAACCCAGTCCCAGAGAGAGAAAGAATTAAAAGCTCCAGAGAGATGAACTGGGCTGAGCACTGAGGCTTTAGCTGATTCAGACAGATCTTCCACATGAAAGGAAGCCAGCTGAGCAGCTATAAGATGTTAAGGGAAACTGACTGGTTATTTTGGCCAGCAGCGAGTGGAGTTGACAGAAGAGTTGTAACTGTGCTATTATTCCAGCTTGCAGATATGTAGCTTCCAAAAGAAAATGCTAAGAAGTTCAGTTGTAAAGAAGCCCAACCAAACCAGTCCAGCTATCTGATGATTAGTGGTAATGCCATGTGGTGCAGTGGTGGGTTGCCCCCAGTTCGGACCGGTTTGCAAGAACTGGTAGTAAAACTGGCGGGAGGCCCCGCCCAGCACCCTGGATGTCATCATCAGCAATCTGCGCAGAAGCAAAGCGCACAAGTGAAGCAAGTGCAGGTATGAAATCCTGTTACAAACCGGTATTAAAGGTAAGTAGAACCCACCCCGGTGTGGTGGCAAGGAGACAAGATATCCTTGACCCAATGGTGACATTAATCTGAAAAGGTTTGTGTGCAGGTGGAGGAGAAACCTAAATTCCCACACCATCCAGTCCTCTTTAGTGATGAGAAACAGAGGCCATGTTTCTAGAGAAAAACACTAGTGATTGCACTGCAGTGGCAAACACTCCTATATGATTTTTTCTTAGAACTTGGGATAGGAAAAGCTTAAATGGAGGCAAGAAATAGGGGGGAGGGAAAATCAGAAAACCATATCCTGTCACCTTTCTTTGCTAAGGAATAGCTGTTTATTTCTTGTGAAAGTATTCAAGAGTAAAGCAACTGGCTAAGCAGATAACAAGATACTACTTTAGTAAAACTGGCAGAATGCTGAATTTATATTTTACCAATAAAGAAATAGTAGTATAGCTCTATTTCAAGATATTTAGCTCTCATCAGCTAGCCATGCACTTTCTGGGATTCGAACCCAGGCTACTTGCATTTTAGGTAGATGTATTAATCTAATATATGGGCTCTCCTTGCTTTGTCAGCTATACCAGGGGGGAGATTAAATGTTTTCCGGTGAAACCGGTCTATTAGGGCAACCTGGTCTACCCAAATATGGGACAGAGCATACTGCTTCTGCTTTCGCCTTTCAGCCCCAATCCAGGAGCCTTCGCAGGTAGTCGCTTTCGCGATAAACTATTTTTTGTGTTGAATTTATATTTTACCGACAAAGATAAAGGGAGACTAGCATAGATCTGTTTCAAGCTATTTATCTCTCATTAGCTAGCCATACCAGAAGTACAGGAAGAAGGCTAGAAAGATGCATCTGAGGGTCAGAGCTTCAACACAGTGCTGAAATATCTATGGACCTGAAGAAGCTTCTTGGATGAGAAGTGAAACATCTTCAAAGAAAAAATAGAAAGTCCAGTTGCCTCTTGAAAAAGCACCTTGGGACAGTACTGAAATATATATGTCTAAGTATTTATTTATTTAAACAATTTATACAGCACTTCATCTCATAGCAGTGACTCTAATAAAAGCACCCGCAGCAGAAATAATTCAGTATGTTACCTCAGGCTTATATCATCCAAAAAAGTATTCACAAAACAGCCCGACAATGATTTCCCCTTCAGATATCCAAAGTATCTTTCTTTTTTCATTTCTTTGTTGATCTCTACATTCCATGTTGGAATCTTCTACGCCAGGATTGTCCTCAAACAGACCCCCAAATATTGACCCTACCTTCCCAGCCAATAATAACCTTTCTTAGTAAGATAAAGAATTCCTATGGTTACTATCCATGCCACCTGCAGCATTTCCTGTTCAAAGTAAAGATAGATTTATCTCATCCATGCATATACCAATCTGCTAGCTAGGATCTCTAAAGACCATCAACAAGCAAGCCAAAAAACAATTGCCTATTTCCAGTGGTGGGATTCAAGTAATTTAACAACTGGTTCTCTGCCCTAATGATTTCTTCCAACAACCAGTTCGCCAAATTGCTCAGAAAGTTAACAACCGGTTCTCCCGAAGTGGTGTGAACTGGCTGAATCCCACCACTGCCTATTTCCTGCCAACTATACATACTTGGGATTATTTTAACTCTAGGGATTAACAATATATGTTGATGCTGTTGAGATATGTTGTAAATGGTTTCCAGAAAACTGACTCAAAGTATGATGATGAAACTGTTTTGTGTGTGCAACTAATTGATAATTGTAACTTTTGATATGCTGATAGACCTTCCTTTGAAATATTAAAGAGAATTAAGATTTATGAAGGTTTAGTGAATTATTTCCTTATTTTGGCCCCACTGGGGGCCAAAATAAAATGGGGCTGGGGACCATAGACAGCTCACACCTGGCCTTAGTTTTAATAAAAAGAAAAATTAAATCAGAATGAAAACTTTGTGAGATGTAGAAGTATTACTTTCTTTTTAATGTATTATTTATCCCACTAGAGACAAATAATTAAATACAGTAAAGTTTGTATATTTGTATAATTTGATCCCAAATTATATTTAATTGGTAGTTGTGTATCATTAATTTCACCGAAACTTTCCGAAAAAAGAAAGTGAGATATTTTAACTAAAAATTACAGTTCTCAGAGAAAAAGAATTCATTGTTTTTTAGGAGACAAATTATTTTAAAAAGATATTAACTGCAACGAGAAGAATCTTTTTATTTGGATGTGTTCCAATGGCTCAAGGATCGTATCTCCAGACATTTCAAGCTTCCCTTTTAGCATTTTTGTCAAAGGCCTGGAGATGTTCCAGAGATTCCATTAATGCAAAATCTTTGCACTCAAATAGGGCAAGTATAAAAATAGAATGCTCATATTAACAACATAAAGCTATTTTATTACTCATCCAATTTTTAAACTGAAAATTATTTTTATGTTATCCAAGACTATGATATTTAAAATAGTTTAATTTCTAGTAATACATTCTATTTAAAGAAAACCCACTGCTCTGTCTCTCGTCACTGCTTTCTCATTAGTAATAGCTGTGAATAATTCTTTTTCCCTCTAACTATTTTTTATTTTCTATACACCCCCAAAACATTACATTTTCAAAACAGAACCAAACCTTGGAGGTCTTCTAGTCTAACCCCGCTCAGGTAGGAAATTCTAAACCATTTCATATTTAGCTTCAGTATTTTATTGTTTAACACAATCACTGTTCTTTTTCATTATATTTCTATTGAAATATAATGCATATGTTTCAGGAAGTCACAATAACATATATATTATTACGAAGTACATATTCAGTATTTTTTCTTTTTCTCGTTGATTCTGGTTGTACTCTAATGGTCAAGTAAAGTAGGTGTAATTACTTTACCCAACAAACAAATACAATGTTAGCCTCCGCTTCTATATTGCTTGCTTGCTACGGCTGCCATTGTAACGGGGGGAGGGGGGAGCTGCCTTGGTAGTTGGGAAGCGAGCTGGTGGAGATGTCTCATAACAGGGAGTGAATTGGAGAAAGTTTCCCTCAGTGTTTTCTCTGCAGCTGGGAGGCGTGCTGATAACCAGTCAAGGTCAATCGTCCTGGCATACCAGAAGGATGGAGCCATCTGAAGCTGCACCCCACATGACACCTTGGGGGGGATGTGGATTGGTCAATCCTGACTGGTCCCTTGGGGGGAGGGATTTGGGGCTGCTTTCTGTATGTGTTTTTCGCGCTAGTGCCTCAGACCTTGCTTTTCTTTGATTGCATTCAGTTCATACTCAGTAAAAGTACCTTTCTCTATAAAATGGAGTTGGGTTTTTTCTTTCTTGAGTACTGAAATGAGGCATACCTGACATACAACTTCAGAGTTTTCTCTTTTGTACTACCGGTATTTCATAAATTCTTATATGTGAGTGTGTGTGTTTGTGTGTGTAAACATATGGTTGTTGCTGTTTTTCTCAGTATTTATATCACTTAGTTGCAAAGTCCACTTGTTTTGCATTGCACTCACCTTAACTAGTCCTCATCCAATTTAACACTAAGATGAGAAATAAGCCTTTTTAAGATATTATAATTCTATAAAGTCAATATGGAAGCTGTATACATGCCATTTGTCCTCTTCCAAATATCAGTATACAGTAGTATTAATACCTATAGAAAAGAAGCTTTCACTTGATAAATTGAACATGCTAAAGCTCCAATATAATCTGTGGTTTTATTAGCACAGGAATCCTGTTTTCATGAAACTCTCCCAGTGTAAAATTCTGCACTGGAAGTTTTATTATATACAGATCTTCTATATAACACACCACTCTAGATCCTGGGTGGCCTCATTTAATAATTTCATGTACTGTATTTGTTCATGTGACAGGGCAGAACCTCATTGTGTAAACACAATGAACTAAGAGACTTCCTCTATCAACTTCTAGAACTGACAGACATACTGAAAGCTTCAGAAATATAAACAGATTTATACCTCTGTGGTCCCAGCAAAGAAAGGCTTATTTGGGACTCATTTCAGACAGGTATACAACAGGGGTAAAATCTACTTACCTTCCCTACCGGTTCGGAAGTGCGCGCGCCATGCATGCTCCACCTGTGCACACAAGCGGAGCACGCGTGTGCGCCATCTTCACATAGAATTTTGGACCCTCTGCGCATGTGCAAAGCCTGCTGCGCATGAGCAGGGGTCAAAAACAGATTACTTCCTGGTTAAAACCATTAAGTAATGACGTCTGGGCGGGTGGGTGGAGCCTTGTGATGCCGCTGCTACCGGTTCACCAAACCATGTGCTGCCGCCACTACCAGTTTGCCTGAGCAAACTGGTAGCATTTCACCCCTGATATACAACAAGCCATAAATTATCAGGTTCCATGGTTAAAGAAAGTGTTCCAATGGTTTGGATTTATTTAATAGCTGAATAGTGAAATCCAATTTTTAAAAAATAGATTCTGTATCTCTCCTCAACTATTCATACAGGTCAATTTACATAGTTCATATATTTGAATATCAGCGACTTAACATTTTCTAATATTGATCTACTTTCCAGCACCACAGTATATCTCTGCAATCATAGGAAAATTAATGCTTTCTATATTTTTTCTTGTGTGCCATATTTCCTTTATCTACCTCATTATACTAAGTCACATAATCAATAAGCATTTTGCAGGTATTTATGCTCAAAGATGAATATGGCACATCCTACTGAGAATTAAAGCTGTATGATATATCACACACATATAATATACTTCCCTGTTTAGACTTAACTGGTAGATTTTTATTTTTTGTTTTCCCTTCATCCTTTACGGTGATCAGCCACCTCTGATTAATACACACACACACACACACACACACACACACACACACATCATTCTATTTCATTTAACAGTTAGCAGAATTTTCACAGTACAGAAATGGAGCAAGAACTAGGAAACCACAAGAATTAAGGCATGACATAAGACATGTACAAGAAGTATTAAAATATCTAGTTTACACTATAATTCACTACACCTTAATACAGATACCTTACAACAGACAGTTTAACTATCCACTGTTTTCTACCAGCATCTGCATGTCTTAAAATCTTATCTATTCATCTTCTAATCTTGAATAAACACTGTCTTAAGGTACATAAATTCATCTACTTGCTTTAACTCTTCACATTTATACATAACATATACAGTGAGTCACTCCATTTTCCTGTCAGATACAATTGATTATCTGAAGCATTACCTCTGGGCCATACTCTCCATTGTCTCATATAATCTATCTTGAATTTGCTGCGATTTGTTTGGGCATCCTCTGCATACAAAAGTACTCTACACAAACATTGACATTCCCAACTAACATATCTCTAATGTCACCACAAGTGTTCCATTATGCATTTCTCCATAAATGCCTAAATCATATATAGGTATTATCACACATATTACTTCCTGTTCAATGCTGAGCCTGTTCTGAACCATTCCATTTACTCTGGGGCAAGTTGACTTCCATCATTTATTGCTTTTATTCACTTTTATGATTAGTTTTCTCTAACACAATGTTTCTTCTCACATTACTGTGTTTCTGAATAACCTCCTAAAGAGTGGAAGTCTGGTTTGCAAATCCCTTACCCAATAGATATCATAGCTTCCCAATGTTATGAGACATTTAACAGAGGATCCTATAAATATTTTAGGTTAATTGTAGGTGCTGTGTGATACATTTGAATAGGTTTGCTTTGTAATTTGGAATTTCTCTTTCATCCTTCTTCATTTCATATGCAACTGAACAACAAGATAGAGATAGCTTGAAACAGAATCTGCAGGGCATACATTCCATATGTCTTACATTTGTGTTTAAGAACTCACCATGCAGATCTGCAATTTTGAAATACTCTTACTGGCACTTGGTAAAAGGATAGAGAAAACTTTTGTACAGTAGCAGTATGAAATAAAATGAAAAGCCCACTACTCTAATGCAGACTCAGGTAGATTTCAGGATGTTTGTTCATTTGAATAGGACTCCCCGCCCCCTTCATTTATGCAGACTGGCAGATTAATGGCACTAGATCAGTTAACAAGTCTATGAAAGACCTGGGAGTAAAATTAAAATTTATATCCAAGTACAAATACAATTCACTGGATCTCATTGAATCCATAAGCGTCAACATTCAAATATAGAAGCTCCATGGGAACTTAAGGGAGATTTTCCAATTTTTGTTTTCCAAATTTCTTTTTCTTTTATTTATGCATGTCTAAATTTCCATGTTATTTTCTCATTCTAGGATAACTTACCACCATTCTGTTGGCCATCTCATCACAGCATCTGGTTTCACACCTCCCTGCAAAGTGAATGAGAAAATGAGCCTGATTTTGATGTGAATTACAAAGAAGTTCTAGAATGGGAGTTATTTTTTTTTTAACTTTTACCTCCCACCTCCCAAATAGATGCAGTGCATCTAACCTTAGGCTTCAGAATATATGCTAACAATAAAAGCTCTAAACTTGTTTTTCTCCCTGAAATACTTGGTTAATGAAACTTTGCGTAAAAATTAGCTTACATTCCCATAGAGCATCTTGAATAATTGAATGTTGACACAATAATGGTTTAAAATATTGGTGAGTTGAATGTTGATGAATGTGTTATCTTCACTAGGTAACACAGTAGACCCTTTTAGTGCCTGACATGGACACAGTAAATGATGAGAGTAAATTATGAGTTACATAAAGGCATTAAAAAATCTATTAAAATAGTAACAAGGTAAAGATATAAAGAGATAACTGCAGTATGTTTGCGTTTCTGTAAATGCAGTATGAAGAATAGAGATAGGTTATTAGAAGGAGAATTCTGCACCTGATTTAAAATTACAGAAATTTTAAACTGCTTATACATTATTTTTCCTATTAATAAACATTACCATTCTTAAAGGTTCTCCATAAAACAGAACATATTACAATTTAGGCAAATACCATCAATGTCCCCCTTGCTAGCCTTGCATTTTAAAGAAATTATATTAGTTACAATAGCAATTGTAACATAGTAATTGTAAAATAAATACATGGGACAAAAGAAAAAATAAGGTTTCAATTTTTGAATTTTTTTAACTATTTATTTAGTAATGTAGTTATATTATTTAATTATAGTATATGAAATGTATCCTTTATCACACCAGCAATACAAGACCATTTATTTTTAATTGATTGACACTTCAAGCAGACAGGCTGTATCCTGAGGATGTAAGAAGCACTAGATTTGGCTAACTTCTTAATACTTTTTCATATGCCACAGTTATACAAATAAAAACATTTTTTCTTTAAAGAAAATAAATGTATAGCTTTGATTTATTTGGCTCAAAATGTTTTTATTTCAGACAAAAACTGGTTTGTTAAATACTACAATCTTCTAGGTCTTCAGTACTGTATAAACACTTTAACAGTAAATAAATTGTATTGTAAATGGTGAGTATCCAATTTTGGAATTGATGGATCCAATCCATCAATTACAACATGAAAATTTATTATTTGACAGAACTGAAACAAATAAATACTGTAGTGCATAGAACAAATATTTCAATAAAGTTGAAGACTTCATCATCTTATGTATAAAATTGGCAAAAAAAATCTGAAATCTATATAATCTATATAAATCTATATAAAAATTATATTTGGATTCTGTAGTAAACAGTTACATTTTATTTATATATGTTGTAGGACTTATATATTATTAATTGCTGTATCACAGAGATAAATCATATAATAGATGTTTATTTTCCAATATGCAGAGAGCTTAATTTCAATTATTTGTTTAAAGCTTATTAATACAAAATTGTATTATGAATGTCTCCTCCCAGAGTGTGCCATATTAAAATATATGGTTTATAAAGTATATTTCCACTTGACTTGATTGTGCTCTGTTTTAAAATCACCACAATTCAAAATTAAGTAACACAGAGAGACATATTTCACTCTACCACCATAAAAGTATATAGCTGTCCTATATGCCTAATGCCCAATGAAGGGAACTTTTGATATTGCAGAAAAAAATTGAGTTCTTTTGTAAGTTTGTACTTTGTTTTCTATCAGCATCATTATGAAGATTTATATATCTAAAAGTGTTTTCTGTTTTAATATGGATTGGCATAATTTGATCAGTGAAACCATTTACGCAATACTTAATCATGTTCAACTTTTCCACAGAACTAAATGAAAATAAAAAATGCTTGACTTTACAAGGCATAATCCAGCAATGGTTTTGTATACCATGTCAACAACCCACATGTGTGACATAAGCAATAGAGCTTTATCACTATAAGACAAAACAAAGTTCATGCCCTTACCCTTTTTTTCCAAGTCATTTAATAATTTGGACTTCTTGTGAAGAATATCACTCACTAATTTGATTTCAATATTTTGGGACAATAATTCTTCCAATTTTTCAAAAATTTGCTGCCCCTATGAGGAAAAGATTTATTTATTTACTTACGTAAAACATAGATATGGTCACCCATTTTAAACCAAGTTCACAGCCCAAAAATAAAAACAATGTATAAACATGGAATTAAAACAAAAAAGGCTAGGTGCTGCAACCTTCCTATGCATGCCATAACAAATTCATTCCATGCCAATCTCAGCAGTTGGTGGAAAACCTAGGTCTTAAGTGCTTTTCAGAAGGTTAAGGAGGTGTGGAACTTCTAGACCTCAGGCGGAAGAGTCTCCATAGGACAGAGGCTGCCATAGAAAAGGCACACATCCTAAATCCCATAAGATGGCAGCATTTAAAGGAAGGGACTAGTGGGATGAGCAGGAATTACATTATATATGAAATCAATGAGTTTATGGAACCTGGGAAGCTTAAAAGGAACTCAAGAGAACAATTGACTGCAGAAGAATTTATTTTTGGATGGTTTTCATATACACAAAAAGAGATTTAATATAGATAAAAAGGTAATTGGGAATTAAAAAAAGATAAAATAGACTTTGAAACTGAACTCTATACAAATGATGAATATGGGATGTACAAACTTTTGCTCAGATTTGAAATGGAGGAAGAGCAAGTTAAACAGTGCATGATGCTATACTTCTGTGTCAGAAGCACAAAAGGGCTTCTGTAGTGAAAGGATCAGCCAATGACATCACTGTTGCCTGGGGGATGCCCAGATGGGGCTCCTTTCATGTTCCCATTAGGTTGCTCACTGAAGTCCTACCCATCTATCTATTCACAGTCATCTTCTTTAAAACTGTTGAGTTGGCAGGAGCTGGAGTGAGTGATGGGAGCTCACCCGCCACACAGCAGCAACCAGGTCTCCAACACAAGTCTGCTGATCGTCAGATCAGCATCCTAACCACGTGAGCCACTGTGTTCCCCAGTGTATGATAAAATGGGCTAAGAATTTTGGTTATAATATACAGAGATGAATCAATTGGGAGAAAAAGTAGTTAAAAGGACTGAAATTCATATTGTGTTAAAATTTAAGAAGGAATTTTTACTAAATGATATACCGTTGGTGTATGACACCAGAGAAATAAATTAAGATTTATAAAGATACTTCTAATCTCTGTTGACAATGTGGAAAATATGAAGGATCATTTTAACATGAATGGTAGATTTGTGAAAAACAAAAAATATTTGATACAAATAAATATAATGATGCAATGAATTTTAAAGATTCACTTTCAAAGGAAATCAGAATAATTTATACTTGGATTTATGGATAACCAATTAGAAAAGATTTATGGAAGATTAGTTTTGTATATGGTAATTGCAATAAGACCACTGTATGCAGAAAACTGGAAAAATATTGAAATGCCCACAATAGAAGAATGGATTTTAAAGATGATGGAACGTGTAAATGGCAAAATTGACCTACAGTAATTAGGGATATGACAATTATATCTTTATTAAAAGGACTGGAAACCTTTTATGGATTTTTTCTGAAAATGAAAAAAATGAAGTGGTTGTGTATGGATTTGCTGATTAAAAATGGTTGATTACGGGAAGAGGAGAATTATGTAATTTTAATGAGGAAGGAAAAAGGGATAAATTTGTTTCAACAGCTGTAAGAAAGTTTATATATATATTCTTTTTTCTTCTATCTGTATTTCCTTTCACACTTTTCTTACTTTTTCATCTCACCTCATTTTTCCTGTTCTTTAATCTTTATACTATTTCATATTTCTCTTTAATCTATGAAACAATTTTTAATAAACATTACTTTTTTAAAAAAAATTCAATGCCATTGTGTCTGTGTGTATGTATGGAGGTGTATAATATACTGTGTTATATTATATGATAGTGTTTCTATAAGACTTTAAAACCATTGTCTGGAAAAAAGATTTGAAGCTTACAAAGTCATGTAGATAGTATCAAGCAGAATGATATCTCACATTCCCCTTAAATAAGAACACTGTGCAAGATGTCTCATTTTAAGCCAAAAAGTTAAAATAGTTGGAAACCCTTACACTATCACGAAAATCAGTGAGCAATTTTGAAAAGCAATTAGATGCTAAATTTTGACAGCATCTTTGGCATCGAGATTGTAAACTACATTACTTCTAAAATTCATGTTATGTACTCTTACTTTTTAAAAGAATTGCAAGGTAGGATAATATTGCAAGCTTCTAATTATATTAAGTTGCTAATCAGCATTTTAGAAAATGCATTGACAGAAATTTGAATTTGGTGGTGGTTCCTCTACTGAATGCAAAAAACATTTTTTGACACAATACAATTTACATTTTTTGAGCATTCCTGTAAGTTGTTAAGGTCTTAGTGAGGAGAAGCAGACTTTTTCCCCAACAAAAGATAGTGGCTTGTGTTTGGAAGTCATCTGATTCTAAAGAATCACTGCCTGTAATTCTAGACCCAGCCATACATGACGCAACACACAAATGGAATGAGCTTGTACATGTAGTCCTTGATTTATGACCACAATTGATCCTCAAATTCCCATTGCTAAGCAAGACAGTTGTTAAGTGAGTTGCTGATATAAACAGATGACTGAAAATTTCCATGAATTATTGGAAAGATAATTGCTATTAAGTGAATCTAATTACAGCTTTATACACAGATGCAAAGAGAGATCCCTTAGTAAGGGGTTGGGACAGGTACTGAGAATTTTTTTCTATTTAAATTGCAATTTCTCTAAAAAGAAAGCTTAACTTTTTGATATCCATCTTTCACCATGAAGTATAATTCGATAACTTTTTAATGGAATCTAAATGGTCTTTCTCAAAATCCATTATGTGCACAGCTATAATGTTATCACTTGATCTCGCCAATATTTCGGCAGGGGCTTGATTGTTCTTTTACCAAAAATTCAGTTATTGCAACAGCAAAGGCTGCAAAAACTGAATTTTTTCAAGGCCTGTTTGGCTGATTTTGTGATAATTCAGTCTCTGTTTATAAGAAAAATTGACAAATTGGAATTATATCAATTTAAAAATTGCAGGTAAATCCTTCTTAAGAGTGTTAGAGCAAAAAGTAATATTAATGTTTGGGATCACCTTAATTGTTCCTTATAAATGAATTGATATGCTAAATATGCTAAATGCGAGAGTGTGGAATAAACAAACATTCAATTAAAACAGCTTTTGATTTCACAGTTCAGATCTGAATTGTTAGCAACTCCTAAATCTCTAAATCACTTGTTGTATTGAAAAGTATTTTAGAAGAGTCTAACCTTCCAAATTCCTGATTGGAATTGGATTGAGGTAGGCTGTAAATATAGTATTTTAAAACAAACAATCCTATTGAATTTCTGATAGACAGCTGAACAATATTAGATAGATATTTGTAATTTATAGGAATTTTGAATTATGGAGCAGGAATATCCTAGTTTAATCAATTTGTGATCTTGTATTTAAAGAATATTAATTATATTGCTTATAGCCTTGAGACTAATTCATCAAAATATATTTTTTCATGGATTCATCAATGCTTTTATAAAAATAACATAGACAATAAAAATTTCTTCTCATTACTATAAGACTTCACAAACAGCACAAAAATTATATTGGTCATATATTAGAAATACTTTTTATTCTAACCATAGTAAAAAAAATTAGGATTGTTTAAAATCGCTGTGATAAACTAACATATTACTAAAGAACAAACAGAAATGAATTTGACTAACAAAACAGGCACTGTTTATCCTTTATTGCAACCTTCCCATCCTCATTAAATAATAATTCCCAGAAACTCAGCTGGCATCATTGCAATCGACAAGCAGGAGAGTGCCAGGACCAAGAATATGTAAACTAATTTAGTAATTTTGAAAGAAGTTTCTTTAAAAATAATTTTATTTTCTGTCTAAATACATATGCAAAATATCATTATAATAAAACATGAAAAAAATCCATGATCAAGTTAGGAAACTCTTTATAATCTGGTATCACCATTTTCAGTATTAAATTTATATGATCTGAAATATTATTACTCATTCTGAAAGGTGACTGCTTCAATCTCACAATGAGAATAACTGGAAATTATTTTCTTATTTAAATAAAACCTGAAGGATTCAGACTCAGGCAAGATTGAACTGTAAAACTGTAAACCAAGCAGACAATAAGACTTGAAAAATTTAAAGAATGTACCTGCCATGGAGTTGAATGACTGTGACTGAGGTTCCATTGGGAAGACACTATGTCAACCGATGCTTTAGCCATATTAAGTAAATTCATCCACCCCTGGAAAAGAGACAAATGGGACGGTGCACTGTCTGAATAGTTTATGCCTTCAGGAATATTTTCCACAAGAACAACTCTGAGAAGACACAAAGAAAAAACAATACAGGTTTTCAAATGTTCCCGTTTTAGAAATGCATCAGCTCTCTGGGGCCTTCTTTATGGTAAGTGGGGTGGTGACGAAATCTTCAATCTCTGCCCATCAAGCACTGGGGAAATCAGGAGATCCAGGCAGTTCAAATCAGTATAAAGATTTATTGCAAGCTTAAGCTCTTTACAAGAATCTGATCAACTGGCAGTCAAGAGAAATGAGTGAGAGATAAGAGAGGCATTCATAGTAGGCTGGACTTAGATCTCTTGTGGGTGTTCAGGGACTCGTGCCTTATAACACCTTTTACTCTTCCCGCAGGCTCAGCCTGGTCATCTGCTACACTGTCTTAACTGAAGATTTGGGGCTTGGATAGGAGGGGGGGAATTGTGGTACATTACTCTGCACATATTTGTATGTCTGCTAGCCTTCCTTCTTTGTTATGCCATATTTTGTTCCCAAATTAGCATTAATGATTACAAATGCTAAAAGCTTAAAGCTATCCGCTTTAAGTTTTAATTATGTTTAGGATTATAGGGAACAGTAAGTCAGACATATTAGGATCTATATTTGCCTTTCAGTTAGTATAACTAACTTAAATGATAGTTTGACTTTCTAACATCTTAAGACACAACCCTTTACTAAACTTGCTACACTTTCTACTAAAAGCAGGTGTTATGTGGAGTGTAAATATTTTAATTTACAAATATTTTATGTGATCTTTCATTTAATCTTTATCTATATCCTCAAGAAAATTAAATTCAATGTTTCTATAGAAGTAAAGAAACTTGCCCATGATTTATTTATAGCTTAATAATTCTTTGAATTGAATAACTCTTATCCTTTAGTTGTGAAATTTACCAGGCATCCAGATGAAAAGGTGTTGCTTTTTTTTTAATTTATTCATTAGTTTTCATCTGATAGTTCATCCATAATTTACATGGCTTGGTGTTAAATACAAGAATGTGACATGAACTCCCAGTTAACAGTATATTAATATTAAAACATTTTAAAATTGATTTCATTTTTTAAAGCCGAATAACTTAGATTTCAAAAATGTTGAAGTTTTATTATAGTATCTGGTTGAAAATAAAATCTAAACTATATTGAAGTATAATTTCTAAAGAGATTCTACTACTCAGTGCACATAGCATTGAGTTAGATAGACCAATTATTTGAGCTCTAGCTTCCAGAATAAGATTTAAAAAGCAACGAGATAACAATAGAAACAAAAAGTACAGGGTCAAGTTTTGTATTATATTTTCACTAAGACAAAAAATATTTTTGCATCAGAAGAAATTTCGTTGTAATGAATTTTTTTCTGGTCAAGTGGCAATAGATTAAGAATTCAAATTGCTTCTGGGGGGACTAAATATTGATGATTAAAAATGAAAACACTGATCTGTCTGTACTACACATTGCAAGGAAGATAAATAAGAGCAAGAAAAAAGACAATCAGGTCAAGGGCATCTATACTGCAGAACATACTAAAATGATATATTAACTTATACTGAAACTGACAAAGTATCATCAAGATAGGTCTTGGTCCTTGATAAGGAAAATACAGAGTGAGCACCAAATTATAAATAAATGGTGAACATTACAGCAAGTAGATGAATGCCTATACCTTGTTGGAATGTTTATTAAAAATATTATTAATGAAAAATTTAAGATGTACAAATATTGGTAAAGGGATGGTGGGTAACATGTGGTCTGTTATGATGAATGAGTGTTTATCAAAAAGAGTGAAAATGGCCCTGTATGACAATATGCTTCTACCAGTACATTATATGGAAGTGAGAGCTGGATATATCAGGAAAAACATAAAAACAAATTGAATGTAGTACAAGAAATGTATTTGCCGTAAATGTATTCTAAGCATGTGAATGTATTTAAATGTACTTAAAAAGTATTAACAAAGAAATGAGGGATAGCAACAGCAAGCAAGCGAGAGAAAGAATAAACTATGAATGGTTACTAAATGCATATGGACGTGAAATGACAAATTCAAAAGAAATATGGCTTGATCATATTGAGAGAATGAATGAGAATCCTGCTCCAAAATAAGTTGAGAGGATGGGGAAAACTGAAAATGGGAGAAGTTAATGAAGAAAATATGATGTATGGAGTGGTTGCAATATAGGTATGCTGCAAGCAATGACGGCTTGCAAGGACAGAGAAATATAATGAGATATATAGTGAATGTGTTGGTGTAAATTAGATTATGCTGCTTCTTTTTCTTATCTCAGATCTTTAATTTCTTTGGCTCAGTATTTTTTTTTTTACCCTTTTCTGCACTCTCCCTATATTGTTTATCTCAAATGGAATGCATGATAGATATTTATTCAGTATCACCTTGATCTAGAAACCTGTGTAGAGAGAGAAACAAGTTTATAGAAAAGCCAGGAGTAAAGAAGAAAATGCATTTTTAGCATCTAGTTTCCTATACCCATCAATTCTAAAGTAATAAAAGAAGAAAAATATGTCCAGATTTCAATCTCTCTGCTCTTCAAGTGTAATACCGTAATTCTCCCACAACATTAATCTACTAATAGGAAACAGAAATGAATTCCATATCTACTGAGCCTACTTGATTCTTTTTTGCTGCGATTTTTCAAATCTATTTAAGAATATTAAGGTTTAGAAGGATTATGGGCAAATAACAGTCTATGATCAAAGAACCTTCCTGTTAAACCTAATATGGGTTGGTGAGGACATCTAGACAGGGTCTGCTAAAGGTCCTTCCTTGGCAAGAGGAGCATGGACCAGAAGGCCAGACACATTCCCCAAGAGATGTGTTTGGTCTTCTTAATTCTAACATTAAGGAAATTTTTCTTTTATAAGCAGAATTTTGATGCCTATGTGTATTAGGGAGCCATTATAAATTTTAAATAATACTATGCATTTTAAATGAGTTTCAACTGAAATATTTATTTTTTTGATGACAATGAAACAATACTGATAGGTGTTTAACAGAGCAATGGCACAAGGGAAAAAATGTCCCTGTGTCTAGTTGTTTTGGCATACAATGTCCTACAGCAGTGCCCTGAGGGGAGGAGTTGAACTTGTACCGATGGTGGCACTTGATACTTTTTTTTTATTTAAAAAGTTTTACAAATACATTTTCTCCCCAGTTCCCCCCCCAAAAAACCCTCCAAACCCTCCCTAACCCTCCCCTTTCCCCCCCCAGGACTTCCACCAAAATAAAATCCTAATCAAAAATACTTTTTATAAAACTTAAACCCCTCCAGCCCCTGTATACTATTTATACCTTCATAAAACTCAATTAATCTATCCCTACATAATACATTCATTCAGCTAAAAGCTATCTGATATTTCCTAGTTTGATATTTATTCTGCACATAATCTATCCACTTTTTCCACTCCCGTACATAAGACTCTTGAGTTCGATCTTTTAAATATGCTGAAATCTTCGCCATTTCTGCAAAACTGGCCATCTTCAAAGTCCATTCTTCGATAGTGGGCATAGCATTGTTTTTCCAATATTGACCTATCAATAATCTCGCTGCCATCACCATATACAATATCAGCTTTGTTTCACCCAATGTGGCACTTGATACTTGATTAGGATCTGTGCAAATGGCAACTCAAGGAGGAATATTTTCTGTAGGCTTTATGGTCCTGAAGCTTATCGCTGCAATTTATGAAAACCATTTGCAAGACATTGTCCAAAATACTGGTCATTAGCTACTCATCTAGGTGGTAATGGCAGAGAGGAGGGTTGCACTGAGAAGGGTCTTTGGGATAGTTCATTTGGTATCAGTGAACTGCTGAGTGTGAGAGTAATAAGTGGGTGAATAGGTGGAGATATATGTGGATGAATGGATGGATATGTCTGCATGTATTCAGAAGTTGAGTGAGAGCACTGAGAATATACACTAATTAAGAAAAGATTTTAAACATTCTGAATTCTTACCAAATATAAGAACAAGACAAAGACCACGAACAATTTTATCATGTATTACTGAAATACAAATATGTGAATGTGAATGAAAAGTCAATGTACACAAAAATATTTCTTTTTGCATAATAAAAAGATGATGAGTCATGCGTGAATGATAATACCATTTAAAGAAAACAAATCTTTATAAGCCATATGGTTATTTGTTGTTTCCTAATGTCCAGAATGTCATAGGTATCTATGGTTACTCATCTTCTTTGTTACCTAACATGTGAAGGTGCATCAGTCCAACAAACAATAAAATAAACAGCTCAAATACAGCTAAAATTCCAACATGCAGCAAGACAGAGGACTACAATGTAAAACAAGAGAAGATAAAAGGGGAAAACCGCAATTTATAAAATGTGCTTGAGAATACCTATAAAAGAATGCTTCTGTATTACAGTGGATATTTTTATAACACAATTGCCAAATTTCATATTTTTATCAAGGCTTGCCCCCTTCTGTGTATATACACAGAATCTGTTGATGTGGAAGAATTATTTGGACAGCTGGTTCCAGACCTTTTTCTCTTCTGAAATCCAGCTAAAAGTCATACGCTTTTAACAGGGCAGTTGTGTTTTTGCCTGACATAAAAATGGTTGGGATAATTGTATATGTGCCTGTATATGTGTATGTATATATGTAGGCATGTGCATGTATAAAATATATGTATAATGTATAATGTATAATGTATAGTATAGTATAGTATTGTATATTATATAATATTCTTCAGATATGAAAAAATATGGTCTATGCATGGCTCTCAATATAATGCTCACACAATACTAATACAAAATGCATGCTTTTTTGTGAAGCTCTTGGTGCCCTCTGAGTTTGGTTGTTTGCTTGCAG